>PVKB01002789.1:0-250446 GCA_004027205.1 Ctenodactylus gundi
AAAAAGATATAAAAATGGCAAGTAAAAAGGATTTAATCATAACCAACCAGAAGTCATACCGATGATATAATTAGTAGACAAGGGCATGACTAAACGATTATTGTTGCTGTACTCCACGTGTTCAGGATGCTACAGGAAAGACTAGATATCTTGGATGATCCTGAGTTTGCCACAACAGAACTCCCAGTTGTGCCTTGGTCTTCACAAGGCCTATCCCTCTGCATCTCTGGCTTTGTCCTCTGTTTTTATAAGAATACTAGTCACTGAATTAGGGCTCAATCTCATTTCATATAAGCTCAACTTAATTTAATCCATTGCATCTACAAAGGCCTTATTTCCAAACAAAGTTTCAGGCAGGCATGAATTTTGTGGGGGCACTATTCAAGCTAGCACAACACGGAAAAAGTTGTAATTGATCTTTGTTTAACCACAGACATCAATACCAATTTTGGCTAGACCAAGGATTTTATGCCAAGACTAACACTTGGGAATACTTTGTAGTAAATAATACAAATGAATAAGTTTAGACTCTGGGATAAAGAAAAAGTCCACACTACTCTCAGTAATGCACTCCTATTAACCAGGCTCCACCTCCCAACAGCATGCAAAATCCATAGTCCACTCTACAACATCCAGTCAACTTCCACAATTCAATGTTTCAAACACATGAGGTTTTTCAGGGGATATTCTAGATCCATAACATTCCATTCCTGGCCCCCAAAAGACTCAAGTATACCTCATTATGCAAAACACATTTAGAGAACTCTGTCAGAGAGGTTATCTCTAAGAGTTGCCAAAGTCTTAACAGTTCTAGCAATGCTGGAAAAAAAAAAATCAAGTCAAGAGTCTCCTCTAGCATCCAGGCAAACTCTTAGTTGTGAGCCTCTGTGAAAGTCAGAAAAAGTTAAATATTCCAACACACAATGGCACAGGGTTAACAGTTCCATTCCAAAAGAGAAGAATAGAAAAAGAGAAAGAAATCTGACCAAAACAAACCTGTGACTCAGCAGGGCAACCATGAAACACTGTAGTTCCATTAAACCATGTAGCTCCATGTCCAGCATCCAGGGCACGCTATGGTAAAAAGTAGGCTCCAAAGGCCTTGAGTGGTCTCTCCCCTGTGGCACTGCCCCTGGCTGCAACCTCTAGGACTTCTCTTCTGGGCTCATCTAGCCACAACGTGTGGCCTTCCTCAGCAGGCAATCCAACCATATTCCAAGAAGCTCTAAACTTCTGGAGTTTATACCACCCTTTTGGCTTAAGTTACCCGACTTCACACACTGAGATTTTAGGGGCATACTGCCTGGCCTCTAAGTCCTTCTTAAACTACAGTGGAAGCCTCCATGACTCTACAACTCTTACATTCTACATGCCTATGGAAACAACATCACATGGGTGATGCCATGGTGTGCCATTGGCTTGAGCAGTGATGTAGCCCTTGAGCCATGACCAGAGAGGTTTTTGAGTTCTTAGATGGCTGAACTCCTTAAGGATTTACCTTCCTAGGTTGACCTGCAGGATACACTAGGACTCTTTCTCAAAGCAACATCTTTTGTCTTTGCACGCTTGAATTTTTAGAGTAGGGGTTTCGGTGATTCCTCAGAGTGCCTCCGGCATCTTTTCTACAATCACAATGCAAGGCACTAAGCTTCATTTCAACGCTAGGTGCTTGAACAGCCATTGATTCTTTTGCCCCACCTTTTCAGCCACTTTCATTCAGGCAAAACTGCAAATTCTTTCTGTTGTTTTCTTGGCCAGATTAAGGTCGCAAAACCCATGTGACAGCCTGAACACTGGATTGTCTTGAAATACCCTCCACTAGATTAATTACTCCACTGGCCCTAAACTGAGTTTCAGACGTCTCAGGACAGAAGGGAAAAGACAACACACTTTTTTGCCAGCGTGTAGCACACGTGATTTCTATGTGTAGCACACATTCCAACAGAGTCCTCCTCCCTACTGGAAACTTCTTGAACCTGACCTTTCTGACCTGCACTTCTACAGCATTTTGTTCCTTTTACTTCCAACAAGAATCACCCATCTAGCCTGGCTCGTGGCATTCTAAGACTTCTCTACCCAGCATTTTCAAACCTTTCCAAACTCCTCTCATGAACCAGTTCTAAAAGCTTCTAACCTTCATGGTTGGGGAGAGCCACAGTAATGACTCCACTCTTGGTAACAATTTCTATCTCCATCACTTTCCCACCATTGGCACATGATACCTGACCCCTACAACTTAAGGAAGGAAGTTATTTACTTAGCTCACAGCTCAGAGGTCTCAGCTTGTTCATGGACAGCTGGCAATGTCAGCATGGTAGAAGGGTCATGGGGAGAAGAGCTGCTCAGGGGAAGGAAGGAAGAAGCCAGTGCAAGAATATTACTTCCAATCCACACCTTCAGTGACCCACCACACCCCCAGTGATTTGCCATTCCTGGTCAGGCCCTAATTGCCAACAGCACACACAGTCCATAGACTAATCCACACTTTCTAATCAGCTACCACAATCCAATCACCTTCCAAAAACACAAGGATTTGGGGGAACACTCCAGATCCAAACCATAACAAATAAGATGTTGAAATTATAAAGACCGTCTACAATTTGACCCTTCTTTATCAAATATTCTTGTGTAAAGTCTGGCTTGAATGAATTGAGAAAACTGGATGGGATCTAATTTGAGGCACCAGGAAATGTTATTCAGATGTGTTGTTCGGGAAACGTTACTCAAATGAGAACAAATTATTAAAACCTTGGTTTATGGTATGGTAAAATAATCTAATTGAAAACATTATGAGGTAGAGCTTAACTTTCCTGCACCCCTGTATAAGTGCTGTGCTTAATGGCTTCTTTACAAAAAGTAGAAAAACTAAAGAGTTGTGTGTGGGGGATGACGATGACGTTACAACAAAGAAGCACAACATTGTGCGTAGAATTAACTTCAACAGCATTAGTAGTAGCAAGTTGGCTGTGCGTACTTTCGATATGATGTAGTGAGTATGGCATTTCGCCACAGTGGTCTTCTTCCCTAAAACCTATAATTCCGGGAGGAACAAACTTAGAAAAACCCAGACAAGGGCCACTGCCAAATAGGTTACTCCTCAAAAATTTCAAGGTAATCAGAAACAAGAAAAATCTGAGAAATTGTTACAGACCAGAGGAAGCTAAGGATACATGACATTTAAATGTACCTTGGGATTCTAGCTAGATCCAGGAAGACATTAAAAGAAAAGTCAGTGGAATCCGAGTAAAAACATACAGTTCAACTCATAGTAGCACGGTAATTAATAGTAACATACTAAAGTTTGTTTCTTAGTTGTGAAAAATGTACATTCCTGATATGTGATGTTACCAGTTGCAGAAGTATATAAGAACTCTCTGAAACATCTTTGCAACTTTTCTGTGAATCTAAACAATCTTGAGAATTAAAAAAGTATATCAAAAACAAACAAACCTTGCTGAGCCTCCGTCAATGATATAATCAATTTCCTGACAACCAGTTCACAGAGGATCAAGGGGCTAATAAAAAGTCCAAATTCAATCCAGTGATTGAGAATCTATTGAAAAAGAATTACCAATGCTTATTCTGTATACCCATTTTAAAAGACAAGAAAAAAAAAGGGAAAGAAATGTAAGTTGAGTAACAATTTTGTGGAAGGCAGATTCTGTATCTGCATCTTCTTTAATACTGTACTTGGGCACCGCGAAGCCCGTTTTGTCAGTGAAGGGGGATCAAAGAGTCTAAATAATTCTTTTAAGTTCAAACTATTAGTAAAGATCAAAATCAAATTTGATCACAATTTCTCTCTCCTAAGTTGCTCCCTGCGGCCTTCTTCCTTCAAAATGGTCTCTTATGAAACAGAAACACGAAAGCTTCAAAACCTGCCACATAACTATGTTAACACCAGCCCCGATACAAATGTCTGAAAATCCATGAGAGTGTTCAAGCACAAACAGGGCAATTGGGCAAGGGGTACTTGCTTGAGCAGCCTTTCAAAGCACCAGCGCCAGCACCTCCTGAAAGCCCTCCTTCCATCTTCCTAGGTCTTTGGGCAGTGCTGGACAATATTTTCCCTATCTTTTAGTAGCTTCAGAGATTCCTTCTTTCTGCTGCAGAATGCTTTGTATCAGAGGCATCCAGGGCAGAAGCCTGAGAGGCATATTTGTAATAGTATGCGATAATAGTGTATCATATTCATACTGCCACTTCTGCCAAATGAAATTTAATTAAGCACAACAGTGGGTTACTGCAATGAAATGCACATGTTCTCTAAAGCCAGGCATGCCTTTGGGTATTTGGAAAATACTCCAAATGCATGTTGTTACACGAATTTTATTATCAGCCTGAAAGAAACCTTTAGATCCTAAGTATAGGTTTAGAAATATGTGAGCAATTTGGAATCTCAGTGTTAATGAGTCATTTTATCTTCATGGAACACACTATATTTTTTGTCCAGGCTGATGCATAGCCTTCCCCCTTTGCTAATCAAAATTCAATAGACCTTGCTAGTTTAAAGTTTCAGCTTGTTTTATGAATTCAGACCAAACTGTCCAGAGGTCTAAGTAACTAAGAAGAGTTGCCATGATCATTTTCACTCTAAGAGCAATAACTGTCTTTGACAACAAACATTTGTTTTGCATTCATAAAAATCATGGATAGTTTACTCCACAGGGATTCCCTTCCTATCATAACCAATAAAGAAATGTATGCCCAGATGGGTGACTAGCTGTGATGGCACAGCAAGTGAATAGCAGGGTAGCACCTTGACCAAGCACTAACCTGGTAGTATACGGCTCATGCAGATAGGCCATTTGGACTAGGTGACCTATTACGTTGCTTCCATCCCAAAGAATCTGTGATACACATCTGTCTGAGTGTCATTTAACAGTCATACATGCAGGGAGAATGAAGAGCTTAATTCCATGGAATCATCAGATGTACCTAGAATGTTCTCCAAAGATAACCATATCATTAAAAAAACAAAGGCAAGTTAAAGAACTATTCCTGGTAAAAGGAAACTGCTCACATCAAATGCATATGCCTTAAATTTCATATTTGAAATTCAGCCCCCAATGCAATGCCATTGAGATGTGAGGCCTTTGGTCACTGATTAGGTCACAATGTCAGAGCTCTTATAAATAAGATTAGTGCCCCTATAAGAGACCCCAGGGAGCTACTTTGTGGCTTTTGTCATGGGGGCAGACTCCCAGAAGACACTGCATCAGCCAGCGCCTTGGTTTTGGACTTCTCAGACTACAGAACTGTAAGGAATAAATTGTGAGTGTTTTAAAGCCCACCACTACACGGTTTTCTGTTGTAACAGTTCAAACAGGCTAAGACAGAAACTAAACAGCCATTGAACTAAATACTAACCTGGTTAGGAGGAAATTTTATTACAAGGACATTACTCGTTCAGTGAATAATGGGAATATACACTATAATGGATGAAAGTGTTGCATCACTGTTAAACTTACTGATATCGATAACCACACCTAGGAAACAGACACAAAATATTTAGGGGTAAATCACTAAGACTTGCAGCTCATTCTCAATCTTATAAAAAAATGTGGAGTGATGGCTAGGCAGACAGATAAGGGAAATAAAGCAACATGTTAACAAAAGATGGTCTGACAGAGACTTCATAGGGTGCAATTTGCTTTATTTTTGTAACTTTCTTCTGTAGGTTTGAAATTATTCCAAATAAAAGAGTTTTTAAAAATTTTAGCCATGCAAATAATTACCAACATTCCCACAAAGTTATAATGACACTCCATTCAAGAGCAAAAGGGGGCATTTTTAAGAACATCTCCAAAAATATGCGCTAGAGGCTTTGAAAGTCATGACATTCTTCGTGCATGTTTACCACAAAACCCAAACTTTACTCAACACAAGCACTAAGAAGGGTTGCCTCAGGAGACCTCCCGGCCAGCCCGTGCCTTCACTTGCGACTGGCTCTCCCACCTTGGCTCTGCTGTCACTCATCCATTTTGTTACAATATTTCACAGTGGAAAACCCAACTATTATCCTAAAACCTGCAGTGAGAAAATTGATTCCTTTGAATATAGCAAAGTTGTTAACTCATATGTTTTCTTTTTTAAAAATAAAAAATGTCAACCATTGTAATAAATATAAATAAAAAATAGATCCTTCTGAGGATCCTGGCTCTAATGAGAAAAGACAATTGCCATTTCCGTGATGGCTTGAATGAAGAGGCTCATAACAGAGTTCCATCTCACAGGGCTTATTCACGCTGGTGTGGAAGAGCAGTGCCTGCTGGTCCTTTCCTCTGAATATGCCATTGGATTCTGGCCACTGCCTGTCAGCAATTTACACACAGACCGCATGGCTTTGGTGCTCCCCACGGATAGAAATAAATTCTGACCACCATTCCATATCCTCGGGTTCTTGGAGAACGTACCAATTGCTGTTTTCTGTTAATGAAAGGGTAGTTTTGGTAAATCATTCATGAACTAATTTACACCAGTAGATATTGCCCAGGGTGTCTGAATATAGTGACATGTTCTCTGTTCTGCAGAAGAAACTATGTCCTGCCCTCAGGAAGCATGTAATTGACTCGGGTAATCAAAAAGCCAATAAGGTTAGTGCAAGCAGCCACACAGATCACGCTCCGTAGAGCCCAAAAGGTCCTAGGTATTAATACAATGAAGAGCTGCTCGGTGCAGTAGCCAGGAACAGACAGTACCTAAGGAGAGCTTCCATATTGCTTAGCCAAATACGATTAACAACCCAGAGGAGCAGAGATGCAAACCCAGGACTTGAGCATACGGAAGGCATCAGTTTTAGGCATCATGCTGAACTTTGTCAACCAGTCGGTTCTAAAGAGTCCTTCTACCCTCAGGGAAGAGTCTGAGCAGCAGGTGGGCCTGCCTTTCTGGACGATGTCTAAAAGAGTCAAGAGACCATAAATTGAGACCCCCCAACCTGAGAATGGACAATCCTCAGAAACCGAGAACTATTAATTAAGTTTCAGCATCACATTTAGTGACACAATGTCCAACAATTTTCATATCTATGTTTGTTTCCATCTGGAGTAGAGGAGAAAAGGAGATGAATTATGCTGACAAGGACACCGTGACTATTCCTTCCTGCAGGAGCTTGGAATCTGTCCCTCATTTCCTAGAGAGCAGAAAGGATGAAAGTGCAAGAAATCAATGGGGAAGTTATTTATAGTCAAAATAGGAGTCTATACAGAATAGACCTTGAAATCACTGGGGTTGGGAGTCAGATAAGACGAGGTTTGTGTCAACATGGCCACTTCCTATCTGTGTAACCTGGGACAGTTATTCAAGACTTCTTCAACCGTAGATACAGAATGAAGCCAGGTTTCACAGGTCACAAGGATGTGCCAGCCAGGTGTCAAAAGGGAAGGAGCAGCATCTGCTGAGGCAATTTGCAATTTGTTCCCTCCCCGTGGCCATGACCCTACATAGTGCTGAAAGGCCTGTACTTTTCTACATCAGGATGACACTCAAGTCTACCTCAACAGTTGACACCAAACCCAAGTCCTTCTCTAGCAAACACTTTATTGTAATTTCACCTGAGCTGTTTGCTCAGAGGTTTTGCGTGCTAAATTTTGATGTTGAGGTTAAATTTCCCTTTAAAAATAAACTCAGGTTGTCTTTACTTGCACACAAAGTAAAAGGGAATAGTTGTTTCATGTTATGATCTTTTCTAGGTCAATACCGGAATCTTCTTTTAAAAGACTTTTTTCTATCAACCATCCACCTTCAGAGGTCTATATTTTAAATGTTGTATTCTGTATTTGCAAAGGCATTGTTACTGACTAAGGAGAAAGTGCAAGACAGTGTGTTGGCCTTGGTGGGTTTGGCCAGGCAAATACATTTTTTGAAATTAGGATAGCAGGTCTCCTTGCCCAGGGTGTTTCTTAGCAGTAAAATTGTTCAAAGCATCATCAGTGGGGGAAGGAGGGAGGCTGTAAGGGGAAAGGGATCTAAAGTCAGGTTTCTGGGAATGCGGCCACATGGTAAACTTGGAGCAATGGGTGAGCATCGCTGGGCAGGAATTTGTGAAGATACAACTGACCGAGCTGGCTACGTCACTGCCCCCCTGCTAGGTGTAATAAGAACCTTTGTGTACCTGGCCCGTTCCTCTATGCATTACTGCCTTTAGTGAAAGTGTCACTGGGGAAAGTGGGTGAAGATAGCACAGTTTAAGAAGCTCTGACTTGATCTACCCTTTGCCATCTTCAATTGAATAGATTAACGAAACTACCAGTGTAGCAAAAACATTTTTCCCTCATAATTGACCATATTTTAGCATCTACCAGCTCACAACATGTACATTGAGGATAAACATGGACATATTTTATATTTTTAATAAGAGATAGAACGTTTTTGGTATGTAAGATATTTTGAATTATTAATAAAGGAGCTCTAAATTTCCAGGGACAGCTGGAACAATTCTCATTCTGATCCTTACAAACGTAAGCCTCTGCTTAACTTGCTGTCAGTTTAATACATAAAGTTTCCTCTATAAGAAGTAGTCCCATCAAAATGAATGCAATCGTTTGAAGTATCTGGCAGGTGCTATTGACCTGGGCTTGTATTCGAAATGGTCTCTCTTCTCTGATCCCACTAGGTTAAAGCAGATTTTCAAAATGCTTCTCACTGAGGCTCAGCTCAGTCACTATGCGCTTTAACTGCCTGGCCTTGTGAGATGCACCCTGGGATTTCCGAAGGAGGTCAAAGAAGGCTGCAAGGCCACGTGTCACATCCACATAGACGACTTCAGAATTCGAACGAATTGTCCAGTCATTTTTCACAGAGTACCTTTACAGCAAAATGACAGAAAGCCCATTTTATTTGCCCAGCTATTTTTCAGTTAATCAAAGTTTATTGATAGCTTTTGTCCTTTTACCATGAACTGCAAGGCCATAACAATTGTGCTTAGATAGACGTTAACTTGTATTCTTAAGACTATTTATATTTTTATTGTAGAAGCAGTAAGGAAATTTTAAGGAAGAAAATTCATCTCTTCCTAATACATCATCAAAACAGTTTCACTGGAATCCTATTTCTTTAATTTACATATCTGCAATCATAGAACACATAACGATTATGATCTGCTGATTCACTTAATTCTCAGTTGCAAATATTTTCCATACTGATGCATATTTTTATCATATTTTGGTAAAAAAAAATCTAACTTTTTTCTGGGCACATATTTTATTCAACACTAATTTCCTTAGTCAGTCTTCTACTAGTTAGGATATGTAATTCATTTCCAATTTTGTATTATTTCAAAAACTGCAGTAAATAACATCTATGACTAATTTTTCTTTAAAATAAATGCCCAATAAAGGTGAGGCCATTTTTTTTGGCTTTTGACCAAACCATTTCTTAGCAGTTCTGGATGAGCCATTCGAAAGAAGAGAGCCGCCAGTTCTCCCTTCGGTGTGGGCTGTGACTTCTCTGGGCCTCTAAAGACATTCTGGTTCCATGCTAGCTACCCTGCACCCCCACACTCCCATACTCCACCCCACCCTGCTTTCAGACCCAGCCCTGGAAAATAAAGGATTCCGACAAAGAATTCATGGTTTGACTCAGAAAATCCCAGTCAAGTTCACACTTCATTTCTTTATCTCTGTCCTTCTTTCTTCCTAAAGAAATGTCATTTCTAATTATGAAGAGGGTGTGTATGAACTTCAGTATTTTTGGAGAACACTCTAAAAATGTATAACTATGGTAACCAGTTGTCAGAATTACGGCGAAACTGATGCACCTCAAGGCCGATGTGACTCCACCCATGCTCCCCAGGGTTTAGCGAGGAGCAGGAGAGGGGCACAAGGGAAAGAGCTTCCTAAACCGCAAAGGACCATGCAGGAAGCAGAATTAACCTAACTCATCCCTAAGTCTGCCTTTCCCTATGTGACACACAGGAGATATATTTTTGGCCTTCGTCCCACTTTCCGGGCACAGAACTCCTAACGCCCACAGACTGATAATGTCTTGTTTCGTTCCTAACAACTTTAGGCCAGACAGGAGTTCACGCTAATGTGGTGACTCAGTGGGCCCCGTTCTCCAGTGTCCGGAAGGAGACTAGTCACGAAAAGGCCGGAACTTCAGCCCTACCACCTACGCTCTTGGGGAAGAAGGGCTGGAGGTTGAGTTCAGACATCACCGGCCCATGGTTTGATCAATCTTGCCTGCACAGTGAAGCCTTCATCGAGTGAGGAGAAATAACAGTATCAAGAAAGCTTCCAGGGCTGGGACGGTGTCACGCCAGGAAAAGGCACACGTGTCCTGGCCACCTGAGCTGTTTTGTTGTTATTGAATTGCGTGCCTTCAGCTGAACAGTAACAGTAAGTAAGCGCCTCTCAATTATTGAATCTGGGAAGTATCATGAGTACCCCAAACTTTCCAGTTCACCTGGCAGAAAGGTGGGTATCTTGGAACCACATTTGCAGCTGATAGTTAAAAATCATTTTTTTAAAAAATTCTAGTTTAGATGGTGGAGGAGAGGTGCAATGTAACAATTTCCTCCAAATGAGCTCTATGCACATTAAAGTTTTTAAAGCATTGTTCTATACTAATGAACTATTTCTTTGAATTATTATGGAATTTCTTTCTCTCCATCCGTTTCTCCCCCTCTCTTCATTCTCCTTTCTCTTTTTCTTTTCTGTCCTTCTTCTTCTTGTGCTGGGGACCACACCTGAGGCCTCAGACAAGCTGTCAAGTGCTCTAACATTAAGTTACTTCTCCAGCCCCAGAATTTATTTATCTTTATCAAAGATGTAATTGAAAATTATTTGAAAAAATAATTACCCGGGGAAAACTGTCTAAGGCTTAAAGAATTTAAAAAAGTGGAATAATACATCTAGACACTTTTTCCACAGTACAAAATATGTGATATCTTTTTCAGTCCCAATTCTCCAGACACCAATTGAGTGCCTAGCAATTTAATTCAGTTTTGACACTATCTACCTGAGGTTAGTGTCAAATCTCTTAAGTTTAAGCAGGACAATGACAGATGAGACAGGTAAAAGGTCATGGCAGCAGCATGGAAAATAAATAAGAGAGAAATACATTAAAAACCACTGATAGAGATATTAATACCTTAGTCAGGAGATAAAGAGGGCAACAATTTCTCCTGTGGCTCTGGCTTTAGGGTGGGGAGGAGGGACCAGAGAGAATTCCACAACTTCTCCAGGGATAGAACCCACTGTCATCAGGCTCAGTCGGAGTTAAAAGCAGAAATCTGGGAAGACTCTTCTAAATTTTTGAGTACCTCTCTAATTAAATAGAAATAACTTAGTACATTAATTACAACCACTGGTACAAAAACATAATAGATTAGGCAAAAAGTAGCCCTTTATTCAGTTACAAGTTGGATTCTTATGTAAGAGGGCGAGTCATCGTTTTCTCATAAAACTCCAGACATAAGTATTGAAAAGATTTTTAAAAGTTTTTGTTCAACTTCAATACTAGTTATTTGTTGCTATATAATCAGTGAGCCCAAAACTTAGTGACTTGAAACAGTATGTATTGGGCAGAAGGCCTACCTCAGCAGTTAAAGCACTTGCCTAGCAAGTGCTAGGCCCTGAGTTTGATTTCCCAGCACCATATAAACCAGGCATGGTGGTGCATACCTATGAAGTCAGTACTGGAAAGATTGAAGCAGGAGGATTTATTTGAGTTTGAGGCCATCTTGGGCTACACACTGAGTTCAGGACCAATCTGGAATTTGTGTTGAAAGAAAACAAACACACAGCAAATGTCCGAAGTGTCCATTACCTTGGAGTTTTGTAGGTTAGATATTCAGGCATGGCTTTGCTAGGTGGTTCTGTTCCACGGTGCACATGTTCTTGGAGGAAACTTCCAGGTTCTTATGTGTCACCAACAAGGAATTGGACATGCACATGCCAGCAAAAAGTGACAGCAAAATTATTAAAGCAAAAGTACACCTGAAATGAGCAGGCTCACACTAGGGAAAGGAAATGGCACAAGTACCAGAATGTGGAGTCCAGGGGCATCGATGCTCTGCCCAGCCTCTAGGCACTTCCCATCAGGGAGGGAGCACAACCGATGGTAGGGCTGACACGGTGTTGAATCATGCCTGTTGTTGTATGCACCTTTCTATAATTTATTCTGCATAATTGTATGCATGGTGGTAGTCCACATGTATGACCCTTCAGTAAGCTGCAGGGGAAAAAGGATTACTATCGGACATGCCGAGGTTTAAATGCTGGCTTCGAATTTCCCTGAGAGGACTTTGAGGATGTTTTTTTTTTTCCTTGTCCACCAGGGCTGATTTTATGGTAGGCCCTGGGTGGAGTTGGAGGTTGGCCCTGGGACTTTCTTCTGGACCAGATAAGAAGAGGAAGTTAGTCCTACTGCACCCAAGTGTGCTGTCTATGTCAGTTCCAGGCTACAGAGTTGCATCTAGATGCCATCTGTGCCGCCATAGTCTGAAGCTTGAGTGAAGCTGGAGGGTCCACTTCTGAGATGGCTCACTCACACGTCTGTTATCTAGATACCTCAGTTTCTCACCATATGGCCTCAACATGTAGAAGCTGGCCTGTTCCAGAGCGGGAGTTCCTACCCTCAAATGTGACACACTGTCATGTTAAGAATACCCCACCGGTTTACATAGGTCAGTCCTGCTCTATGTGAAATAATGACTGAGCAAGACACAAGATGAGCCTGCTGGGACTAGAGTAGAGGGTTGCACCCTACCCCTTATTTCCCAGAAATCTGAGTGCATTCCATTTTGCGGATGAAAGAGCAGAGATTATGTGTGAGGACAGCCTGCTGGGGTGGAGAGAATACTCATCCAGGAGACAGATGACTGCACCTAAGCTCTTGATGGGGAAATCATGTCATTTCTCTGCTTGTACTGCTCAAGGACAAGAGGATGGAGAGGAGTATGAGTGGCCAACAATGTGGAGCCTTGAAAGTTTAAGGAAGGGATTGAGAGGTTGCCCTGAGGGAAGTCAGAGAAACTTAAAGGCTTTTCAACCTAGGGAGACAGGGTGACATTTGTTTGTTTGTTTTGAGGACAATTCTGGAAGCAGCATAGAGAATTAATCAGAGGGATGAAAGAAGACAAGGAGTAGACAGAACAAACATCACACGATATCCCTGAATGAGACACAGGATCCCACTCTTAGATATTCATGATGAGCATGAAAACACTGCCCTACTCCAGAAACAGAAAGGCTCAGGAATTCACCCATCATGCCTCTGCACAGCACTGCAAGGAAAGGTCTACCTTCTACTGAAGGAATTGTAAATACCTATCCCTCTTTTGCCTTTTCCTGAAATGACAACTTGAATCCTGAAGAATGTCCTGGTTTCATTTGTCTTTTCCTAAAGACCCTTTGACAGTTACAAAACCAACAGAAAGACAAGGCTGGAACTGTGAAAAGGAACATCTCGACTGGACAGCGGCGGTCAGTTCCCCATCCTTTTCACAGACTCGGTTCAGCTTTATACTGTGGTCATTAAAACAGTAAAAGTAAAACAATTCGAAGCGGAATAACAGAATGTATCCATCACTCTGGCAGAAAAAGAAAGATAAGTGGTAGGATCTAACGCCTGCTAGAAATAGGTGCCTGTTCTTTTGCTTCCTCTGAATTAAAAAATTGCAATATTTGCTATTTATACCATGCCAAACATGATCGGATAGACTCCATGTTTTAAAGATACAAGAGAGACAAATACGAGTTTAGATCTAAAGCCTTCACTAGGAGTACAGCTAATATTGTGGGTTTAATTTTTCTCTTATTTGTAGTGTACATAGGGTGGGAGGATATAAGCTGCTTTAATAGCTTTCCTTTGAATAACTGGAATGTCTTCTATGAACTGAAATTCTGAAAGATTACAGAACAGACATAAAAAGAATTTTAAGAGCCACAATCCTCTGCCCTCCTACTTAAATAAACTCTGTCTATTCTATCAATTATTGTATTATACCATAAGCTACAGAGCTAAGAAACTCCCACTCTTTCCACAGACTCACTCATGCATAGAGTGTGACTGATGAACCAGCGAGGTTGAAATGCACACACGGAGATGAAACATCCCAAGATTAAACATCTCCTGAGTAGGAGATTGGCACTGCGCCAACACCTTAAACTTGGCCACACTGTACAGGAATGAGCATTCAGAGAGAGATGCTTGATCCCAGCCAGGGACTGGAATGAACCCTCCTCTTCAAATGGGGCCTCCAAATGTGCCCCAACAAACTTCTTATTTCATATCTATAATCATCTACTCAATAAATATTGAGTGAAGACCTAGGAACCCCACTTTGAGACTGTTCCTCTGTTCTTTGGCCCTTTCTTGATGAACTTTATAACCCTAGTGTTGTTCCTCACACACTGCAGTGTAGAGCTGTGGTTTCTTAACCCAGATACACAATACACTTACAGTCTTAAAACAGTACTGCTGGTCCCCATTTCTAATTAATTTGTAATTCCAATGAGGGAAGCCAAATATGGAGCCCAAATTGAAAATTAATAGGGAAGAGACAGACAAACAAGGATTGTTGTATATTGTCATTGAGGAAACACAAGGTCTTTCTGAGTCCACAGGAAAGATCCCATCTGGACTTTGACGGAGCCAGACATTGGCTTTGCATCAAGAGAAAAAAAGATATAAGAGGAAGACAGGATAGGATGGAAGGGTGGAAGAAGCAGTGTGTGCAGCAGGAGAGACAGAATGACACTGTCCACAACTGCCAGCTGTGCAGTGACACTGGAGCAATGAGCTCTAGAGAACAGGGGAAAGGATATTAAGACACGGGTGATACAAAAAAAGGAGACAGATGGCAGGGAGAATGGAGAAAGGGTAAATTGAAAGGCAAAAGCAACAGAGTAAATGAAGCTTAGTGATTATAGATGAAAGGAAAGAGAAGTTCGACCGCTGGCCAAGGTGAGCAGTGCCTGGAAGACAGCAGGAGTCAGGAGGAAAGGCTTCCACCTTTCATCATCTGTCCAACTGTGGCTCCTGCCATCCTTCTGCTTCCTAAGTAGTCATGCCCTGCACAGGTACTGGGGGGAAGGAACACAGATTTTCTATCTGTAGATGTTCAGCAATGAGACACTTATAGATGGATATTCCTAAAAGACTTTCAATCTTTTCAAAGATGTTTCTAGAGCTCCATCCTCCAAGAGCTTCACTTCCATCAGTAGATCAAGGTTTCCTCTCCCTCCCACTTTAATTTTTGACTGGTGAGAAAATATTCTTCTTTATAGAAAACTGAGAGTCTATCAACTCAGCCCACAGAGATTGGGGGACAACTAGGTTTCTACCTATAAGTAGAATGAAGAAGTACAGAGAATGTGTAGGTGAACACTTTTTTACTTTGATCTAATCAGAAGCACTAGACTTGGGGAGCTCAGATGACACAGATAAAGAAAAGTGATATCTAAAATTATACATAACCGGTTCCAAAGATAAAAAGAAATGCATAATATCTTATCACAAGTCAGTTTACTCCTACATATTTCCCCAAAAGAAATGCATATGTAGGTTTAACAAAAAGCAAAAACTAAGGTGTTTTTTGAGGAATTATTGGTAAAGCCAAAAGTGGAAAATCACTCGTGTATAACAGAAATGAAAAGGGGAGATAAATGATATATTCACACAATGAACATTATTTGCAATTACACACAATATGGCTAAACCACACAAGTCTAGAGTCTATTTTCATGAAAAATAAAAAACAATTCAATCTAATCTATGCGACTGAAAGAGAGGTTAATGCCTGGGGAGATGAGGGCAGCCATAATGCCTGAGAGTCAGGCCTAGCATTAGATTTCAGTGCACTAATTATGTTCTTTCTTCACCCAGGTACTCGACACATGGACATGTTCATTCTGTGCAAAGTCATTGGGCTGCATGCTATCCCATGTTACTTTGCCTTTATATATTTTCCTTTCCTAAACATTTTTAAATCTATAGCTGTTTTTATCCTTATTTTGATCAATGAAATGAAAAGAAACCTACTTACAGGAAGAAGTAGAAGAAAAGAACAATGAAGTCACTCTTGGCCACTGTGAGTTTGAGGTATCTAGGAAATGCTAGAATAAGTGTTTAGTAAGTATTAATGAAATGACTTTGTTGCTCAGAAGGATAATGCATGTAATAGCTTCTTGAAAATCAATGTATCTCATTCTTGCTCTCGTTTTGAAAATGCACTTACCCAGAAACAACACACAGAGTTATTATCTCCTTAACACTGATACTTGCTTCTAAGCAAACCTTTCTTCCTGTTCCATATGGGTGTTTCTGTTGCAGCATTTTGCTAGTGAACCAGTTGCCAAACAGCTGGACATTCCACACTCCTATGTACATACTCCCACAGCGTACTGCAGACCAGCTAAATCCTTTATGTATTGCAACAGAGTCTGGCTGGCTGTCCATTGAGCCCATATCCTCGGCAATCTGAGCTCCCAGTGTGATGGCCATTCCTACCTTCTCTGCAGTGTTGTATGACTGTGAGATTATGTTTTAGACAATGCAGAGAGCACTTGCGATGAGTGTCAATTCTGGATCTGACCCATCAAAACCTTCCTGATGTAATCGCCATACTCTTCCCATTTCCTGCCAGCATAAAGCAGGTAATTATGGTGAACTTGGAAGTCAGGTGATGAAGATGATGGAGTCACAAGATGGAAGAGAAGATTCCCCTGAAAGTCTTCCAGCATAGGATGACTCGCTTATCAGGAACACTCATTTTAAACCCTAGGAGAGGAAGGAATAGACCTCAGGTACCATCTTCTCCATAGTACAAAACAGAATCTCCATTTAGGCCCTTAACCCAGATTCTAATCAAATTTAATGAATTCTTACATCATTTTTATGCTTTCTATTTTAACCAAGTATTCCCTGTGTATTAGACTTGAGGTTCTGATTGATAAAGGTACACTGTTCTATAATGTTATTATTCACTAATTTTACTCTCAAAGTCCTAGAACAGTGTCTTAGTTACTTTTTTTTTGTCACTGTGACTCAATACCTGACATCCATACAACTTAGGGAAGAAAAATTTATTGTAGCTTTCAGTTTCAGAAGGTCTCGGTCCATTCATGGATGGGTGGCTAGAACATGGTGAAAACACATGGTGGGGCCAATGTTAGAGCTGGAACGGAAGTCTGGGAGGCAGATTCTTATAACTTGGTAGAAGAGAGAGAGACTGAGAGGAAGGATGGAACCAGCACATGCCCCTCTAGGCCAATCCCCAAACATCCACTCTTTCAGCCAGGCCCCACCTTCAATATTACTTAGTATCCACAGGTCCATGAGCCTTTTGGGGGAACACTCCAGATCCAAACCACGACAAACAGTGACAGACTTGCAGTATATGTTTAACAAATATTTAACTAATGAATTAAGAAACATATACTGCGACTTGAATTTTTAACTAAGAGCCAAGATGTTCTCAAGAATTTTTAGACTTCTGGCCTCTTGTAATGAGAGGAGGGGAAAAAATTCTTACTGTTTGAAATCACCTACTTTATGGTGATGAGATTCTGTAGTCCTAGGAAGTTAATTTACCAAAGTTATATAAGGTTAAGTAATTATCATTCTGACAAAGAAGCCAAAATAAGTCCTGAATTACAGTGCCCAGAGTGGATTGAAAAGAAAGCCCAGGCTAAGGGATTGAAGTCAAAGCAGGATGGATGAAAATGGTCATTTATTGATTGAGAAGGACATAGGGAGAGAATGGCAAAGACGGTTTTAGAGCTTCTGTCTGGGTCATTAACTGGGACAGAGAAAGCAAGAGGAATAACAGCTTATCATGTTTAAACTTTACAGTATAAGGGAGGTAGGCAGTCTAAGGTGGTCTATTAGTCTTTCTACATGTACCTAAGATCAAATAGGAGAGAATGGGGTAAGGGAGATGGAGGAAAAGAGAAAGCAAAGAGAAAAACCCTTTAAAACCCTGAAAATTTGGAGGTGATGTGATAGTTTGAAGAACAGTATCTGGCTCATGGCCGGAGCTTACTGAGTCACAGTTCAGAAGCTAAGTCATAAAGCTGAATATTCCCACAGAATAGGGCCATCTGGACAACTCCCAACTTCCTTTCTCCACACCAAACACAAATGTGGCTGCCACACAAGATGTGTGGTTGAAAATCACCACAACATGCCTGTCACATTTAATATGTGTGAAACAGTAGGAAGAGGGGGCTGTGTGAAGGTGGTGACTATAATGGACCCGCTCATGGAGAATGAAAGGCCAGAAACAACTGGCTGATGTGGGTGAAGAAGGAGGCCTGGTGACCTGTGAGGAGCACCTAGAAAAACGATCAGAGTTGGATTTCGAAGCTCAAAAAAACCTAGACAGAATAAACAACTCCATTTGGCCTGTGTGCTCCTACTGTTCCATCAATACAGTAGAACAATACTTAGGAAAAAATTATTATACGTGCAACAACATGTTACAATACACAAATGTATTTCAAATGCATTATGATAAGTAAAAGAAATAAGATTCAAAACACAAGGAAAAATTACAGAAACAGGAAGCTTATCTATGATTTGGGCATATGAAAGAATTTTGAGGAATGATAAAACTACTGAATCTTCACTGTAGTGAAGCTGATGTAGCTAGATGCACTTGTCAACGTTGGTAGAAGAGTACAGTAAACACAAAAATAAAATAAAACACAACAAAAACAGAAGACTGAAGTGGGAGCATCATGAATCTGAGCCCAGCTTGGGAAATTTAGCAACTTAGCAATACCTTGTCTCAAAATAAAAAATAAATAAAAAGAATTGGGAGTAGGCTCAGTGCAAAGAATTTGGATTCAATCCCCAGTACATACAAAAGGGTGAATTTCACTATATGAAAATTATAATTCTTTTTATTAAAAGTTCTAACTTAAAAGCATGCTTTAGGCAAGAATCAACTGTTTAAATATTGTCTTTTTCCCCTAAATTTATGCCAAATAAATATGAAGTAAAAGAAAAAACTATACTTAACTGGAACTTCCTTAGTGAAAGAACAGTATTAACTTCTGTAAAAGGTATTTATTTGTTTGGTTTTGTCTTCCTGTAGTACTGAGGACTGACCTCAGGGCCTTCACACTGAGCTATATTGCCAGCTCACTTTTATTTTTGACTTTGAGATAGAACTCGGCTAATTTTCTAAGTTGTCGGAATGGGCTCAAACTTTGGATCCTTCTGCTTCAGTCTCCCTGAGTGCTGGAATTGTAGGTCTACATCACCAAGTCTGGCTACATTTCCTTTAGTAAGCTACTATTGGTAGAGGTCTGCACCACCAGGTCTGGCTACTTTTATAAACATTGGAAGGCATTTTCTGACTCTAAGGATAGTATCTTACTATAGGTCATGTAGCAGCTGTAGAAAGGGATAAAGAAGAAAGCTGACTTGAACATTATGAGGACAGAATTTCATATCTTGTAGACAAGACTCAGGAAGCAAATGCTATAATTAGGCATCACTCCAAAATTAGGAGCAAAGTAGCTGAATACAACAGCTTATGGATGATTCAAATAGAACCAATTTTAGAATTATGGGTGTGGAAAAAAGAGCAGAAGATGATACCAAAGGTATGAAGAATTTATTCATTGAAATAGTGCAAGAAAAATTTTCAAATTTAGAAAAATAAATTAATTTTTAGGTACAAGAAGCTTATAGAACACCAAATAGCCTCAACCAGCAACAAGACTCTCTAGGACACATCATAATCAAAACCTCAGAAATACAACATAAAGAATATTCAAAGCAGCAAGAGAAAAACAGACATTATTCTACCAAGGAAGACCCATTTGAATCACTACAGATTTCTCAATGCAAACTTTAAAAGCCAGGAGAGCCTGGAGCGAGATCTTTCAAGCTTTAAAAGACAGCAAGTGTCAACCCATGTTGTTGTATCCAGCAAAATTATCCCTGAAAATTGAAAAAGTAAATTTTTTTCATGATCATGAATCCTTAAAAAAATTTGCAATCACCAGCCCATCATTGCAGAAAATACTTGAAGGAATCTCTGAGAGAGACAGGGAAACAAGCAGCACCAAAAAAAAACACAGAAGAAAAAAAAAAATCTAAAAAGAGTGTAATAAAAAGATAGATTGATATTTGAATCATTTGATTGGTATCCTAAAACATTAGCAGCTGTCTCATAAAATCTGTGAAATTTCCCCATATAATTATTATTAGTAGTATTATATTAATTTGCAAAACATAATAATTATATTCAATCTGGAGAATTAGCATAAAATATTTAAAAATATGTATGCATGAATTTATGGATAGATAGGTGGATAAAATGATAAACCAAGTCTGGCAACATGTTAGTAATTAGTAAAATGTGAGTAAATAATTTGTGAAAGTTAAAAAATTGAAATAAGTATGCCATTATATCTCTGACTTTATATGCAATATACTTATGTGACATAGATTTTAGTTCATTTGATGTAGCAATTCACTTATTCAGTCTTTGATGTATGTTTATCCTAAATAAAAACTGATCTATGTATTGATAACCTGAATGTCTTTTGAATGTACAAACATTTACCTTTCAATGCTCAGCTAAGGAATTTAAAATTTAACTCCTTTTTCTTTCTCACATTTTCTAGCTTTACGAATTTCATTGTTATAGTTCTTTTCTTATATCGACTGGTGGGCAAGGCCATGTTAACGAACCGTAACAAAGATATAGTAAGATAAAGAAAAAAAACATTCGGTAAATCATCTCAACAAAGGGCTCTGCTGGACCCAGGGAAGAGGCATCAAGATGTGGCCACTGCACACCATGCTAGGGGTGGGAAGCTGAGCTAAAGGATGGTGACTTGAGTGGTGAAGTGAGTCAGCTGCAGAAGAATAAATGTATTAAATATGGCATGGTTTCTCTCATTTGGGAAACCCAGAACATGGGCATTCTATAGAACCAAGTGGGTGTGATGGTGGGAGTAACAGGGGGATGGGGAGGGTGTGGGAGGGCCAAAATGGGGAGGGGAAAGAATCGTAATATTGATGTGATATATATATGTGCACAAAATACTCAAGTTCATTGTAAACATTAGATATCTATAATAAAAAAGGTGGGAAAACCAAAATAAGTGCTTAAATTATTAAAAAGAAAAGAAAAACAGAAACTACAATAAAGAACAGAACATTGGTTTCTGCAAAAAAAAAGTCTAAGTCTTTAAAGAACCAATGAGAACTTACGGAAATGAAAAACATAGTTTTTGAAACTAAAAACCTCAATCTCAGCTAAATATCAGAGAACTGTATCATCCTAAAAAGTAAATTAGCCTTTCTGTGCCTCCATGTTATTTGCAAAATAGAGAAGATAATACTAATAACTATGCTACAAAGATGAAACATAAAAATAAATATAATACATCTAAAACATTAAGAATACCTGAGCTATAGCAAATTCTCAGGCAACCCATCAATCAAGAATTACTACTCAGTCACGACTTAAGTATCTAGAACATCCTCACAGAGCAGCGTTGCCCAGGAAATTCTCTAACATGCTTGGGGCGGTGGGAATGTGCACCATGGTGACATGTGTTTGATAAACCTTCCATCCATTTAATTGTCTCTTAGAGGTTCAGAGTGGACACTACATATTAAATACCATGAGAAATTCCACTGTACATAGCCCTATTTAACCCTGTTTACATCACTCAGAAACGGATGAAACTGAGCCTCACACAGGTTCTGTCCCTCGGTCAGGGTTCTTCATCTGGTAAGTGGTAGAAATGATCTTCAAACCAAGGAGGTCTGGATCCAAAGTCCCTGGTCTTCATAACTATATAATATTGTAAAATAAAGTAGGTATTTATAATAGCATTCTTCTGATTAAAAAAAAAGTTTCTGAAAGTCCAGACGCACAGAGGTGAACTTGTTCTGGTATCCCTTCCTACTGACTGCTGTATATTGACCTCGACAGCCTCTCAGCCACCCTCTGAATCCTAGGGCACAAGGTATGTCAGAGGCTCCCTTCGTAACCCGTAACTGAGACAAAGAACAAGGCAGGAACCAGCCAACATCTTTGTTCATTCATACTGTCTCAGATTATAAAAACACACATCTTTTCTAAAAAATGAGTTCCATGACTGTCATATTGTCAATACCAAGATCATTGTCTTTTTCTGGGCATTGCCACCTCCCTTGTGTGAGGGAAAAGATGGAAGGTCATATTTTCTATATTTAATATGGTCAGAAGAGGAAACTGCATTTCAGAAGCATTGGTAGACCTTGAGCAGTGACACTGACTAACTTCCTTTAAGGTTAATCCTATCCCAGTTGTGACAGAAGTTAGAATTTACACACTGGGTGTACCACTTTTGTTCTTCTAAAGCTGCACTTTAAGAAGGACTATATTAAAAGCTTTTCAACTACACTCTGAAGTCTCAGTGTAATCAGAGTTGTGATTGTGGCTTGGTGGTATTAAGTCAAAGATTAAAAATCCAGCTATTGATTGTCAGAGAGTCTGACAACATATTTTCCAAGGCAAATCCTTAATATCTATAATGGGTGGTTGCTTTCTTCATTAACGTTTCATTCCCTTTGATTCAACAAACTTTTCCTTGAAAACAACTATTCATATCTTATTTCAATCCTCAACACAAATCACCAAGCACTTTTTATGTGCCAGGATCTCAACTCAACTTTGCAGAGTCAAACAGTCGTAAGAGAGATCTGACTTTCAGAAAGCACATGATGAGTAGTGGGAAAACTCAAGCTGTCAGAAGGAAGCAAACAAAATGTCTGACCAAAGCAGGCATAACAACATAAGTGCATCTCAAAATACTTTTAGCTGCTGAGCTAATTAAGAGAGAATACACACAAAAAACAATGGTACTTGTATAAATTTAAAATGCATGTAAAAAATCACATACAATTGAAAGAACACACGAAACACATTTGAATGGTTTCTATAGGAAGGGGGAAAGAAGTAGAGAAAGAAGAGAAGGGAGGAGAGAAGAGGTCGGGACAGAGGAAGGATGGCAAGTTAGATCTTTATGAAGTGGGCATAGCCATTTGGCACACGGTGATATTACTACTCTATGCCAGCTTCTTCATTTCTTACTTTGTTCTGGGTCCCTAATACTGAGGAATTCTCTTCACCAGAAAAAGTGTTAAAATCAAGGAATAAACTACCAAACTCTATAACCACATAAGATACTTAACGTTCAATTTCAAGAGATAAGAGAGCTTGTGGGTGAAACAGATGGGCAGGCATATTAGTCATCCTTCAGCAAAGAGCCACTATCCTAAGATTCATTCATCAGAGCAGAACAAGGCGAGTCCGCAGGCCTTCCTCCCAATGTGAGGGGATGCCCGTCCCCTGAGTCAATGTAACCTGCCTGACTCAGGATGTAACCTATGCCGCTTTTTGCAAGACCATAACTTAACCCTCGTTCTGACCCTCTTGCATTTGGATTCTTCAGCCTGGATGATTTAAACTCGAAAGAGACCAAGGGAAATCCTTGCCGAGCCAGTTCTTCCCTTTGTGACGCAATTCAGTCTTCAGCCAACTTTTTACTATCTCCCTTTCCCCATTCAGCCATGTTTTTGGGCAGGTTCCCACAGTAGGCTTCCAGATAAAATAGACACTCAGTTCTACTTGAATTTCAGATATAAAATACATTACTTTTACTTCTCAAATACAGCTGAGGACAAGAAACTTATACTAAAAATGACTCATTATCTTTCAAGCTTCCATTGCACCTGGGCAGTCTGTTTTTCTCTATTTTTTTTGCCTACAAATCCTGATGCCTAAGGGGAGATGGCAATGACCAGAAACCTTGAGGGCACTTCCTAGCTATTGCTTCAGGGGCTGTTTGGGCATATGGTACAAGGAGTAACAGAGTGGAACTAAATTTAAGAACCAAAATATTTCACATTCTTTTGCTCTCTTTTATTTTCATTTGTTATACATGCAATAGCAAAAAGAAAAAAGACTAGTGCTATAAATAAGTTGAAACTTCTCCACATGCAAATACATGTAAGAAGAGCAGAGTGGCGTGGGAAGCGCTCGCACCAGCTAAGAGCCAAGGATGTCTATTTCAGCTCTATGTCTAACAAGCTATGCGGACTAGGGTCCCTTGTTCCCTGTGTGGTCCTCAGGCTCCCCTCCTGCACAAGGAGAGGGGAGGAGTCAACTGAGTTCCACTGCTTCCTTCTACTCCTGCCTTTAATGAATCTATGGTATTCATCACATTTCCTTAATTTAGTGGAGATTGTTTTGTTGCACTTAATCCACGAAGGAACAATAAAATCCAACACAAATGAAGATTTCTTCCATTTTCCATAGGGCTGTAAAAACTTCTCTGTGAGGTATTGTGGTTGTTCTAAAAACTGAAACCAGAAGTTCAGACTCGGTAAGAAGACCAAAGATTACAGATGCTCAGTTACCAAAATAGACGCAAGGGGACCCTTGTTTTGAACATTGGGGCCTTTCCACAGACATGGAGGGATTTCGGCAGAAGAGGCGCCAACAGAGTCTGGCTGGACGCCTGTAGGCAAAGTGGGATATTTGTGTGACCTATTCATCTGTATAATGGGAGCAACAATTCCTCCCTACTTCTTTTGTGGAATTGTCCCCAAAGCTACAAAATATAACCAGTGCGAAAGTGTGGCACAAGCTATGAAGAGTCATACCACTTGAGTTCTGACTAGGGCTCCACCTGACGTAGGCATTTGTGTTTCTTGGAAGCTCCCCATCTAGTTCTCTTGATTTGGGGGAACCAGTTTCACTTAGAGGAATCCACGTCATGTCCATTCTCTTACAACGTGGTTTGGAAAAAAACTGAGTCAACCGCATTTTCAGGACAGGGGATATGACCTAGGCCTTCGCTACACAGTGCTTCTATTACTACAGCCACAATTGGTACCACATGAAGATATGACCAATATGAGCCAGCAAAACTCAGCTCCAGAACTTTTTCTTCAAGTTGTCCATAGAAAAAGAAGATTCATTTCTCAAGATTCAGAACTTTGTGGATACAAGCTGAGAGCTGGAGGTAGTCATCTTGCCACCATAAGAAGGGGACTAGCAATGAAATCAACTCAGAGGACAGCACAGGGGAGCAATGGGGAAGACCAGATTTGAATAGTGTCATTGCACCCCTGTCTGGTCCTGTCCAAAGCCATATTTACTCTTGGTTTTCTCACCAGTATGAGTAAGTAGAACTTCTTTTTGCTTAATCCATTTAGTAAGGTTTTTTTTTCTCACATGAAATGTAAAAGTCCTCACTAATACAAGCCCTGTGCCTGATATGTCTCTTTCAGTTTTATCTTCTATTACAAAATCCATACATGGCAAATGAACGCTGATGAAGGAAGCTATCTGTGGTTAGGCATTGAAGCCCATGTGCTTGCAAAATATATATTTTATTAGGCTTTAAAGGGGCAAAAATTGGATTTCCCTATGTTAAAAAAAACAAAATGAAAAATTTATGTTTATCCCATTAATGCAATACTAAATTATCCTGTGTGTATCCCTTGAACTATGTAAAATGACATCATCCAGAAAACATTTTCCATCAGAAATAGAATGTCAATTAAAGAGAGATGCTTTAGTTTTCTACAGAATTAACTTATTCATAATAAATTTTTTCTATGACCTGATTCTTTTCATGTTTTTATTTGTAAATAGCAATAAAGTGAAGTTAAATTTGGCCAATTATTGCTTTACGGTTGGTGGCATGAAAATGTATAAATTTAGCCAACTTTTGAGTGATGCAGTTACCAGGGTATTTAGTATGGCTTAAGCATTCTGAATTTAAAGGTTATTTTTTTTTTCTTGTGTCCCAAATGTAGTTTTGAGTCCTGTTAGAAACACTGGCGATAAAGAACTAAGAATGCCCAAACCAGCAGATGGGTTGTCACATCTGCCTGGGATTTATTTATTAGTGAAGTATTCCGTTTCCTACCCCAGGACCTGGTCTCATATAGAAGACAGATTGGAGAGCTATGCCCTTCCTACATGGTTTGAAGTGGTCCAGAGAACTTTTCTCCGGTGTCACACAATTCAAGCTGAAACTAACACAAGTCAGAGAACTCCACTGGGAAGTGCTATACACAGCTTAATGAAGTCCCCCAGTTCCTACGGATCTTTTTCCTTTTGTTTCAGATCACAGTAACATACCAATTTCACAGAAGACGAAGTAAAGAATGTGTTGGGCTCATGACTTTTTCGCAATACCAAGTCACGTCTAGTACTTAGAAACCAGATCATCCTTTCTGAAATGTCTATATTAGGTACAAAAACATCTCATCATGCAGAAGCATCCTGGTTCAGAGGCTTCTGCTGTCATCATAAAATACAATGGGGATAATCTGCCATTGGATTATGGGTGATGATCTTTCATTCTTTTTTCACTGACATTATTTAATAGAGTTGATCATACAGCTCTACCAACTCATTCTGTGTCATTTGAATTTATTCCTGGTATAGTCTATAAGCATAAGAATATCACTTAAAACAAAACACAATGTGATGCTTTCTTCCAACTCATAAACTTGTGAGAACAAGCACCATCTCTTTGTCCTAATAATGAGGTGTCATGAAACAGTGCCAACTTGTTTTAAAAAGTTATTTTATCTCCTTAACAACAAAATGTACGTTAAAATATTTGTTGGGAACCTACTATGTACTCTGGACCCTTGGAAATCCATCAGGAAATGAAGCAAAAATTCTTGCCTTTGATGAGTTTATAGAGAATAAATTAAATCAATAAAACATACATTTTGACATTACTCCAAAAGTTTATTTCTCATAAAAAGTTGAGTGTTTGTATATTACAAGGAAGGCAGACTACTTTAAACACAGTGAAAAGTAAAAATAAAACATTTTAGAAAATCTTCCCCTAGCAACCACCATAGTAATAATTGTATCATGCAAAAATCATCAATGGATGATACAACTAGTGGGTAACAGTTTAAAAAAGGATATTTACACGATATCAAGGTATATTTCCCACAAGGTACCTATTAAATAAAAAACAAACAAAAGTAATTTGACACTGGAGAAAGCTGGGAGTAACTATTTTGATGATAACATCATCAATGACACAAAAAAGACATAATAGGAAATGTGACTAAATTAAGGTGGATATTTCATTTCTGTTTTTAACATGTGTTACACACTGCCACTAATAACCTTCAATATACTCCCCCTGTGTCACACACCCCATTATCCTGACCACTTATTGAAACAGTCTGGGAGGCTTCTTAGGTGTCTTTCACTGCTATCTCCTGGCTGTCTTGATGTTTTGAATTAATTAAAAAAAAATTTACTTTCTTGATCATTTTGAGTTTAAGAAAGATCTGGAATCTGTACAGTCCCAGATCCAGTGAATAGGGTGAATGATTACACACAGGAATGTTTGTATCTGGCAGAAATTGTTAGGACTGTTTGATGAAGAGGGGAGGCACTCAAAAACTACAATGAATGTTTAAATAAAATAATTTATTAGAGTAAAATAATCCATTGCCATAATCCCTCTTAACATACTGCTCCTAACTTTAGACACACTTATGTCATTGTTCTTGGCAATGTGTTTTGTAATGTTTTGTTTTATCTTAAACATTCATATTTTTCCTTCATCCCTTGCATGCCTCCAAATAGCAGACACTGAGAAAGACAAGACTGTTTTCTGTGGTATATCTGTCAAAAATAGACAACAAATGTCTAATCATGAGAAACTGCAGAGAAACCCAAGTTTAGGGGCATTCCACAAAGCAACGAATACTCTTCAGAAATATCAAGTCCATGCTAAAGAAATGAATATTGTAGAATTGTTTCAGATTAAATAAACTACAAAATGCAATGAAATTCAATGTGTGGTTCAAGAGTGGATGATAGAATATATTTTTTCTCTAAAAGGTATTAGTAGGACAGTGAAATTATGCAGTTTATCGGTTAGATAATGATACTACATTAACACGAACTTTCTGATAATGAAATTAAAAGATAGTTAAATTTTTTAAAATTTTTGCATTTAGAAAGTATATACTAAAGTATATAGAGATAATAGAGCACTTTGTCCACAACTTATCTCAAATGGGCAGAAAAAAATAAGAATTACAATAAACCTACATTTAAAACTATATATGTAGTACACACACACACACACACACACACACACACACACACACACACAGACTGAGATAGAAGCAAAAAGAAATGAAATTAAATAAAGCAAACGACCTAAAATTTGGGGAGTACAAATGAAAGGTACGTGGGAATTTTTTGTACTATATTTTCAATAATTTCAAAGTTAGTGTCGATCTGAACTGATAGTGAACAATCTAACCAATGTGTCAAAGTCAATATCACTAAAGGTAGGATTAGCTGACATTTTGTGCCACTCGGTACCATGATTGAATATGAAATACATAGTATCCTGTATGACGTGTTCTTGCTAGAAACATCTGACTTGAATATTCTTAAGACTTTAGACATAGTTTCCAATTTATAGAAAATAAGGTATGGAGAAACGAGCTAGATTATATCAAAGAGACATAGAGAAATTCAGAGTGTGGAAGAGTCTTCAAAACTATCTTGGACTCACAAAAATATAAAAGTCAGAGAAAAGTAGACAGCAAAGCAAGTGTGGGATATGATCACTGCATCTTTAAAAGTTTTAAGAGAAGTAACAATTAGAGTCACTAAATGATCCTAGGTGGAGTCTTTCTTCAAAACACGTTAACTTCAGAAATAGTTTGAAACAATTGGAAATTTTAAAACCTAGATTGCATATAGTTGATTTTTATTAAAACATTGTTAATTTTGTGACTCTCAATAGTACTATGATTATGCAGTTGCGTTGTTGCCTTGCCTTTCTGAAAAAAGAAACACTAAAAAATAGTACTAGGACGATATGAGATGGGCATATCTGCTGACGTAGTAATGAAGTGCCATAGTGTCTACAGTAGTACAGAAAATTTTAGAGAATAAGAGAAAGGCAGACAGAATCAATAGGGCTCTATATTAACAATTACTTAATCTAGACTAAAGAATATTGGTGTTTAATATACTACCATTTCTACTTCTTCTGTAGCATTTCTCATAAGATGAGCAAAAAGAAAATCCAGCTTTGCTTTCATAATAGATGTTCAGTAATGTCTTTCAGAGGTTTAAAGATTTTAAAATGAACAAAGAAATGAAAAGATAATGGCAGACCATGGTTTACTGAAATTTTGTTCTAAATTCTCTAAATCTGAGCGTTAACAAACCTTCTCTTCCAGCGTTGGGTTTGTTGGTTCCCAACCCCAATGTGATTCTGTGGTTTACAATAGTGATTTGTGAGCTGGAAGCTCTAGCAGCAAAGTTTTGACTTTATGCAATTATTTACAATTTGTTTGTCTTAGTCACAGAAATCTGAACCAGCTCTTCAAACAGTGAATACAGTAAGAACTCAATCAGGACCACAAACCAGAACCAATATGTGGTCTGTTAGGAATTAGGATCTCACAGCAGTGATTGGGCCAGCGCAGGAAGCTCCATCTGTTTTTATAGCCACACCTCATCACGGGTATTACTACCTGAGCTCTGAGCTCTAAGAGCACTGTAGCACTCTGAGAGAGAGAGAGAGAGAGAGAGAGAGAATTTAGGAAATGGAAAGATATCCCCTGTTCCTGGACATGCAGAAAGAACATTGTCAAAATACCTAAACTGATGAACAGATTCAATGTGGTGATCCCAATTAAGATGCCAACAGCATTTTATCACAAAACTAGACAAAATGATCAAAGAATTTCTATGGGACCACAAGAGACCCAGAATAGCCAAAACAATCCCAAGCAACAAAATAAAAGCAGGAGGCATCACAACATCAGATATCAAATTATATTACAAAGCAGCAGTGATAAAACCCCACGGTACTGGCACAAAAACAGACAAGTGAATCAATGAAATGGAATTGAGGATGAGGCAAAAACCTGAGTATCTTCATTTTTCTGATCAAAAACAAAAGAGTCAGAATGTATGCTGGAATAAAGATAGTCTCTGCAATGAACAGTGGTGGGAAAGCTGGTTAGTTACATGCAAAAGAATGAAACTAGACCTACATCTTTCACAAAGCACCAAAATCAAATCAAAATGGATCAAAAACTTACACATCAAAATAGAAACATTGAACTTGTTAGAAGAAAACATACGCAAAAACCCTTGAAGACATTGGTATAGACAAGGATTTTCTCAATAAAACACCCAAAGCACATGAGATAATGCCAAGAATCAACAAATGGGATGATATAAAATTAAAAAGCTTCTGCACAGAGAAGAAAACAATCAACACAGTAAAGACAGCACCCATTGAATGGGAAAATTTTTTTTCCAGCTTCTCTTTAGACAGAAGACTATTCTCGGGAATATACAAAGAACTGAAAAAAAATTAAGCCCTCCCAAATAAAGGACTCAATCAAAAAATGGGGATCTGAAATGAATAAACACTTCTCAGAAGAAGTCCACATAGCCAATAAATACATGAAAAATGTTCAGCATCTTTAGCCATCAGAGAAATGCAAATAGAAAAAAAAAAAAAACAACACTGAGATTGCTTCTAACTCCAGTAACAATAGCCGGTATAAAGAACTCAAAAAAACAACAGATGCTGGTGAGGCTGTGGTGAGAAGGGAACCCTCCTTTGTCGCTAGTAGAACTGTAAAGTGTACAACACTATAGAAAGCAATATGGAGATTCCTCAAAAAATTGAAAATTGACCCAGCTAGACCTCTTCTGGGTATCTTTCCCAAATCGAGACGACCAGCGACATTCTTGCTACAATCCCATGATTGTGTCTGAAAATTTCTTGACCTAAGTCACTCATTACTCATATCAAAGGAGAGGAGTAATCAAGCATCACTTCTCTGCAAATACAGCAAACTGCTAACTTCACAAGCCATCAAGAGCATTGAAGAAATTATTCTCTGTTTAAAAGAAATCAGTAGATTCTCACAAATCACACTGGTTTGGCCTAGAACATCATTTGGTTTCATTTGCTTTCATTAAGCTTTATCACAATGTTAATTCAGATGCTATGGGCTTAAAGCTAAGTGATCTAGCACTCAGACTGAACCTGTCCCTCACCAACTATACAGTCTTTTAAAAAACCATTTAGCATCTAGAAGTCTTAGTTTGTTTGTAAAATACAGCAGTATTTCGTCATCTGCCTTAAATCTTCACCATTAGAACAAATAGATCATTGTAAGACATAAATAGTAAGACTATACAACTATGGACCACAAAGTGAGCCATCTCACTGTATAAACCATCATGAGAAATTAATAAAAATGCATTTTCCTTCCTCCTTCCCAAATTTTGTGCTCACAATACCCATTCAACAGGCGAGAAAACCAAGGTCTGATAAGTAATTTCAGATAAAATCAGTAAGTCAATAACAAAACCACTGTGAATACTTCATAACAAAAGGATTTTTAAAAAGTATTATCTACCAACAGTATTTTATGAGCTAATATTTTACAGAATTATTTGAAATCTTGGGGTAGAAAAGAAAGAGGATGGGAAGTTTGGGATTTTCTTTGTGATTGTTTTCTTTCTTTCCCTCATTGTGAGAGAAAAGGAAAACAAAGAAAATTCCTTTACAAATAAATCGTTGCAAACCGTCATCTGCATTTTGCTTTTCATTAAGCAAACCAACAGAAAGAAAGAAAGAAAAAAGACAGAGAACTACAGCAGTGTTGCAGAATAGCTTTGGACTCAGGGTCTACCAGGGAGAAAATATATATATATATATATATATATATATATATATATATATATATATATATGAGAGTGCTTACTGTCATCTGACTTTGATTTTTACCCAGTAGGTATCTACACATGTGTGTGACATATTTTGCAACTTACCATGAAATTTAGTTACTATAACAACAATGACTAATATTTATTTTGTGCCATTTAACCCGCTGGTACCTTGATGTTCGTTTTGTTTCCCCTTAATCTTTATAACAACTTGGAGAGATCTGTATGTGTATAATCACTACTTCACAGATGAGAACATAAGGTCTCAGGGAGTCTTACAGCCCTGTACGTACAAGTGCCAGAGGTGACATCTTTCTGAATCAAGGATCCACCCACTCAAAAACCCTGCCATCCTGCCCATGAAATGCTTAAGAAAAACAAAACAAGTTTGTCAGTCAGATGCTTCAACAATAAAATATCAAATGTGACTGACAACCGGCTCAGGTAGGAAATAATAAGTTTTGGCCTCAAGAGCTGTTTTTGTGGTAACATGGATCCACAAGCTTCCCTGGGAAAAAATGGCCAGAGGTGGAGACCTGCGGAACATTTTTCGAACATTATGTAGCAATGTGGGTTGAGAATTTTAAGAGGGTGGACTCTTCTTCATATATGCTTTACAATGACATCTGGCTAGCAGCCCCAGCCAGAGCTGCTGTCATTAAAATGTACATAAAGTCAAGGAAAAAAAAAAAAAAAAGGAAAGCCTTCAACACTACTGCAAATTAACCCTGACAGAAACGATCAGAAAATCGAACCCCCCTTGCAGTACAGGAGGTAAGTGCTGGTTTATATCTACAGGGTTAAAAGTCTAAGCAATCTCTTATCAGGATATGAGGGGAGGGTTTGGCAGGGCAAGGCACTTGCTGGTAAGTGAGGCCACTTGAAGACAGGAGTGGGACGAGACAGAGACCAATGCAAGCCCGGCTTGTAAGCTCAAAGCTTCCATCAATTTCAAATGTTCAATCGCCCGCCTCAATCCTATAGAATCACGTTAGTTAACAGCCAGATTCTGTGGAGCTTTTCTTACGAGGAGAACTAAACAAGAACGTCAGCCAAGGGTTGCTGAACAAAAATCCTACTGAAACACCAATGGAATATATCCCAGTAACTAGGGGATAGGCTGCTTCTTTAAAGTGATGAATGACAGGAATTAGAAACATGTCTATGGAAAGCTATTTGGCTTATTTGGAAGGATGAAGAAGGAAGACACGGTAGCCCTGAAATGGGAACAGGCAGAGGGTAAATCATAAAGCAAGAACAGGATAAGGAAGGAGAAAACAGGCATGAAGGAGGAGGAGCTGAACAACAAAATGACAATTTAAAAAAAAAATACACAAGGAACAAAAAAAGACACAACCCAGAAATATTTAAGGAAGAAAACTGGTCTTATAGACATAAACTTCACAAACATGCACAGAAAACTGAATAAAGACATTGTATATACAAATACAAAAGAATACTGTTCAGCATTTAAAAAGAAGGAAATTTGGCCATTTAAAACAACATAAATCAAATTATAAGACGTTATGTTAAATAAAATAAACCAAACAAAGAAATAAAAACACTGCACATTCCTACTTATATTTGAAATCTAAAAAAGTCAAACTCTCAGAAGTAAAGAATAGAACAGTAACAACCAGAAGCAGGGGACGGGGACACATCTGTATTAACGGCATTGGAACAAAGTTTTACATATGCATTGCCATGAATAAATCCCAGGGATCCAACATACAGCATGATAATTCTCATTAACAATACTGCACTGAAATTTTCCAAGAAGATAGAATTTGTATGTTCTTTATATACACATACAAAAGCAACTTTATGAAGAAATACATATATTAATTAGCTTGATTATAGTAGTTGGTTCACTATGTGTGTCCAAACATGACATTGCATACTTTAAATAGAAACTATTTCTATTTAAAATTTTTAATTTTAAAAAGAAAATTTAAAACAAAGGGGTTAGAGATTAGAACCTCAGATTTTAGGTTTTTCTTAATAAAATACAAGAACAATTGGAAAATATACATACATTCACGCTCTCATATTGTCACATACACACACACACACACACACACACACACACACACACACACGCATGCACACACAACTTCAGAGTGGGCTGGAAGCTAAGTCAGTGTGCTGCTCCTATCAGGCAAAGGTAAAATTAAGGCAATTGTCCAAAAGCACATTCTTTCTTATGGTTATTTTAAAATTTAATCAAAAAAAGCACTCAGAATAAATAGGCCAACAAGAAAAATAGATGAATAAGCCTGTCTCAGACTTGTACATATCATTAAACTGTAGAAAACCATAAGACATCATGTCTGCAGAGCCCCCAGAGAGCAAAAATTTACACTGAAGTTTTTTACACCACAAAATGTCATTCGTATTTAAATATAAGGAAAACTTATTTTCAGAATTGAAAGTCCATAAGAAATATTTTTAAAGATTTTAAAAGACATATATTAGCCCAGACAAAGAAGAATTTAGAAAAGAAAAAAAATCAAGTTATTAAATGATAAGTTTTGAACACCAAAATGTAGTAAACACGGGCATTAAGAGCTAAGAATCTGGTTATAAATCTAAAAACTATAAATCTATAAATAAAAATCATTGAAATAAGCACAAGGTAAAACTGTTCATACTTTTTAATCTTAAACCGTGCCTAGTATTATATTAATTAACGTAAGAGTAGATAAAATTAGGGAAGAAGTAAAGTGTCAAATTCTTAGTGTGAATTACATGTATTGAACAGAAGGAGGCCTAAGATCAGGAACTTGAAGGCTGTCATTTTACAGATGAGAACACAAAAGTCCAGAAATGAGAAACCCACGTGAAAGGTTAGAAACTTCTCTGAGAAATTGTGAAAATACAGTGTTGCCTTAATTTGCCGCCTTGAGTCTGACCAGGAGTTCTATTGACAGGATTTCTAGAGACGAGTAAGAGACTTGCTTTTTATTAATCTCTGTGAAATCACTGAAGAAGTGTTAATAGTATGAGAAGTGCTGACGTCAAAGCTGACAAATCTAACAAGAAATGTTCTTCGTAATTGAATTTAGGAGCTGATCAGTTGGAACTAATGCTCCCAGTGTCCAAAGCTATTACAAACTACCAAACATAATCAGGTTTTTGTTTTGTTTTGTTTTGTTTTGTATTCCTTTCCCTCCTGGATTATAGAAATATGTTTTCACTTTCTCCACAAGATATCTTCTCTGAGACTACCTATGACTTAGACTCTATTAAATAGCGTGGGGCCACTTTCTTGCAAAAAAGATTTGCATGTCCATTTGCTGAAATAGATTCTAATTTTGCCATTTACCTATTTGGTGCTCAGGATTACTTTCATTAGCAATCGAGAATATGTAAGGCAGTGTGTATTTCAAGATCCATCAAATGGTCCAAGACAAATCCAGGTATTTAATGCACTAAGTTTTTCATTTTCTCTAATTCTTTTTACTGCTTCTCCATTTTTATCCTCATTGGGATTTTAAAAGGCATCAAATACTGTAGCATGTTTCCAATTTATTTATACTTAAATCATCAAAATGCTCTTTTGTAAGAGTCATTTGATGTCCATGTATCCTTATGGGGCCTTTTCATTAGCCTTGTTCCTTCCCCCGGAAAGAAAACAGGAAGTCACAATTTGCTACAATTAAAAAGATTGAGCCCGACAACAAGGTTTGAATTCATTCCCACATTGATCTCAGAACACTGTTGCCTCTTTCCAAGTAGTCTTCTTGTTTTTAAAGACATTTCAAACACAGCAGGCTCCTTTAAATTTAATCTTCGGTCAACAGAAGGCAGAGGTTATACTGCACTTGAGCTGCCATTGGCCTTCCCATTATTTGATGTGAGGGATTTGCATTTCTGTTCATTTTTTATTTCCAAGGCAATCTTGGCCAAGTTACTTAACCATCCTGTGCCTCAAATTCTTAATATATAGAAACCTTGCAATAGAAGCATATAGAGCTAAGTTTGCCACCAAGGGATAGTGATGTCCTTTGAGAGAAATCAAAGTGACTCACTGCATAAATCAAACTCTAGCAACTCAAGGAATAGTTACCAAAGTGAAATTTCTCAATTTTCAGTTCTCCCATAAATATGAATTAGGTCTTTGGCTTCTTACAAGCTATGGGTAGTAAGCTAACTGTAGCTGATAAAGAGAAAAATAATGTCTTCTCTCAGTGCAAATGGACTACATCCATATTTCATAAGCTTTTGCTTCAAAGCTCTCTGTTTCCTGAACAAATCTGAGATTTCCTATCAGCCAAGATTTAAGCAAAAGACAGAAACCATGCTGGTTATTTGAACAGAGAAAATTTATAGAAAACATTGTAAAATAGGTCCTAGTTGCTAACTAGGCAGTTCAAATTTTAAGAAGAGAGCAATGTGATGTCACAGAAGGCAGGGGAACAAAAGACCATCATTGGAAATAGCAGAATTTAGAAGCAGGAGGAGGATGCCCACAGAAATGGCTTTCGGAGCAAGAGTACCTATAGCCAGTACTGTTGTGTCTGATTTTGGAGGAAGAGCAGAGAAGGGTTAGACTCAGCCTCTGAAGGGGTGGCCTCATTAGCCTGGTGCCAGGGCTTAGGTAGACATGGCAGCTCTGGTTCTACCAATGCTAGAAAACCACCGCTAAGATTTATCTACCGGTACACAGCAATTGAGCACCAGGATGAAGAAGCTAGGTTAGGAAACTCATAGGAAGAAACAAATCCCTCTCCCTTAGAATCTGCCATTCACCAGACCTGTCAATGGCTCCATCTGGAAAGCAGAAATCAGACTGTGGGATTCACAAATTAGGGTAGAGAAGAGTAATTTCAGAGATGAAAGATAATACTTGGCCAGTCTTCTGGGATATAAAGTAACTCAGAAATATATTGTCTCCCATTTTATCCATTAAAAAAGACAGAAAAGCATCACAATGGGTTCAAATAGCTAGCAATAAAATCAAATTTTCCAAGGGCCTGTTCTATGCCATACATTGTTCTAAGTATCTTATATGTGTTAATACTTTACAATAATCATTAAATCTTTATAATAATCCTATGAGGTAGACACCCCTATTAGCATGCTTTTAAATATGAAAAAGTTGAGGCGTAGGACGGTTAAGTGACTTGGCCAAGATTGCTTTGGAAATAAAAGATGAATAGGAAAGTAAGCCTAGGCAGTCTGGCTCTGGAACCTATGGTATTTTAACACACTGCCATAATTCCAACATCTGTCTACATATATTAGGCGGCTTTGTCAAAATAAGAGTTAATATTTATTAAACATCTATGGCTAGGCACTGTTCTAAGCATGTGTATGCATTAACTAAATTCTCGTATAAATTGTATGAAGTATTCTCATTTTCCTTGTTTCAGAAATGAGTAAACTGAGGCAGAGAAAAAATCTAAGGAGGAAGGTATCTTAAGTGGTTAAATTGTGAATGAATTCAGGGTATATGGCGTGAGAGCTCAATACTCTCCATCAAAATGATAGAATTCACGATAAATTAAGCCCTCATAGTACACAAGAATCTACGCCATCTGTTCAGTAGGTGTTGTGTTTTGGATCTGGAGTGTCCCCAAAAGTCTCGTGTATTTGATTGTCATGGATTGTCTATGGAACCATATACTGTTGGAAGATTGGGGCCTAGTCTGAAGGGGTGGATTACAGGCATGTAAATTGGATTACAGGTGTGTAGTGGGGATTTACCACACCTTCCACACCTGGGTGCGGGAGGGCAGGATCACTGGGATGAGGCCTGGAAGGATATATAAGCCACTTCCTGCCTTCCTTGGAGGACTAGTCTCAACTTGCCTTGAGTTGGCTTCCTGTTTGTAATGCCAAGAAGCTGCCTCCACCTCTGCCTCTGCCATGTACTTCCACTGTTGCTGACTGCCCCTCAATGGACTGTGACCTTCTGAAAGTGTGAGCTAAAATAAACCTTTCCTCCCCTAAATTTGTGTATGTTGGGTATTGAGTCACAGCAACAAAAAAGTAACTAAGACAGAAGGATATAGTTAAGTGAGCCGAAGGACAATCAGATTCCCGTCTTTTTAGACACAGACTACAATGTAGACTTGTTACAAGGCAGTCCTTACTTTCAAATTCTCAATGGTGATTAAATAAGCTTTGGTATCTGGCATGGTCCATGAAAAAGGACTTTCACTGAAGAAGGTAAATTTAAGGAAACAGAAAATGCCCGAACCAGTGCCTTCTCTTGAATTCAATCACCTTGATACAGCTACACTCCAAGCAGTATCAGGCTGGTGCAGGGATATTCCCTCAAGCCCACTCCCTATGTGCCTTCTCAGAATAAATTTGGGAAGAGCCCAAATACCAACTGGAACAGCTAAACCTTCAATCCCAAACATGCCATTTAGCCCCATCTACGGGAAGCAGCCCTGGCAAACATTCTTTCAAGATTCCACCACTTCGACAATTAAATGAAATGGCCACAGGCCTTTCCCATCTATAAACCCTAAAACACAGCAGCAGCAGCAGCAGGTTCAGTTGCCTTAATTCCTGGCCTTCAGCATAAGGCTTGGCCCATGGTGGCAGCAAAATAAGTATTTCTTTGATGAATGAGAATCAATTAATGAAAGCTTTCCAGAACTCACAAAAATACACATACATCACAGTAATTGGGTGAAAGCATATCTCTCTTGGACTCCAACAATAAAGGATAATTTTAAAATCTTTGAAATTACAAAAATATTTTCGGATAAGGAAACGTTTTCTTCTTAAAGAAAATCTCCAAGCTAAAACTCCAGAGACAGTGATTTACTGGAGGTCTAGAGTGTGCGTGTCACCAAAATTTACCTGTGAGTTATGTACCTCCCTTTAAAGATTACTTTCTCTATTCTTAGCAGAGAACATGTTCAAAGACTGCCAGGATCATTGGCGGTTTACACACTCAGCTTGGAGACAATGTCCATTCCCTTCAATGCTTCTTTAACGTAGATTGTTTTGAATCTTTTGTGAATTGTTTAAGATCTACATTTTACAACTTTCCTTTTAAATGTATATATGCACATGTATCATGTGTGCACACATAACTAACAACTCATCTTTTTCACTAAATTATGTGTGATTGCTACATATTAATGCTCTTTCCCATCATTTTTTTATTTTCTTGAAACATTCCTATCTATTGTACAATGAAAACCTCGTATGTGAAACTTTTAAGAAAGGAAACTGGGTGAGGTCATTTCCTTTTCCAAAGGAATTGTTTTTTCATTGACTTGCTAGTAAAGCATATTTCTGCAAAGCTGTGTATAGATGATTTATTTCTTAAACATTTATTTACACACAGTATTTCAAAAATCCTTCCACTGCCTAAAATGATGACATACTGTTTAATCCTACATATATGCAACCAATAAACTTAAAATAATTTTTCAATGAAGGAGAAGCAACATGTCCTTTATAACGGATGTACAACAGGCAAATGATCAGAAATGCAGTAAAACTGAATCATAGCAATAAAATAAATAAAAAGACAAAGGAAAAATATGCTTCTAAATATTGGCAGCACGACCATGCCAAATTGCCAGGTCTTTTCATAATGCATTCACTGTGGTGTAAGTGTTCATTACAGAAAATGGGACACTACATTACATTGCAGAGAACATAAACAAAATAAGACTGAAAAGCACGCAGGATCCAGGAGGAATCGCTGCAGAGAATTCACAAGCATCCTTCCAATCTCTTGTCTATGCACACACATATTGCATGTAAATAAATGCATACTTTCTTTTTTCATAATTTAGCTCACACTGAACATACTGTTTTGTAACCTGACAGGCCTTTTTATGCCCGAAATTCATAACTCAAGCCCTTGAGGCAGATCTGGAAGAAACGGAGGAACAGTCTTGAATAGCAATTTTAGAAGAGAAAAGAAAGGAAAGAGTCAGGAGAAGGCAAATGTGATCAAAGAAGACAGAGGATATGGAGCTGAAAGGGAATCACAAAGGAAGCAAAAGATAAAGATGGACTTTTCCAATTTGAACTTCATTTCTAATTTTCTTAATTGCAACAGTATTGCACTACTGTGTGCTTTTTGGAAACTCAACTCTGTAATTCAGTCTTCTTCTGCCTGGCTCCCCCTACCGCCTCCCCCACCCCGTTCCTGTGGCTGGGGTAGCTCACAGCACAGTGTAGAGATGCCAACCACTGGAGCCAAATTCAATTCCAAATCCAAACATAAGCAATGTTTGTGAATTGAGACTCTTTGAGGTTCACCCAACTCCAATTTTACCAATTCCCTCCAGGGAAAGACTTCCCTTTGAAGCTTCTGTGTACCCAAGTGCATTCTGGGACACAGGTTTGGGTTTCTGGTGTGGAGCGATTTACGTATAGAATGGATACACTCGGCACCTAAATGTCCCATTACCTCGTGTGTGCAGCCCGTTACAATGCACAGTAAGTTAGCACTCGAAGGCATGGCTGGAAAACATTTTCGCTCATGTGCATCTAAATTAAAATTTAAAAGGCAAATAAAGAATATTGAATTAGCCCAGATGTTGTAAAGTTAATATGCATGTTGATTCCTTCAGAAATACACTGTGCTCTACCAAAAATAAAATAGAAAATGAAGGAAGAGGGTAACCTCGAAAAGAAACTCATTTTTTAAATGGTAGTTTTAAAATTGCTCATTGTGTCAAGCATTGCTTTGCAGATAAACGGCATGGGCCACAACTTGAAATGCTTAAACGACACAACAAAACAGGATTGTGTTTATTTCCTAGAGAAAAATGACACAGCAGAGTATGATTTAGAGTTTATCTATCAGAGCAGGGGAAAGGGGAAAAGGCTTTAAGCAAGCTTAAAAGAATCTCTCAGGTTGAATGGCCTGAAAGCGCCGCTGTAAACTTGAACTTAAAGCAAACTTGGAGCGTGCGTGCGTGTGTGTGTGTGTGTGTGTGTGTGTGTGTGTGTGTGTGCGTGTGTGTGTGCGTGTGTGTGTGCGTGTGTGTAGGAGAGGGGAGGGGAAGGCTGTGGAATTCTCTGGTGGTTACATTAGCACTTGGGGGGCAAATTGGATTGGAGGATGAGTCTGTAAACCCTGCCAGTAGCCTGAGCTCCTTCGTTGCTGGTCTCCTAGGAATCATCTTTTCCTCTTTCTTAACCAACAGGTCAAACACTCTTAGGACAAAAAGAAGCAAGGCATTAACACTTTCAATCCGGCCCTTTGCATTCCACAGTGCGCCTGTGCAGGCCGACGCTTTCTCGCCGACTAGGACTTCACAGATGCTGAGACCTTTTCTTCGTTTTTCATCTTCAGGCTCTCCTGCCCGGCTTCCCCCGGATTCCACGCAGCCAGTGTATACTTGGGAGATACTTGGGAAGCATGGCTTGCATGATCCTATCCTTCCTACAGTACTGGAAACAGATTTAGGAGTGAGCCTGTACAACTATGTGTGTCTCCTGGGCCTCTGAGAATCTTTTATTTCATACTCTATTTTTCCCACTTTTACTGATACACTTAGGTGATACACAATGGTTACACTAAGCTTGAGAATTCTGTGCCCATACATATAGTGACATCATTACAATCTCTTCCCTTCTCCCTTTCTAAACATCCCCTCCCCTCCCTCCCTCTGACTCCAATATCTCACCTACTTTATTCTGTATATTACCTATATTTTGGGTTTCTCATAATAGAGAAACCATATGATATTTAACCTTCTGAGTCTGACTCACTTCACCAAGCTTTATGGTCTCAAGTACTATAAACTGTACAACTCTTATGAAAGGCAGTATGGAGACTTCTCAAAAAGCTAAAAATAAATATTCCACTAGATTCTACAATACCTCTTTTGGGTTATCTTTCCAAAAGAGTTAAAAGCAACATATAAGAGAAATACATGTATACCGATTTTTATAGCAGCACTACTAACAATAACTAAATTGTGGAAGACATTGAAATACCCATCAACAGGCCAATGGATACAAAACTTGTGGTTTATGTACACAATGGAGTACTACTCTTCCATAAAGACAGGTAAAATTGAGGCTCTTGTAGGTATGTCATACTCTATTATTTGACATTGTCCCCCATGTATTAGTCAGCTTTCTATTGCTACAACAAAAATGCCTGCTATAAAGCAGGAAAGTTTATTTTGACTCACAGTTTCAGATGCCTCATTCCATGGTCACTTGGCCTCAATGCCTCAGGCTTAAGCAGAGGCCAAACATTTTGGCAGGGAGTGTGGTGGTGGAGCAAAGCTGCTCAAATCAGGGCACTTCAGAAGCAAAAGTGAGAAGACAGACAGTGTCCCAATATCTCCATCAAGGACACACCCCAGTGACCTTTCTTTCTACTGTATCCCGCCTGCTTAGTGTTGCATCCATCACTGCTCCTTAGCACCAGAAGCTAACAACCAAGCTCTTAGCATATGGCCTTTGTGGGAAATTTTGGGTACAAACCATAGCACACAAGCAATTTCATCTAGCTGTTTTATCACAAATAAATATTATTTGGTTGACCAGCCATGTAGACTTTTTTACAATACACGAACACTTAAAAATCAATTCCTGTTCTTGGAATTATCCTGCTTTCTTTGAAGATGTTAGTAGTTTCTTTTCAATTTAAAATCTTCATTGCAGCAGAGACCCCATATTACCTACCAATGAAGTGACAAGAGCTCAGCCATTTTAGATTTTCCCTGATGTCTTCTTTGATCTTTTCTGTGTAGCTGCCTAGCAACCAGGTGATGGTGACTCACGCCCTGCGGATAGCTGATACTCTGCCCCCAGACTGCTACTGGAAATCTCCCCCAATCAGGCATAAGGCATCAATTAAATTTTGAATCACTGATAGTTTGTCATTGGTAATTTATTGTCATTTAAATCTGTAGTCTACTGCTACTTACTCTGTTTTTCAACACCCTTGGCCTATCCCCCTTGCCTTTAGCTCTTATAATCCTCTGCACTCTTGTGGTTTTTGCCATTGCAAGCCCCACCAAATCCCCACTCAGTACTAGAAATTCTTTAGGGCATAAACCCATTTTCAGTTGCCAGCTAAAAAAGGGCTCCTAACTTCTCCCCGACAAAGTGGTGCTTCTCCTGTGTGATACTGTCTCACTCAATTATAACACCTCCACCTTTTAATTATTATTCTCAGTGGGGTTCCCTAAAAGAAACGTGTTTTTGATACTATGTAGATGTATAAAGTAATGGCTTTTATGAAACATTTTATAAGCAAGTGTACTGGGTAAATTGAAGTAGACTTTTATGATCAGAATCGTCACCCATTACAAACTAAGCTAAAGTGGTACCACGCATCAAGATATGAAGAATGAGGTGTAATGAAGAGTAAGGTATAACCCCTTCAATGTCATCAGAATATATGTATTCTTTTTCTTAAGGTCACTAAAACTGCATCTTCATCCTCCTATTACAAGTTGAATGAAATTAGCATGGCTCCAAGTTTTACTTAAAGCAGTCAAGAAATCATGAAAGGACAGATTAAGAGATTGTTGATGCCTACGCCTATGTTTTTTAGATATTTGCTTAATTTGTCTTCCAGAAGGTTCAGAGTTTTCAGTTTTAATACCCAGGTCTTTGATCCACTTTGATTTGATTTTGGTGCATGGTGACAGGTGTGTGTCTATATTCATTCTTCTGCGTGTGGATGTCCAATATTCCCAGCACCATTTGTTGAACAGGGTATCCTTTTTCCAGTGTATGCTTTCGGCTCCTTTATCGAAGATTAGGTTGCTGAGGGTATTTGAGTTTGTCTCTGCATCCTCAATTTTGTTCCTCTGGTCTATCTGTTTTTGTACCCGAACCATACAGTTTTTACAATTATTGCTTTATAGTATAACTTGATTTCTAGAATTGTAGTGCCTGCTGCCTTAGTCTTGCTACTCAAGATTGCTTTGGCTATTCTAAGTCTCCTTTAGTTCCATGTGAATTTAAGGATTATTTTTTCAAGTTCTGTGAAAAAAAAAATTGTTGGTATTTTAATAGGAATTGCATCGAATCTGTATGTCAGTTTTGGGAGTATAGTCATTTTGACTATATTGATTCTGCCTACCAAGAACAGGGTATGTCTTTCCATTTTCTGATGTCGTCTACAACTTCTTTCTTCAGTGTAATGTAGTTTCCTTTGTATAGGTTCTTCACTTCCTTGGTGAGGTATACTACTATGTATTTAATTTTTTTCTGGGCTATTGAGAATGATATTTTTCTTCTGAGCTCTTTCTCGGTGAGTTCATTGTTGGTATAGAGAAAAGCTATTGATTTTTTAGTATTGATTTTGTAGCCAGTGACTTGGCTGAATTTATTTATTATTTCCAAGAGTTTCATAGTGGACTCTTTTGGGGTTGTCTATATAGATAATAATATCATCTACAAATAACAATAGCTTAACTTCCTCCTTTCTGATGCAAATTCCTTTCTTACTAAGACACCAAAAGCAAAAGAAATAGCCCCCAGCATTAACAAATGGGATGTCCAGTTAAGAAGTTTCTGTATGGCAAAGGCAGTTATTAAAAGTGTAAAAAGAGAATTGACAGAGTGGGAAAAATTATTCACCACCAATACCTCACATAGGAGGCTCATAACTTGAATATACAGAAAACCAAAGAAAAGTAAGCTCCTCAAAATCAAGGACCCTATTGAAAAATGGACAAAAGAAATGAATAGGAAGTTCTCAAGATGAAGAAGTTCAAATGGCCCATATATACATAAAAAGATGTTCAGCATACTTGACCATAAGAGAAATGCAAATCAAAACATCACTAAGATACCATCTACCTCCAGAGAGATTGTCCTATATCAAAAACACAAACAGCAAACAGTGCTGGCATGGCTTCAGGGGGTGGGGGGAAAGGAACCCTTCTGCACTGCAGGTGGGAATGTAAACTGGTACTACCACTATGGAAAGCAGTATGGAAGTTTCTCAAAAAAAATGGAAATAAATATCTCCTTCGATCCAGTGATACCTCTTCTAGGAATTTTCCCAAAAGAGTTAAAAAAACAACATATAGCAGAGATACATGAATATCCATGTTCATAGCAGCACAACTAAAAATAACTAGTATGTGGATGATACCACAATACCCATCAACAGACTAATGGATACACAAACTGTGGTATTTATACACAATGGAATACTATGCATCTATAAAGACAGACAGGTTGGAGGCTTTTGTAGGTAAATGGAGGCAACTTGAGACCATCCTGCTTAGTGAAGTAAGTCAGAATCAGAGGGTAAAATATCAAATGGTTTCTCTGATATGAGAAACCCAGATCACAATTATTTCATAGAACCTAATGTGGGGAATAGTGGGAACTGGAGGGAGAGGATCAAACCGAAAGAGAGGACGTATTTGTAACTTTGCCAGGATTTGTATGTGCACAAAATACTCGAGATCAATGTAAACTTTAGGTATTGCACTTATACATATCAATAAAATGGGAGAAATAGAGATTGCTGATGGTTAGTAATTCAAATCTATGGTACAAGGCTGCTATCAGCCCACACAAGATGAAGAAAAAGTTTATACAGTGAGTGGAGGGCGCAGCGACTGCAGACCCTGAGTCAGGCCCTCTCTCACAGGTTCCTCCTGTGAGAAAAGAATCAAAGAGCTGAGACTCTAGGACTTCTGAGGGTTCAAGTTGCCGTGATTAAGTGGAGTGAAACCACCAGTTCCCCCATTCCAGCTCCACCCAAAATCCTCTGCTCCCTCCAGAGATTGCCATTTCCTGTACAAAGTTCAGTCCATGGGAAACAGCTGTCGCACACAGCAAAGAGTGCCTGAGAGTACCAGCAAAGAGCACTTCAGAGTGAGTTCCTTAGTTTCCAGTCTGGCAAGCAAGAAGTCACCTCTCCATCCTAACTAGTAAGAAGCTAAATAAACCGAAAACCAACAGCTCTTCTTATCCACCAGAAACGTGAGGTCACAGGAAAATTACTGCCACCAAAACTGCAAAGACAGACAGACAAAAAAATCAAGACTTACAAGAACAAAAGCTTTCTGGGAAGCAGTGCCAGGCAGGAGAGCCTGAGCTGTAGTTAATGAACTTCTGGAAGCTCAGGATAGACAACTCTGAGAGTAAAAAGAGACAGAAGGTTTATCTCTAGGAGCTCAACCATATCTGCACAGTAAATGTTGGAGACAGGGCAAGAAGAAAGGCATTATTTTAAAGTTCGAGATCATCGTGCTTAGTGAAATCAAACTCAGAAAGAAAAATATTACATGGTTTCTCTCATATGAGAAACCCAAAGTATGGGCATTTTATAGAACCAACTGGGTGTGACAGTGAGGGTTGGAGGGGATAATGGAGAGAGTGGGAGGGACAATAAGGGGGGAGGGATTATAACATTGTTATGATATATATCTGCATAAATCCTCAAGTTCAATGTAAACAGTATATATATATATATATATATATATATATATATATATATATATATATAATAAAATTCAACAGAGCTTTCCATCCTTCTGAGCAAGGCTTGCCTTCAAGAGAAAGTATTTTACCAAAGTCTGGACTGAGGCAGCTTTATCAGAACTCAGCCTACCTGGGAAGAAGAGAAATACTCAACTCCAGTGATCCCTAGTCTTTCTCATGTTCCTAAGGGGGAAGGGGTTGAGACGCACTGGGCAGAGTCACTGCTGGGGACCAGGCTCCCCAAGTCACTGAGACTCAATCACAGGTCCGTGCCAAGCTTCCTTTCCTATTCCCAACGTCTCACTACTGTGTTCCAAACCAAATACCAAAAGAATGGACAAGAATACTCCAATGAAACTGAATAAGCATTAGGTTCAGAGTCAAATATGGCAGGAACACTGAAATTATCAGACAAGGGATTTTTTTTAAAACTATGATTACTGTGCCAAGGGTTTTAATGGAAAAAGGAAACAGCATGGAAAACAGATGAGTAATATCAACAAAAAATAAAAGCTCTAATTAATGTCAGGCACCAAACTGCAGGTTTGTGAAGCTCAAAGAACACCTTGCAGGAAAAAGCCCCAAAGCACAGCAACTACACATATTATATTCAAACTGCATAACATCAAAGACAAAGGAAAAGACGTGGAAATGCCAGAAGGGGGGAAAAAACACCTTGCCTGAATCTTTGACTTGAATGAGTTATATGGAAAATTCAGGTGCTGAAACCTAATAATCAATGTGAAATATTAAAAGATGATTCCTCTATGAAGGGATGGAATCACGAGAGCTCCTCATCTTTGAATAGGACTAAGATGCATACAAAAGAAGCTTTCTGCTGTTTAGAGTTCTGACCCTTCCCTGCCCTTCTACCATGTGAAAGAGTAAGAAATGCATTTCTCTTCTTCAGAAGCTTTCCACTCTGTGGTATTCTGTTACCACAATACCAATGAATTAAGACAACTGTTGAGGAGAAAAGATATGAATTACATTCAACTTTCCAGAAACTGCAAGCAAGACAAATGCAGCAGAACTGTAGGTGTGGCCAACACAACATCCACTGGATTTGCCCTTGATTTTTTTTATGTTGTGATAAAAAACTAAAAAGGCAATTTAGTACTTATTATATGTACATTAACTATGTTATATACTTTACGTATGTCTCAAGATAGTTTTCTTCACTCAAGGAAAAAGGGCAAATAATTGGTGGGCTAAAGTTTGGACATATCTGATAAACTAGGAAAAGAGAAAAAAATATCAACCTAGAAATTCTACACCCTGAAAATTTATTCAAATGTGAAGGAAAAGCAAAGTCTTCCTGAGACAAAAAAATAATAATAAGAGAAATTGTGTTCAAGAGATCTGCCTTACAAAAAAATTAAATTCTTGGAAGAGAAGGAAAATATTATGTATTAGAAGGTCAGTTCTACACAAAGAAAGGAAGAACATTAGAAATGTAATGGTCAATGAAAATGACATAACTTTTCCTTGATTGATCTAATAGATAAATTTGTCCAGAATACTAGTAGCAAAAATGCATTCAATTATATATAGATATGATGTTTCTATTTAAGGGAAATGAATGACAGCAATGATATAAAGGATAAGAGGGGGACATTTTAAAGTATTTTTATTATAACATAAATTAATTACCTGTAAAGCAGTAAAACAATAATGTTATTGGAAAGTAGACTTGGATTAGAAATGTATATTATTGTATTGTAAATGAATATTGTAAACTCTACAGCAACTACTTAAGAAAGAAAAGCTACAGATGGGTAATTGTTGGGCTAAGAAAGGAGGGAACATAGTGCTGTCTGGGTTGGCTTTTCATACGGTGGCTCTGCAGTTCTGGGGAGCTGGTGGTGGCTCCAGTCCAAAAGCTTCATGTGGCAGTGCTCCTGTGGGGACTCTGTACCGCCCCTCATCCTAAGCAGGCCTCTGCTTGATCTCCCAAGATTTTCTTTTGAAGTTTTGGTGAGAACCATTATGACCTGCACATCTGCAGAATTAACACTATAAGGATGCTACCAAGGTCTGTCACTTGATCTCTTTGGAGCAGTGGCACGAGTGACAGATGGGCCCATTTGAGGACTAGCTGAAGCAGCTGCGGAACACTGTGCTGGTGGCAGAAGCAAAGGTGCAAGGCCATCTTGAGCAGAACCAAAAAGCACTGCACCCTTAGGCCTCCAGGTCTCTGGTGGGAGAGGCAGCTGTAGGCTTCTAAGATTCCCTCTAGGCCTCCTTGCCACTGTTGTGATACGCAGCACCTGACTCCTTTTTATCTGTACTAATCTGAGCAATCAGTCACTGCAGTGTCTTCTTGTTTTCTTTCCCAAACATGCTTTCACTTTCTACGTGCAAATTTTCAAAATCTTTCCACTCTGATTCCTTTTACCCCCAGGACAACAGCCTTTGTGCTTTGTTGCTTAGGTAGCTCTTAGCAGAGATTGTTCTTATATTCAGTCTCCCAAACACCCAAGGACAAGTACACAAGGGATACAAGCTCTTCAATGCTACTTAACGGCCTTTTGGGCCAACTTCCAATAAGATGTTCCTCATTTCCATCTAAGACCATGCCAGCCTGTTCTTTACTGTCCATATTTCTATTATCATTCTTGTGATAACCACTTAATCAGCATTTAGTCATCACATGTGTCTTCACCAGAATCACCTTCAGTGCTCCATTTATGGCTGTTTGCTTTGTTCTAACCTGTATCCAATGCCTCATTCCAAAGCCACATTCATATTTTCAGATGATTTAGCAACACCATAACTCTCAACATCATTGTTTCATCTTGGATCCTTTTCTGTTTCTAATAATATAAAATGACCAAGTCGGCAAATTAGAAACAGGTTTAGTTTAGCTTGAGGTTCTAGCCCAAGGTTGACAGCTTTCTTGCTGACAATGTCTCAAGGGTGTGCAGGCTGTCCTGAGTCAAAAAACAGCACAAGAGAGACCTAACCAACTGGATTGTATAGCAGGCTCACTGAAGATAATCCTAATAATGCCCAAGCTTCAACATGACTACATGTACTTATCTTGGGTATGGAAAGGTGGCTCAACAATTCAACATTTTAAAAATTGCTAATGTAATCCTTCACATGACTAAAGTAAAGAAAACCACAAGAAAAGTTGAGGTGAGAAAAGCATTTGACAAAAAAAATCTAACATTGATTTATGATTTAAAAACAAAAACCTCAGTAAGAAATGGATGGAAAGGAACTTCCTCAATTTGATTTTTAAAAATCTACAAAACCTATAGCCAACATTATGCTTGTTTGTGAGAAATTTAAAGCTTCCTTGCTAAAACCAGAAGCAAGTCAAAGGTGTGTGCTCTCATCTCTGCTTCTCCGTATTGTTCCGGAAGCACTAGCTCATACAATAACAAAATAAAAGATAGAGGTTGGGAAGAAAGAAACTTGTCCTTCCTCATGATTGTCCATGTTAAGAATTCCAAAAGAACCTTCCAGAAGCTCACCCAGAACTAACACTTTATTGTAGGAAAGTTGCAGAGTACAATAGGAAATTACTTTTCCACATACCAAAAATAAGCGAGGGGAATTTAAATTTTAAAAATACGCTATATTCATATTAGCTCTCCTCAAGTAAATAGGCATGTATCTGACAAAAACCATACAATATATGTGAAAAAATGACAAAACTCTGTTAAAAGGTATCAAAATTTAAAATAAATGTAAAGATATTCTATGTTCATGAATAAGGAGATCAACATTAGCATGTCAGTCCTTCCCAACTTGATGGACAGATTCAATACAATCACAAACAAAGTTACAGCAAGTTATTTTGTGAACTTGCTGATTCTAAAGTTTAGATGGACAGGAAAAAAATATCAATCTAGACCAGTTAACTCATTATTAGAAGAAAATTACATTTAATTACAAATTAGCATCGAGTGTGAGAATGCTTTGTTACAAGTCCCTTTAGCTTTAGAGAAGTGAAACTATTTGACTTCAAGATTTATTATAAGGCTACAATAACCAAAACCAGGTGATATTCATGAAAGAATCGATAAAGAAATTAATGGAATAGAGTATGCAGCCAGAGATGGGTCTGTATAAATACAGTCAAGTAATTTTTCACAAAGAGGTAAAGGCAAAACAATGGAGTAAAGGTATTTTCAACAAATAGTGTCAGAAAAAAATGGACACCCACAGCAAACAACTTGAATCTAGAAGCTGATTTTATATTATCATGAAAATTAATTCAAACCACAAAACTATAAAACTCTTAGGAGATATTGATTGCATGGTTCCAACTATGCAACGTTCTAAGATTTTTTTTGGGGGGGGAAAGCAAAAAAAAATAAATAAATAAAGTAAGTGGTTTCCCAAGTGTAGGTGTGGTCACAAAGGGATGAATTTGTAAAGGGCTTTAGGCAGTGGAACTATACTGAAAGATATCGCAATGGTAGATATTTCCCATTATGCATTTGTGAAACCTACAGAAATCATCGCAAAGATAAATCTTAATGTAAGCTCTGGAGTTTGGGTGATAATGATATGTTAATACTAGTTCATCAGTTGTAACCGATGCGCCATTGTGATGGTGTGGGATGTTGACAATGTAGAGGGTGTGCATGTGTGGGAATAGGGAGAATATGGAAACTCTCTGTACTTTCCATTATGTTTTGACTTAAATCTAAAGCTATTGTAAGAAATAAAGTTTGTTAAGTCCTGGTTTTGAGTTATGGCTCTGATAGCTACTTGTCAAGCTGCCCTGAGCTAGTCAACTTATTTAGGTCTTGTAAATAGCTGGTACAAGTGGTACTTATTTCCTAGGCATGTCAAGAGACTCCACTGAAGCACTGGGTGTGGGAATGCTTTATTGTCACATACCCGCCCCCCTGGCTTCCTGCAGAAGCATCCAAGCAATTTCTCGTCATTTTCCACTGAGCAAGCGTTGGTGGTTGCAGATGTGGAAATACCTCATCCTTTTACAATCTTAAAAAAATTAGCATGAGCTCTAAGAAAATCCCAAACAAAGGCGGGCAAGACTTTATGAGATGCCAAGGAAGCAGCTGGCATGATAATCACTGTAAGAGCTTTGCTGTCAGGTCTTCTCCATGTGCTGCCAGAGGGTCACAGCAGGGCAACCTGGCACGACCTTGGGGACAGGAAAGGGAGGCAGGCCATCCCATGACCTGTCTCTGCCTTGAAACAAAAGGACACACCTGGGAAACTTATTTAGGATCCCACCAGGGAAAGGGGGATATACCATGATACATGTCTTCGGGGAAGGCAAGGCATAACTGGGATCCTTCAGGGTAGAGATTCCAAGGAACATAAGTATTGCTTTGTTTTTACCCGAACTATAATTTCCATCATCCTTTATTTCTTTGGGTCTCTGAATAAAAACACAATCTTTAAAGTCTACTAAACTTTTGTTTTATCTGCCTGGCTATCTTGTAAGTTATTTACTAACCAATTTTTGATGAGCCATAAAATACTTTCATTTTGAGAAATGAACAATAATGTTCTTGGGATAAAGTAATTGTTGCCAATTGAGAAAAAGGGAAAATTATTCAATTTTGTCATTCCTAGGAGTGGTCATTTTGATATGGTTTGTGCCTGTGGTGGCTTGGATCTGGAGTGCCCACCGAAAGCCTCATGCTCCTGTGGATACTGTGTAGGGCTGGGAGGCGGGGCCTGGCTGGAAGGGGCGGATACTTGGGCCTTGACCTGGAGGGGTGCGGGCTGGTGCTGCCCTTCATTTCACCATTTTCCAGCCACCCACCCGTGAATGGACTGAAACCTTCTGAAACTGTGAGCCGTAATAATTCTTTCCACCCCACTGCAGATGTCACATATTGAGTCACAGAGACGAAAAAGTAACTAAGACAGTCCCCAAATGTTAATGTCCTGGAAGCCTGCTTCTCAGTGAGGGTGTTGATAAGGCAGAACCTTTAAGAGATGGAACCTAGGGGAAAGCAGCTAAGTTAATCATCACAGAGGGACGATGAGTGTCTTTCAGGAGTGGGCCAGGTGTCACAGGACTGGATTCTTACAAGAACAGCTTTTTGTAAGAAGGCCACGCCTGGACCCTCGTTTGTCTTCAAGTTTTTCACTCACACACATGACCCTCCTGCAGGTGGTTGATTTTGCCTATCCTCTTCCATCAGGTTGTGATGCCATGGGGGCCTTCACCGGAAGCCCAGTAGATGGGTCCATCTGATCTTAAACTTTCAACCTCGCAACGTGTGAGTTAGATAGACCAGTTTCTTTATAATGGACCCAGCACTGGTTGTCCAGGTACTTTGATATACCAGGCATACTCCACAAAATACTAAGCATAAGTTACTCTATCCATGCCTTTTACTTTCCTTTGCCAACCTAAGCAGGCTTTATACAGTCTATTTAGAAGAGAGCTCAAAAGTCTCTTCTAACAAACAAAAGTGGTATCGCTTCCTATGTAAATGGCATCCCACATCAAAATAGGAAGGGCAACTCTAAGTTCTTTTCTCTCTCATTTCACATATCAGTGACTCCATTCAGAGAGGATCTGCCCACCTGGGCCTGTGCAAGAAGTCAGGCTTTCTCCCAGCCAATCATCCCCCTACGTCTTGGTCCCCGGCTTGGCATTCTCATCCCAACCAATCTTCTAAGGATTCCACACTCAGCATCACTTGCAATTGAAAGGGGAATTGTAAATGAGAAAGGACCCTACCCTTTCAATCACATTTTGCACAATTACATTTACCATGGACAATAGGAAGAACTGCATCCCTGTATACAAGACAAGGAGTTGCTCAAAGTAGAAGTCACTCAGAAGGGCTGTCTCTGGAGCTAGTCCACAAGAAAGCCTTCTGCATGTATTATAGAAAATTGTATTCAGCTGGGCTTGGTGATATAGACCTGTAATTCCACCATTCTGGAAGCTAGAAGGATGGAAGTATAGTGACTTAGTGAGAGCTTGTCTCAAATTTTTTAAATTTTTTTTTTAAATAAGGGATAGGTTGTAGCTCAGTGCAAATGTTCTCGGCTTAACCCCCAGTGCTGAAAAAAAAAAAAAAAAAACACAAAAAGATGCTGCATCTTTCTGTTAGTCAGCTTTCCATCACTGTGACAAATTACTTGAATTGAGGTAAGAAACTCAAGAGGAAGAATGACTTATTTTGGCAGAGTTCCAGAAGTTTTAGCTCATGATCATGTGGTCCTGTTGCTTTTAGAACTGTGATGAGGGGGTGTTATGGTTTGGATCTGCAATTTCCCCCAGAAGCCTCATTTATCTGGGTGTTGTAGATTAGAGGTGTGTGGTGGAAAATAGGCACGTGGTAGTTTATAGATTATAGGCATGTGGTGGATTAGAAGCATGCTGGAGATTATGGTTTTGTGGCACTTTACTGGGTGTATGGACTGGAAGGGGCAGGTCACTGGGGCCTAACCCAAAAGGAGAAGAATATTGAGGCTGGACCTGGCAGGGGTAGATCAGGGGATCAGGACCTGGAAAGGTAAATACTAGCTCCACCCCTCCCCTCCACCTGGCTTCCAGCTGCCACACCATGAACAGCTCAGCCTCTGCCATGTGCTTCCACCATTACTGGCCACCCATCAGCAAACTGTGACCCAAAGTAAATCTTTCCTTCCATAAGTTGTGGGTATTGGACATTCTGTCCCTGCAACAACTAAGTAACTAAGGTAGGTGGCACGGCATGGTGGAAGGACGAGGTGGAGGAAAGCTGCTTACCTCACGGAAGCTAGGAAGCAGAAGGACAGGAAGAGAGAGGGGTCAGGGTCCTCACATGCCCTTAGAGGACACATCCCCAGTGGCCTAACTTCCTTCCACTAAGTTTCACCTCCCAAAGTTTCTACCACCTTTCAATAGCACCAGCAACTGGGGACCAAGCCTGCAACTTATGAGATTTGGGGTACAAACCCAAACAATCTTCATTTCTAAGTGGGCCTTGAAGTCTAGGTATTAAAAATATAGAAACCTGCGCTCAGTGACATTCCCTTCAAATTGACCCTCAAGTGAAAAATTCATTTTGAATTAGGAATAATGTGCATTTTAAAATATGTAGTTATGTATTTGCATTGGAAACTCATTTAAGAACTTTGAAACCATATATTAAGTCAAGTGGTATCTTTTCCACTGAGAAGATAGGAGGAGTATTTTTTTTTCCTGTTTCATGGTCATTAGGGAAAACAAAAAGTGCAACACTGCCATACATCCAGCCTGCACGATGACATCGCATCACACAGAGCAGAAGATACGAGGATGGAACGCTGAGGATTCTTACATATTTATAGGTTCTCGTAAAAACATCCCTGGCCCCAAACTTAAAGGTCTAGTGAGTCAACAACAGCTAACAAAACACTGAGATATCAGATAGTTGCTAGGCCTCCCAGTCCCAGGAAGAAGAGAAGGCCGAAGGAAGAGAAAGAGAGAAACAGAAAGAGGAGGAATATGACAAGGAGATAGGAGAATAGAAGGAAGGGGAAGGAAGGAAGGAAGGAAGGAAGGAAGGAAGGAAGGAAGGAAGGAAGGAAGGAAGGGTTTTTAAGCATCATATTGAAGAAAGTTTTCTGACTTAATTCAATTTTTTTTTAAATTCAGTGTTTAATATGTAGTTTTAAATATAGTACGGAGTACTTACTATAGCAGTACCTAGATATCTGCTGAGGACTCCAGCCTCCTCTCTCTCTGCCCCCTGTCCTTTAGATACAATGTAGATGATCAAATTCTGCATATGAAATGATGCTATATTCACATATCACCTACACATAAATCTCCTGCATACTTTAAATCATTTCTAGATTGTTTCTTATGCCTAGTAAAATACTTACACATCGCTTCATTCACTAGAATCAGTGTAGTATCAGTGTAGTACTCAGCACACAGGAAATTCAATTTTTTTGAATTTTCTGGATTTTTTTTCTTTGAGGTTATGGGACTCAGTCTTTAGACTCTAGTAGAAATGGAACTACTACTATGACTTCAAAAACTCCTTTTTGAAATAGGCTAATTGTGCTCACTGCTGAAAAATAGTACTGCAGAGTTTAGCCTTGTGTCCAAATCAAATCATAACTGCAGAGAACAATTCTGTTCATTTATTTCCTCTGTCTCAAAAAAACTAAAAGTTGATGATATCCCTTGTCTTTCTTTTTAAAACATCATGGTCTCCAAAACTACCTTACATGTTCTTAATTAGAAACTCAAAATATATGGGTCTAATATGTAGTGCATATTCTTATATTCTTTTTAGATATATTTTAGTTTTTTTCTTTTCTTTTCTTTTTCTTTTTTCTGTTTTTTGTTTGTTTGTTTGTTTTGAGACAGGGTCTCACTCTGTCGCCCAGGCTGGTCCTGAACTCACTATGGAACCCAGGCTGGCCTTGGACTGGGAGCAATCTTCCTGTTTCCGCCTCCCAAGTGCTTGGATTACAGGCGTGCCCTATCACACCCAGCTTGTGTGGTGCTGGGGAACTGAACTCGGGTACTCAGTGCTTACTAGGTAAGTGCTTTAATGGCTGAGCCATTCCTCCAGCCCACATTTTAGTTGCACAGAAAATTCAAGCAAAAATAGATTCCTTTCTCATCCTATAGTTCTCCTATTAATAACATTTTGTATCTGTATGATCTATTTACTACCATATTGATACATTCTCATTAATGAAAGTCATAGATTACATTAAGGCTTACTCTTTGTAGCAAGTTTTCTGTGTGACACCAGGACATGTACCCACCATTACATTATCATGCAGAAGGGTCGCACTGCCCAAAGTAATCCCCGTGTTCTCTCCAGTCACCCCTTCAGCCCTCCTTCTGAACACCTGGCCGCCACTGGGCTTTTTACTATCACCACAATTTTGTCTCTTCTAGAAGGCCAGATAACTGGACGCATACTATCTACAGCCTTTTCCAGGTGGCGTCTTTCACTTAGAAATTTGCATTTTCTTCACTGTCTTTGTGTGTTTTGCTAGCTCCTTTTTCTTTGTTGTTGAACAATTTCTGTCCTCTGGCTGCTTCACAGTTTGTTTACCTGTCCGCATATTGAGGAACATTTAGTTTTCTCCAAGTTTTGGCAATAATAAATAAAGCTGCCATAAAAATTCGCGGCATGTTTCTGCGTGGGCGTAAGTTTTCAACTCATTTAGTTAAATACCTGGGGGCTGTGACTGCTGGATCACGTCAGTAATGCATTTTAGTTTCGTAAGAAGCCATCACACTGTCTTCCAAAGTGGCTGTCCTGTTTTGTACTCACACCAGCAGTGACTGATGGCTCTTGTTGGTCAACATCCTCAGTAGCCTTTGTTGAACTTGGGCCATCTTAATAGGTGTGTAGTAGGACCTTCTGATTTTAATTTGCAATTTCCAGATGACATATAATAGTGTCTTTTCATATGCTAACTTGCTATCTGCATGTCTGCTGTGATGAGGTTGTTATTTTTCCCATTTTAAAACAAACTTTTAACTTTGAAATTATTTTGTATTTCAAAAAAATTTGAAGAGAAAGAGATTTCTTATACATGCTCCATCCAGTTTCCTTAATATCAGCATCTTATATAAACCATGGCACATATTTAAAATGGAAATTAATGCTGGTTCATTATTAGCTTAACTACATAATTTAATATTTGCTGCTATAATATTCAGTCCAGGATAGCATTTTTCGTGAAGTCACCAGGTCTCCTTAGTCTCTTCTTGTCTAAGACACTTAGATTCCTTTTGGTTTTTCAAGTTTTCTTTTGGTTCAAATCAGTTTGTCTGGCATCGGTGACATGAGCAAAAATGCTAAAAAAAAAATCTTCAATTTTTTATACTCCATAAAAACACAAGAAGACCGGCAAAAACAGTCTGAATCAACCTTTTCAGAACGCTAAAATTAACCAAAACTTACAGTAGTCTGGGAGCATTAATTTAAAAAGGCATCTGATCTCACAAGCAAGCTTTGTGGCATTTTTAACTTGCTCTAGTTTCGTCCCTCCTTCCCAGATCCATGGTTTCCTGGAGAAGCAGAAGCTCAGTAGCCAGTGAGAAGGAAAAAATACAGTAGAGTTTCTTCACAACCTCACTGCCAGAAAACTATTACCTGGACTGCTGGATGGCTCCTTGGAAGACCTCACTGACAAAGCTGTCTGTATCTGATCTAACATGGATCTCGCCCAGTGTAAAAGCTTTGTTCTGGGGAACATTTGTCTAAATAAAAAATAGGACGGACGGAAGGAAGGAAGGAAGGAAGGAAGGAAGGAAGGAAGGAAGGAAGGAAAAAAGAAGGAAAGATCTGGGTGTGAAATGCCTATAGTGACTCTGAAATGTTCTGATACACGCCTGGGACTCTGGAAAGTCATGCTGCCATCTCTGAGCATGCTCAAGAAACTTTATGAGGGCTCCAAGCTCTCACTGTGGTATACCTTGTGGATCCACAAAAATAAGAGGACAAGACTGACTTGTAACCCCTTGGGCGGCTGTAGTAAATAGAGCCCCTGAGCAAAGGCTGGCATATGTAGTCCCGTGCTTGTAAGGAAACCTCTGTTCACTCAGTAGCTGGCCAATAAGCTAACTGAACAGAGATTTTAGTGGCCAAGCGTAACAGAAGTATAGATTTTATAGAGTCAGCAATTTAGTCATTGAACAAAGAGAATTACTTTAGAAAAGTTAGTCAACAAATGGTTACTACAAGCAAAAACAGCAAATTGAAAAAAATTAACAAATTCTGAGAAGTTGAAAGAATTTTATTTCCAGAGTAATCACTTTGTATTATCTTAAGTGTTCAGTTTGAGACCAAAAAAAAAAAAAAAAAAATTTAAGATGTATAAAGAAACAAGAAAGTATGTCCTATGTACAGGAGAGGAGAAAAAAATCCAATAGAAACGGTTCACAAAGAAGCTCAGACATTGTGCTTTCTAGAGAAAGATTTGAAATCACTTAAAGAGTTTTTCATTAAGTTAATAACCAAAAGAAACGTTGTCAAAAGATCGAAAGGCAACCAAGACAATAAAGTTTCATCAAATACACAATACCAACAAAGGGAGAAAAATTACTACTCAATGAACCAAGTAGAAGTCCTGGAGTAAGAAAGCAAAATAATTGCAATAGAAACAACCAGAAGGGTGCAATAGAAAACTTGAGGGAGAAAGAGAACCAGGAAATAAAGTAGGTCAATGGAGCTTATCCTCTCTGAGGAACAGAAAGCTACAAGAATGAAGAAGAGTGAGCTCTTACAGATCCACAGGACACCAGGAAGCAGAAACTTCAGGAATCTTACATGGAGAGGAAAGAGAGGAGAAGATATCAGCTGAAGAAATAATGACCCAAAACTGTCCTCAGGTGGTGAAAAACACTAATCTGAGAGGTCAAAACTCCAAGTAGGATCAGCTCCAGAATATTCTGAACCAGCCATGGCATGTCCCAGCTACTGAGAACCATGTGCAAAGACAGAATCTTGGAACCATACACATGGGATCCTCGACAGGATTAGCCGCCAGCCAGCTGTCATTTGAAACTACAGGGACAAGAAGGCAGTGGGATGACATACTCAAAGTGTTAGAAAAAATACCAACAAAGGATTCTATATCAAGCAAAATAACTATTCAAAATGTGGCAAAAACTTTAAAATCTTCAAATAAAAACAAAGATAAGGCCCTGCTAGCAGACAAGGTCTAGAAGAGATACTAAAGGGAAATACGAGGGTGGAAATTTTTTTAAATGACGATAATAGCCAGTTTAACTACATGAAAAAATGAGAGATACTAGTAAAGTAACTAGCCAGGAAAGTGATACTTTTCTAATATCAGATTTTAAAAATAATTATGAAAAGTAGTAATTTTAAATTTGTGTTGAGCAGACAACGTGTAATGATGTGAATTGTAAGACAAGAATGGTGCAACAGAGAACAGACCTATGTGGGAATAAGATTTTGTACATAGTATTACGTTGATACCAGTCTTAACTAGATCGTTTTAAATTATAACACTAATTGTAATCAAAGAGCAACTATTGAGAAAATAACTCCAAAATTATAAGTATACATTTACAATTTTATTTATTTATTCATATACATGACGAGGGAATTTAAATGACACACTAAGAAATATTTATTTAACACCAAAAGGCAGGAATAACACGGAAACAAACCTATTAATAATGTGGAAAACAAAAAGATGGAAAAACTGTAAATCCTACCATATTGATTACATTAAATGTAAATGAATCACACATTCCTATTAAAAGGCAAAGTGGCTAATTGATTTTTAATGATACAAATATTTTCTATACAAGAGACATACTGTAGATTCAACTACAGGTAATTAAAAAAAACAAAATGGGGTTGGAGAAATGGCTCAGCACTTAACTCACTTGCCTAGCAAGCACTAAGTCAAGCATTAAGTACCTGAGTTCAATTCCCCAGCACCACATAAGCTGGGTGTGGTAGCACACACCTGTAATCCCAGCAGTAGAGAGGCTGGGCTCCATAGTGAGTTCAGGACAAGCCTGGGTGACAGAGCGAGACCCCATATCAAAAAAATAAATTAATTAAAAATAAAAACAAATTAATAGAATAATATATATGTGCAAATGGAACAACAGATCTGAAGTAGCTATTGTAATATTAGACAAAGTATACTTTAAAAATTTGTTACTGAGAGAAATAAACACACATTACAATGACAGAAAGGTCAATCCATCAAGAAGATACAATGATTATAAAAATGTGTGCATACTGACAAAGCCCAAGATGCAGAAAACAAAAATTGACAGAACTAAACATAGAATGAACAATTCAAAAGTGATAGAGTCTTAAATATATCATTCTCAATAAATATAGAAAATACAGAAGATTAGCAAGGAAATAGAAGCCTGAAATAAGACTGTAAATAAGATATAAAACATCTATAAAACACTCTACCTGATAACATCGAAGTATATTTTTTTCTCTACAAATCAGAAGAGAATTGTGTGGGAATGAAGTTTTTACATAGTATTAAGCTAATATCAATCTTAATGTGATCATTTTGAATTATTTTAATCGAAGAGCAACCATTAAGAAAATAAGTCTAAAATCAAAGACACACAAAACGCTGTCCAGTATAGAACATCATAGCTTTATTTTAAGCTATCAAACAATCGAAATAAATGTGAAAGAATTGATGTTAGTCAAGGTATGTTCCAGAATTTAACAAAATTCCTTAAAATCTTAAAACAAAAAACAAAAAGAAACAGGGGGGTATGATGGGGAAGGAGGGAGGGATGGGTAGGGAGAGGGACAAAAGGAGAGCAGCAGAGTCCTTGTCACCTTGACAAGATACGTAGGTGCACAAAATGCTCAACTTCATTGTATACCTTAAATTTTGCACTTATACATAGCAATAAAATGGGGGGTTCAATAGGGGAAAATGTGGAAAATGTACATATATGAGTAAATTATCTGACACAAATAGACTAAAAACGAAATCAAAATATTTTAAGATAAAAGCTAGGAGGCAGAGGCAGGAGGATTGCAAACTTCAGCCCAGCCTAGATAATTTAGCAACTTGGAAAGAGCTTGCCTTGAAATCAAAAACAAGAAAATGGGGAGGGGGGCTAAAAACTAGATGTGGAAAAACAAAACTTATGTGATACAAAGAAAACTGCATCTACAGGGAAAGTCCTAGCTGTAATAATCCATACTAAACAAAAGAAGAGTACTCAGGCCAAACCAACTGATACTCTCCAAAGTTAAGTAGTGAAATCAAGCATTGAGCCGGACAGGCAGACTCCGTTTCTATAAAGTAAAGGGTTAAATTAGATGATTTCTGGGATTCCTTTGAGTATAAGTTTTTGTGACCTTTAATACCTGTCTCACAAAATTATAAAGAAATAGAGTAAAAAAGAGGTTATGATGCAGCAAGAAATATACCCTAAGGTTTAAAATAAAGTGTGCATTCTAAAAAAAAAAAAAAAAAGAGTACTCTCAAATTGGTGACTTAACCTTCTATTTCAGGAAACTAGAAAAAATGACCAAATGAAAACCAAAGCATGTAGAAGGTATGAAATAATAAAGATTAGAGGAAAAGTAAAGGAAATCAGAATGCAAAAAAGAAACCTACTAAAGGAAAGTTGGCATGCTGGAAAAAGTCAATAAAATTGACAAAACTTATCTAGATTAATCAAGAAAAAATAAGATTATTGAAAAAAGAGAGAACATTACTTCTGACCTTAAAGAAATGAAAGAATTACAAAGAAACGCCATGCACACTTACAGGACAACAAATGAGATAATCTAGATGAAATGAACAAACTCCTAGAGAAAAATAAAAGCACACTGCTCATATGAACTCAAGAATTAACAGATTGTTTGAACTCGTAACAAATAAAAATGGAATTATTAATCAAATTAGCTTCTTTGGTTTGTCAAATATTGTTCAATATTTCCATTTTAATACACTTCCCTGGTCGGTGGTGAATATTTGCAATATACAATGTAAAAATCATTATCCCTTTGATAATATTTATGTGAAAAACACACGGATGTCGTTATCAAAATTGAGTATTATGCTGCTCCACTTTCTTCACAGCACTGGGTTATTTTGTTCCCCCAGAAAAGAAGCAAATAAGTATTTGCAGTTCCCTTCAAGTTTTTGAGACTGTGAAGTATTTCCACTGACTTAATGTTTAATCTCCAATGAAATCACTAAGATGGTGGATTTTGTAATCAGTCCAGGGAGAAAACTCCAGCCCTTTTGCTCGTATTGCCTGAGGGTCCTAAGAGGCCCCTCCGAGCATCCATTTCCTCCTTCTGCAGGGCACTCTGGGGTAAGCCTGCTTTCTTCTACTATTGCAGAAAATAGTCAGGCTGGCATCCAAAATGGCAGTCTTGACACCAACTTCATAAGTAACTACTGACAACCTATTCTGTGCCTAGTACTCTTCGAAAGAATACCATTTTAAGCAAAATGTGGCTCTTTCATGGATGAGACAGAATTATTAGGAAAACAGTTATATCATTCTGTGACAAACACAGAATTACAAATTAAATTAAAAGCACACTCTATCAATACAAATCAACCTCGTCAACACTTAAAATGGCTGATAAGTGTTTTACAGGAGGTGAAAACTAGATCGATAAGATTTTTTATCGAGAGAGTTTCCTTCTCTGTATGTGTCTCCTGAGAACAGGGAGTGAAGACAAATACGGTTAAATCCCGGGAAAATATATCAAGTTTCTGGATTTAGTGAATGAAATATAAACAAGGGTTGACATATTTCCCAACTATAGGTGTGAATCAAGTTTGTAGAACTTCTATCTGTATGAACCAGGAAGAAATTAATTCACCAACATACTCGGCAGCCCAGAAATCAGATTAGACTACTAGACAAAGAATGTCAGCACCCCAAACCCAAAAATTAAGGACTGAGGACAGAGGCCAGACACTGTCTCCAAATACAGTGTGACCCACAGGGGAGCTCAAAGGTGCCAAAGATCTTTATGACAGAGGACATTTAAAGTATTTTTCATTACTGGAGGAAGGAAAGCTAAAAGTAAGTGACAAGTGACAATCTGTCTTGGTGAGTAGATTTTACCAATACCACAAACAAAGGCAGAGAAAATAATAATTTCAATTGGAATATCCTAATTCCAACTTGATGACAACTTCTGGCCATAAGAAAAAATGCTTTTTTCCTCAAGAGATTCCCAGTGTCTGAGCGGACACTGCCCAAACTCTTAACTCTATCTAGCACCATCTAGTGAAATAACTTAGAATACTTTGTTTTTTAAAAACTCAAACTAAGAAATGGTTAAAAACATAACTCAATTAACTGCGTATTTTATTAAGAATGCAATGGAAGGAAATCTTATGGCGTTACTGGAAATATGTTTCCAAAGTTGATAAGATGAAGATGTTTTTAAGCCAACAAGCCACTTAGTAATGGGTACTATCTCAAGGTGTTGGTTTGGCTTTTGGGGACATAAATGTAGAAGTAAGGAAGAGTAGAAAAAATGAGCTGTGGAGGTGAGAACTGAGGGAGAATGACAGCCTGTGAATTCCAAACTGGGAAGAGAAAAAATATCCAATTGTGTACTGGAGCCAACCAGCACTGCTCAAGAGAACCAAATATATGTACCTCTCACCAACCTCTTCCATATCAGTTGTGGTGGGGCTATTTACACAATGGGAATTGTATTGCAAGTGTACATAATAGTAGAATAATTTTGACGGGAAAAAAAGGCAATTGGCAATCACATAGATCAAGGCTGTCCACTGCTCAAAAGCCAATTTTTTGTTACACACTTATGAACATAGCCCTGGGCCATGCCACTGATTCTCTTAGGTGATTATACTCCTCATAGATGGAGGCCAGAAAGGGGCACAGGTCACGGCCAGGGACCCTATAGCCAACAGTATGTGGTTAATATACTAACTAGTAGCTGAGAAGACCTTGTTAAAAAGAGCCAAAAGAACCCAGATTTATTTTTAAAAAAAACGTTCAAGCCACTTTATCTTTCAATATGCAACTAAAAATGCCTCCAGCATTTTTGAGAAGAGATCCCTGAGGGGTTGATTCTCCGTTAAACAAGGGAGGCTAATGTACAGGCTGGGTCCAAGAAAGGATTTGGAGACAACAGAACCAGATTCTTGACCTGGATGGACTTTCATCATTTTGTAGACTTAAGTGGTCTACACTCTAAGCTGTTTCTTCAACTAAATATTAAAATGATAATAAGTGGAATCCTTTTCTCGAATTTCTTAGCACAATGAATGCCTATCCTGTCTTATAAGCATGGTAATGTCAAAGTTCCAGTTCCCCTGAAGCTCTGAAAGCTTTCTGCAGACTACAGTCTTTTAATCAGATTATTTCCAAAGCCCCAATTTCCCTTCCAGCACTGACATTCCAAGCAAGAAAATGGCTGTTGGCCATCCGCATTTCCGTCTTCCCATCTTTTCCTATGGATAGACTTTCTTTCTTTCTCTACCTCATCTGAGGGACTGGGGGAACCGGGGCCAAAAAGCTGCTCTGTCACAGATGTCCCAGGGGCTCTGCAAAGTGTTGATCATCGATGGGTCACATTGGCAGGACTTGGTGCTGGTGCGGAAAGAAAGCATACCTGGGTGAGGGCTCTCCATACAAATCCTGACTGGTGCTGGGGTCTGGATGCAGAGATGGGTTACCTACCTACCTTAACTTGAAGCACCTTTGTACCACAGAACATAGTTAGAAAACTATCATTTTTATAAAGGAATAATAGTCGAGGACAGTTATATTTGCTTAAGCTTTTCAAAAAATTAATCATATTCAAGAAGAGAAAAGATCAAACAATTTTGTAGCTAACATCCTCCCTATGATGAGTCTGTGTGGGGAGTTGCTTTGCTTTTTGTTTATTTTGTTTTGTTTTTTCATTTAAACGTAACCAAGTTTGTAGTGTCTTCTTAACCCTTAGCTGACAATGAGTGTTCCCAGCTGGCACTGCATGCAGAGAAAACACAATGGTGGGCCATGGGACAATTTTGATCTCTGGAGAGTTGGAAAAGAGTTTGAACAGGAGCCAACATTTAAAATTGAAATACAGCACATGAAAATTCTAACCGTGTCTTTTCTTGGGCAAACAGAATACAGAAAAATTGGTCCTGCATGCCTATCTTGAAGGATCATCTGGGCTAAGAGCGGCTGTTCCCTAGAAGGCCACACCCTTCCGTATGGCAGTCCCCCCTCCAGCCCTTCCCCACTGCCCATCCAGTTACCTCCCTGGCCTCGTGGCCTTCTTCTCTGGCATTGCTTAAATATACATGTCCTGTGTTACGGTAGCACCTAGCTGCATTGGAGGTGGCATTGGACCTGTCTTAGCAAAGTAAGAAAACTTAGATGTAACTCAGTGAAGGTCACCAGGGCCTGAACCTCACTGGCTCTGTGAGATGAAGTTTCACCTTGTAGGCAAGAACACACTAAAATCACTTGCAGCCTGAGAACTCCAGCTGTCCTTGGAGACAAGACAGAGAGTTTGTGGTTGAGGACATTTATTTCTGAACTTAATGACATGGACAGCCACAAGTCTGCCCACTGCCCACAGTATCTTTTTTTTTCCATAAAAAAGGAGAAAAATTATTGAATCAAACGTTCCAAGAGTGCCTGGTCTGGGGCATAGCGTATTTATAGCTTGGATATACAGACATGAAAGCTTCATTGATTGGAAAATAGTTAATAAAAGCTGCTATTAATGAATACTTGTTCTTCTATTTCCATTTTCACAATCACCTAGAAGGGTTTTATGTTTACAGATGAGGAATTAAGCTACAGAGAGGATAATTAACTTGAGCAAGTCACACAGCTTGTTACTTAGCAGAATTCACACTCACTGCACAGGCTGACAACCAACCCTTGCTTTGTCTACTACTCTGGGCTGCTACTTTGTATTTTAAAATGGACTTCTGTATCCTTCAGTAAGATTCCTTAAAGATCATTTTGTTAAGCCTTTTTATAAGTTCATGAGGTGAAAAAAAAGTCAACCATATCTGTACCTGAAAAATTAAAGCACAAAGAATTTAAGTCCTAATTTAATAATTACTAGGTTAGAAATAATACTCTGGGTTTTTTTGCTTCTAATTTAACGTGCTTTCTACTTCATCAGACAGAGTATCTCATTCTTTATTTACTCAATATTTAAAAGTTATGGTAAATTTTTATTGTAGAAATAGTGCATATTTCTGTCAGGAGATGGTTTTTATTTGAAAAGAAGGCTATAAAATGAAGAACCAAAATTTTAGATTAATCCTCTCATTGAAATAACCATGCTTCTTTTAAGGTAGCAAGTAAGGCTTCTCCATAACTGTGTTCTATTTATAATTACAGCGACAAATTTAGTTTTTTGTGGCAAAAGCAGCTGACCAAAAAAAATAGATCTGGGTAAAATATCTTTTTTCAAAAAATAGCACAACCTAGTTTAGGAGCGATAGAATTTACTAAAGTAAAGCCACAAACTGCATTCGTTTTATTTTAATGGCAGAGAGAAGACGAGTGGCTTAAACAGATTGAATTTGGGTGTCAGAAAATCTATTTTATTTATCTGCACATGGTTTTACAGGTCAGACATTTCCTCAAATAAAGAATCTTTTAAGAAGGCAAACATGAACACTACAAAAGTAAAATAAACTGTTATAATAGTTAGAAACATAGTCTTTCTGGAGTCAGCTGTGCCAGAAGAGTATCTTATAGTATTTCTTAACAGTGTTCCATCAAACTCAGAGTCCTCAAAGTTTGAAGGAGCCATCTGTTCCCCCTTTCACTTACACATGTCACTTTCTTCCTTCATGACAACCTCAGACAGTGGGTGCCTGCAAGTCTTAATCCACTTTGCTCTATAAAAGGAACAGATTCTTATGCCCACACATGATATTAAGGCAGGGCTCTGAAATCTCTTTGGGGGGAGCATGCTGAGCGGGCTGTGACAGGCTTTGGAGGCCATGGAGGCCAGTTTTGAGCCAGGGTGTCAACGGCAGGGAAAATCCACAAGGACCAACGAGACAAACAGACTAGAAAGTGTCAGTGCAGGTTGGAGTCAGGGGACAGCCATCTGCATGGGCGCCTGGGGCTACGAGACTGGGAGGACAGACTGAAACACCCATCTGGAAGATTCTTACAAGGATGGTCACTGAAACAAAAAATTGGCAGAACTGGAACATGGAATCCTGTTGTATTCTAAAATGCAGAGCTACAATTTCTTGTCTACACTCTTCTTTTGACATAGAGGTTGAGGCAAGGCTGAAACTGTAAGAGAAATGAGCTCCCAGAGCACTGTCAAGGGCTGGTGGCAGAGAAAGGAAGCCAGGCAGGTCACTGCATTGCAACATCCTCATGGAGGACCAAAGTTATACTAGATGATGGCTGCTTTTGACCCAGAGATGGCAGGCACAAGACTGGGCCAACTACTCCAAGCATTCACACTTTGGCGCACCAAAGCTTTCTTTGGGGTTTTGATGGCGGGAGTAAGCAACTGGTTGAGAGACGACCAAGCTGTTGTTCAGAGAGAAGCACGTTTTTACAGATTTGCCACTGGCCAGGGGCATGGTTTCAAAAATAATGTTTCTTTTTGTGATAGATATGAAGCACTGTGGTCACAGCCAGCTCGTCCTAGAGGTCACTGAACTTTCGTGAGGCACTGTTCTCTTACACTACTCAGTGGGCTAAGAGGCGGTCAGTGGGTGTCATCATCTCACATAAATGTGCGGAATTTAGCTGGGGCTAAAAGGAATTCCATGCTTGAGCTGCTGAAAAGTACCAAAGTGGGGTAGGAGAAACAGATAGCCAGGTCAATGGGTAACAGTCCGATTGACCCTGTAATATAGTCTAGGGGAAAACATTTCTTAAACGAACAATGTGCAGAGTTGAGTAGACTCTTACTCAGAGTGTGACACAGCAAAGAGCACACGGGTGTGACATGAAGATCCACATGCCCTGTCTTTCAATCCACTTTTGCCACTCACCATATACCTATTGGTGCAAATGAAGACTCAGTGTTCTCAGAGAAAGCAGCTTCCGGGTCCTTGAGAAGTAACTAAAGCAGGTGCTAACACAACCCAGATGGCAAAGCTGCCACCCACAGCAAAGCTGATGGTGAACTGATGATGCATTGCCCAGCTCCCAAATTAGCGATTTTAAGCTAAGAACAAGAGAACTAGAGGGATTTTGTTCTTGGCAATAATTTTTCATTTCATGAAAAACATGTTGTTTTGCGATTTTCTCAGGTTTCACGATGAATCGGTAGAAACAAGCCATGCTGATAAAGGTAAGAGCTTATTCCACCCATCACTGTCCCACCCAGACATGGCAGAAACAAGACTGGGCCAAATACTGCAAGCACACCTGCTCCTGCACACCAAAGCTGTCTTTGGGGTTCTGACTGATGGGATAAGCAATTGGTTGAGAGACTGATCAAACTGCTGTTCACATTAAAACCAGAGGAGCATGGGTAGTCCCTGTGTCAAAAAGGCACTGCCTCCTAAAGGTGGCTTAACAAGGACATTATCAGCTGTGAAGTCGGCAGCAAATGGGTGGGCAGCGTATACCAGGGAGCAGCCTCCTCATGAGAACACTGATCTCGACAGTCTCGGTGGGCAGCTCACACCGAACACACGGTAAGGGCTGTGATTCTAAGCCTTTCACCCTAAATAACTCATGTGATCTTCATTTTATGGGGTAAAGTACAACCATTGTCCTCACTTTTTCAAATGAGGGAACTGAGGGCACAGTTTCCACATAGCAAATCACTAGACCACTAAGCTAAGATGGGGCAGACTGAGGGCAAGAACGCATGTGGAAGACAGTCATGGCGTCCCAAAAATATTCCTGGCCTAATCCCCAGAAACTCTGAGTATGTTACCTTATGTGGCAAAGGGGACTTTCTGATGTGATTAACTTAAGGATCCTGTGAGGGAGGGAAAGAGTATTGTGGATTATCCAAGTGGATCCAACATAATCACAAGGGTCCTTTCAAGGGAAGCAATATAGTCAAAGTCCTAACAGGAATGTGATGCCAAAAGCCAGAAGCTGGAAGATGTGAGGAGGTGAGCGGGAGCCGAGGAATGCACACAGGTGGCCTCTAGAAGCTGAAAGACGAGGGGACCGGTGCTCTCCTGAAGCCGCCAGAGGGAATGCAGCCCTGCTTCAACCTTGATCTTAGACTCCTAACCTCCAGAACTGTAGGAGAATGAATCTGGGTAATTTTAAGCCACTAAATTTGTGATAACTTGCTAATACAGGAACAGGAAACTAATCCGTCAGTTAACCTGACTCCATCTTCCAAGCGTTAGATGTCAATCTTCCTAGAAAAGACCCCATAAAAGGTCTTTCACATTGGCTTCAGGGTCTCCTTGTTTACTCAGTCCCATATACTCAGTACATGTAAAATTTATCATTTTAGATCGTGGTGTACACACAACTGCACTAGTCAGTAGACAGACACAGGTGAAGCAGTGACTGTTTGTTAAAACGCCAATAGGGGATGGAGTTAACCTGGCGTTGTCAGTTGGTAAACCGCCCCGAGATCCCCCCTGCTGTTTGGAACGCTGTGGTCCTTTCTTGGGACTCCTCAGAACTTCTCACAGTCCAGCCCCAGCACCCCTCCAAATTTGAAGCCCAGGTACCTTCTAATGGTCAATTACCAAAGCAGGTCTTTCATATATTGAACCTAAGTCCTGAATATATCCACGCTGCTAATAACTCAGAACATTTTAGACCTTTACTTAGGGACAAATTTCAAAACTTTTTTTTTGAGACAGGGTCTCACTCTGCAGGCCATGCTGGTTCTGAGCTCACTATGTAGGCTAGATTGGCCTTAAACTCACAGCAATCCTCCTGACTCAGCCTCCCGAGTGCTAGGATTACAGGCATGCACCACCATGCCTGGTTTATGTGGTGCTGGGGAATTAAACTCGGGTACTTTGTATTTGCTAGGCAAGCTCTTTAACCATGGAGCTATTCTGTCAGCCCCCTCAAAACTTTTTTTAAAATGATCAATCAAAGAAAATGATCACAACTAAAAGGTGGTGTTTAAGGTAAGTGCTTTAATAACATAACTTTCAATAAAGCAAAAGAGTTGAACTCTCAACTGCCGATCCCTGGGCTTCTACACTCCATACTGAACTCTGATGCACTTCACTGAAGATAAGCCACTCCCAGGAGCCGGTGAATACCTCAAAGGCTTATTAACATCAGTGCTGTCCCTTTTTCAAGCGAAACTATGTGGGTGTCACAGCCCTTATCCCGTTCTCTTAACTAGGACAAGAGAACATGGGCATCAGATAAGTACACTGTGTATCAGGTTATTATGAAATGTCATTAAATGATCTCTCTTTGATATCTCTGGCTTCATTAAAAAGAAGTTTCACCGTCTTTTGATGCCTCATATTCTTAGTGTCCTCTGAGTAATAGAACTGAGTGAATCCGTGTTTTCCTCAAAAGATGCACACTTGCCCACTCTTTAAAAGAATCCTTTAAGGAATATGGTTATGGAAACACACTTTTCCTCCTAGGGACATAGTGTGCTGGGCACATGGGTCATCCATGAGCCACCCGATCAATGGGACAGACCACCAGGTTTTTAAGTCCCATTGACTTCAGATTGCACCCCTTGTTCTGCTGTTCCCAACTGTGTGACCATCACAGATTGGCAGATCCTACAAATCTGTCACTAGAAAAAATGAAAAAAAAATTTCCTCATACACCTAAATGGATTAATGTATTTCCCCTAATATTAGCGAACTATGGACCCTCGGTCATGGTTACTTCACTTTCTATCCTGTACATGTGAAACACAAGTAGAGGCCAGTCCTTTCCAGATTGCTAAAGGATGAGCTAAAATGACAGCGCATTATGCTTGACTCCCCTGGATAATCAAGCACGCCTTGCTTCATAGCGCTAGGCATGAAGCAAAAGGAGCAAAAGCCACGCAGGGACCACGGGACTTACAAAAGTAATGTGGAACCCAGCACAAGCATTTGTAGGTTCTAAAAAAAGTGGACCTACGCAAATCAGAATCTCAAGGTGAATCAAGTACAACTACAAACTTCCCAAAGCTCCCCCAATGGCAATCCTCAAATCCGTATTTTTATTGCCCCCCAAAAACCAGTGCTTGCTTCCTCATCAGCGATTCGTAAAATTACCATAAGTTTGAGAGAATTAACTGGTCCCCGCTTGCCATTTTTACCACTCTGAGCCAGCCATTTAGAAGGGAAGTCAGAGCTCGGGATGCTGTTCCTTCCTTCCTTTCTCCAGGCAGACTGCAAGGATGATAAGATGAAAGAGCAGCTGCTTTTCAAAAAGATGGGGAACTGGAACCCAGTCGTGACCCCGAAAATAGACATGAAGATACAGAGAGTGTATTTTTCTACCCAATAGCCCAAGGGAGAACCTCTTCAATTAAAAACACTTTTGATACGAAGCCAGACTGCCCAAGATGACCGCCTAAAAATATACGAAAATCTAGGAAAAACAAGCTCTCCATCCTGGAGGGAATGCCAATGGAAAATAGTTGGTAGGCCTTTCCAGTTACCAGTAATAAAAGAGAAATAGAGTCACCATTATGAGCGCAGTGCTGCAGGGATCGTCAGCTGGTTCCGAGCCAGCTTTGGGATTTTTCTGAGTGAGTTACAAATTACAGGAACAAAATGTGGACTTTTCACTTGAACCATGTTTCATGAGGCCAGACCATTTATTATTAGGCTTACTTCCTAGGGGTCGATAGCTGAAAATAAGACCTCCATGTATAGAAGCACAGATATTATTATTTTGAACCAAAATTGGACAATGCGCAGAGACCTTAAGTGCAAGAATCATGAGAAATACAAGCAATAATAATATATCAATTCTTTAATTAGCAAACGTTGATACATGCATAAATACATTTTTTTCAGAGTCTGTAATTTTTTATAGGAGCCCTGAATAAGCATATTAAACCCAAAATGCAACCTGTGCACATATTCTGCATTTATTTAGCTTCTTCACACGGATGTCCTCTTGGGAACTTTAATTCAGCATAATGCCCTCATTGGTATTAGACTTGCTATAAGAAACATCTGTTAAGAATGCTTCTGTCCCTATAGATCTTGGTTGTGTGTTACATTTTTTTTTCTTTTAGCAGACTGCAAAGTCTTTTCTCTCTTTGTGTTTGTTTTTGTAGGGCTGGGGATTGAGCCCAAGGAGCCTTGAGCACATCCTCATCCCTTTTTACTAATTTATTTTTATTTTGATACGGAGTGCTGTTAAATTGCCTAAAATGGCCTTGAATGTGATCCTCCTGCCTCGGCCTTTTGAAGGTATAACTTCAAAACTGTTACTCAGTTTTGAATCTTTGTCCCAATCCTTAATATAGTGTCTGGTATATAGATTTTCGTAATAAATATTTGCTGTAGAAATGTCTCTTTTGGGGGCTGCAGCTGAAGGACTTTCCTTTATATTTTCATGGATTCAAGTAAGTATCCACAGAATAAATTCCTCTTAGAGTTTAGTACAGGAGTATAAAACAAAATCTCCAATGGCTCTCTCCATCTCTCTATCTCTGTCTGTCTCTCTCTTTCTTTCTCCCTCCTTCCCTCCTTCCCTCTTTCTGTCTCTCCCAACCATACAGTACATCATGTTTCCTTTTGTTTCCTTTCTCTGCTTGGGTCCCAGAAAGTCCTCACTCTTTTGGTTCTAGCTTTTCTACTAGCAATGCTTTCCCGCCTTTCTATCTAATTTGCATAGCTTTTCATCTTTTATTTTCATTCATTGTAATCATTACTTCAGCTTTCCTAGAGTACTTATTAGAGGAAAGATAGAAAATGAAGAGTGAGTTTTTAAAATAAAAAATGAATAAAGAACTAAGGGGGAAACTAAAGGTATTCCTTCCCAATGGTCTAGTAGATGCTGCCAAAATATTCCCAGCATGCTCTTAGATCCGATTATCCTGACTGTCTAATGTGTTTCGATAGAAATGAGCTGAGAAAACAGTGTCACATCAGTTAAGACTTGAACTGGTAGGCCAGTGGCACAGGTTTCGGCTCACCCCTGCCCCCTTTAGCTGTGTGACTTCAAACAAGACACCTACATTTGTAATCTTAACTTTCTCAGCTCTTCAGTAGAGTGCATCATTCTTTCACCAGAGGCTGAATGTCCTTGCTATGGGGCAGAGATAATGGTAAGTGCTGTAGGTATCAAATAAATAAGATGAAGCCATGCAATGCACTTAGTGCACAGTATATAAAAGAGGCAGAAAATCAAACAGATGATCACAATGAAATACGACCACTACTGCGCCGCACAGGACACAGGGTCTGCACAGAAATCAGGCTTGAGTTTTCCAGACTATCTCAAAGAGGCAGAAGTTGCACTGCTTGTTGCGATTGGGAATTAGCTATATGAAATACGTAGCAGGGGAGGGGGAAGAAGGCATTCCGAGGCTCAAAGAAGAGCGTGTGTGAGATCCCAGAGACATGCAACAGCATGACAGGTTGGGAGAAGCTACAGACTGTTAGATCATATTATAAGTAAGGTGTTCCGTCCACCTCCCAGGAAGGTTTCAAGAATCCGTCGAGTCGATGTATACATGGAGAGTGCTTTGTAAACTGCAAAGAACCACGTATTTATTCAAATGTAAAAGATTATTATTAGACACCCACATTTTTCTCCCTCCAAATTGGACACATTTGCTGAAGTAAACATTACTGATGCATTAGCTGTCAAGACACTGTATGATATTTGGAAAACATTTGCCAATGCCTGTTCAGTTTTCAAATTCCCAGTTACATGTGGTTTTTGTTTGAGAAAATGCATCAAGAAATAATGGATTTGTTGTTAATTGTGCAATATCAGAGCTTCAAGGTATAAATCATCCCTGTTTCATGCTGATTTTATTCTGTGTCAAATGTGGATGTTTGCAGTCATCTATTTATTAATGAAAACTGCTAAGTAAACAGTAATACTCCCTCCTATGGATCAAAATGCATCAGCGAAGACTCAGAATTCTTCACACGAACAAGGATGCCAACAAAAATAAATTTCCTCTGAAAAAAGGAACAAGTGCGGTTATCTCCAATTAAAATGGCTTCCCAACGAGATCTGAGGGAGCTCAAATTCAAATACTCTTTGTACACTTCCAACAACTGCACATCTTCTTCTCAGGGACTTTTTCTCGTGGTTAGAGAAACCAACAAAAAGCATTTGAGACAGTAAAATTAGGATGGATAACTCTTGTTTACAATTCTTGACATTCATACACTATCGAGTCACTGGAGAGCTTGAATCACTTCATTGAAAAAGTCCTTTTGTTTTCCCTCCTTCCTGCAGGAAGAAGATTTGAGGCAGGAAAGGCAATAGGATTTTTTTTCATGTGGCTAACAAATCGTCTGGGCATTATCTTTTCATATTCAACCCTCATTAAATAATCACCGTATCCTGTCCCAGCTCCTCCTGGCAGGAGAAGTGCTTTGAGTCTTGGGATGTCTGTGTTAGTGACAATATTTTATGTTGAGTCACGGTTAATTAAGCCACTCATTAGCAACACGGGTCACGGGAATCCGAGACACGGTGCTGATGAACTATCAATGATACACACTCGTTTGTTTCCTTCCATGTAGAGGAAAATCAAATCAGAGCTCACCCAAGCTGGGCAGGACCTAAAGGGTTATTCTGCATGACTTCTTGTTTTATGAATAAGAAAATGTAAAAGTCAGCTCATTTTCATAAGAACAGGCTGTTACTAAAAGTCCCAACAAGTTTTAAACCCTCCATGCTGCTCTCCTGGCCTCCCTGAGGATCCAAGGCCAAGACATCTAGCGAAAAGACAATTGCAATTGCTTGAGATATGGCTTCAGGCAAGGGGCTCACCTGCTGCCACTTAAAACCATACTTGAGGGGGATTGTCAAGTTCCTTCTTCCATAGACCAGCTCAAGAGAGCCTGTCTAAAATGTGCCAAGAACAGGCAGCCCTTGCTGGGCAAATGCTGTGGCTAGCGCTGCAGGGCTCCTAGCCAAAGCGACAAACTGTTGTGCCTTAACAAGAGTGGGACTGAAACTCCAGACTGACTTGCTTTAGAGGCAAGCTGGGAAAAAATGATTTGTTGTAGAATTCCTGTTAGTCCAGTCAGCTCCCATTCTCTTGTGAAACCGGATTTGTAGGCACATGCACTGGCCAATGAGTCAACTCTTACAGAGTCATTCATAATTTATGTATAAACAAGAATAGCTTTTGTTTCAGCGAATTCAGGAGAGTTTTGCAGTCTGCTTTCTTCCCGTCCCAATTCTGCGCAACAGTTCTTGTCTCAAGGCGGGTCCTATAGGCCTCTAAATACTTTGATGTTCAGACATCTGGAACTTATATTTGGTGTTGACTAATGAGTATTATTATTTTATTATGTATTTATATATGATCTCAAAGAAATTTGAGGTTATATGCCACATAACTCTGTATATGCGCTGAACAATGACAAATTCTTTTTACCCATTACACTTATGATTTATTACTGGGGCAAAAGAAATTCTGAGTCATTCAATTGACATATAATTGTGTTTTGGAAGATAGTAATGGGCGAGAGAGAATGCAAAATTGCCTTTAACATATATTGTTAAAATAATTTGTAAGTGGACAAAATGGACTCCAGAGATATTGTTTCTCTCATGTTGGAAAATATCAAAGGATGGCCAATATGGCAATAAACTCTAGGTCTCCTTTGAATGAGTAAAGGAGAGCCTTGGTTTTAGAAATACATGTGGGTACATTTGAAAAGGCAATAAACAATGCCGAACGGTGACTTCAAAGAGCACCTATCGGAGAACCAGACCTATTTCAAAGTCAAATGCTCTGTACCTAGCTTGCCATGATTCCAATAAGCCACAGGTAAACACTGTAAGATCAAAGACAGAGGTGGGTGTATGATGACATTACTCTATGCACAAAGCATTTCCCCCAAGAGGCACTGGAGAGGGCGCCTTGGAACAGCCTCTGCTGTGTATTCAGGAATTTATTTTAGAGGAGTGACAGAGGTTTTTCAGGATGTAAGAATTGCTGCTCAGAGACCACAGAACAGGAGGCACAGTGACGGTGACATGCGCTGGGGGAAGAGAATACCAAGCTGCAAAGAGATAAATGGCTCCTGTGTGGGCCACACTGATCCATGCTTGGTCACTTTCTTCTCTCTCCCATGAGCAACATCAGTGTGAGCTGCTCTGGCCCACCAGCAGGCCTTCCGGTTCCCCGTGGAAGAATGAGCCCTCTGTGCAAGCAGTCAGGGCAGTTGCCAACAAAGGCCCATTGCACTGTTTGAAAGCCCACACTTGCTGCTGAATCAAAGCCTTCCCAGGAGCTGAAGCTGTGAACAGGATATGCCATCGACAGGGAGAAGAGCTCTGTCCAACTCTCCAAAAAAAAAAAAAAATAATCCTTAAAATTGACTTATCTGCTTCACTGACAGTCCCCAGTTTCAGTGAAAAAGAGTGGGCAATATGACTTTTAAGTCATTATCCAGACTTTTGTTCAATCAGACTGAGCTGCACATCGGGGCCTTTGTCTAGGAGCCGGCTGATGTTGCAACAAGGAGAAAGTCAAAAAGACACAGCTGATCCCACAACAGAGAAGAAAAGAGTCTTGGGGGGAAAAACTTGATTTTAAGACCATCATAAAATAAAGTAATCGTTTCAGTCTCTTCCCATGTGTATACCTTCATGATGCCTTGATTATCCACAAAAAAGATCAGAATATTACTCAGGAACAAAAAATTAAAAAGAAATGCTAGTCTTACTTTGAATAAATGTGAAGGCCTGAGATGAAAGGATAAGATTTTTAGACAATGTTTAGATTGCATGAAAATTATCTATCCTATCTATTTCTCATGTCACAGTATTTTCACTTGACTGTCTTCCAATAAATGCATTTATGTCCAAAAGATATGAGTATTAGCCAATTAGAGGTAAACAATAACTAGATATCCCAAGAGAAAACAACAACAGATTCATAAGTAGTATGAATCAACCTCATTATAAATAACTGAAAATCGACGAAGTCAGCTATTGCCACTGATTGCCTTGGAGCCTTCCCTCCCCCTCCCCCCCCCCCAAAAAAAAATCCTCCTGAAGAATTCCTACCCCAGTTCCTAATCTAATGCCAGCTAGGTAAATCAGTATACCAGCTAATCTTCCCTACTACCCTTCCCACTTTATTAGACCATGCCAGGGCATGGTATTATGACTCACTTCCACTATGGGCTGACAAATTTGGGTTCTGATGAGCTCATAACCAATTCTAGAAAACCTGTCAGCTGGTATTCATCAATTCAGATTAGCCCACCTTCAAGGTTTTGCTTTCATTATTTTGTCATCACCCTGATCAGATTTCTAGACCTAGAAATTAGAGCTGCCTAATCTTAGGTCTCTCTCCTGGTAAGGCGCTGTGGATCCCGCATGATCTGCTCAGGCCATTTTCACAAGACCAGATATTCCTGTTGCTATTTAGCCTCATTCCTAAATACAATCACTGCTTTGATTCCCCGCCTAGAGGCTCAGAGCCCTGCCTAAATGAGCCTGATGAGATGCCTCCAGAAACAGCCCTGAGATGCTGGCCGCAGAGATGCCCCACTAGGACAACTCATTCACCTGGCTGGAGTCAGCCCCGCACCTCCAGCGTCCTTCAATCTTACAATGGCAGTCTTTGTCCAGCCGTGCTTTTTTCAGTGCCCACTGTGCAGTGTCCCCAACCTTGACCCACAAAGTGTCGGACCCGACCCATCATGAGCTACGATAGTGAATTACCAGTAATGAGAAAACAAGGATCCCTTCCCATTGCCTTTGCGTCACTGCCAATAACAGTGATGCTTGCTGTGAGAGTCCATCACAAACCCGTTAATAGGCGAGTCTTAAATTTCAATGAGTCCAAGAAGGACATATTCAATAACTCACTATGATGACATATTTTACACAGAAGAAAAACGATATGGAGAAATGTGGGGCACCTACTATATGCCAGGTCCTCATTTTAAATACTGTTAATATGGAAATAAAACAATTCTAAACACCTACTTTCATGAAACTCATATTCAGAAAACCACTCAGTGTTATTCTAACACATTTCACCTTTCTGAACTATGTTTTCCTCATCCATGTAGCAAGAGGTTTGGGAAAGTGCTTTCAGTTCTAACACTCAAACCATACTAAATAAATATAAGCAGATCGTGCACCCTGCCAACATAAAAAAAAAAAAAAAAACACTTGCCTGAGTGGATTTCAAGGAAAGATGGTAAATAAAATTCAACTTAACCAAACCGTACTCATTGAGCACTTACCATGTGCCAGAAGACCTAAAGTGGAACAGGCAGGCAACTGAAATACCTATTTATAACAAACTATCTCTTGGTAAATTATATTTCTCAATACTATCACTCCATAAATATATAAAAATACAATAAGTTTAGAAATCACTAGAAAGTCCAGTCACCCAAAGGACATACATAATATCTTTGTAAACAGTCTTCCAGACATCCCTCTAAGCATGAACACATAAATTCCACGTACATCCTTTTCTGTCAATCAGAAAATACTAATATTTAAATATTGCCTTTTCCCTCACAGTCATGTTACAGACATCTCTCCCTGGCAACATAAGGAATTATATCATCATTTAGATGCTATAAAATATTCTATCATATGTAGATACCATTATGTACTTAACCAACTCCTACTGATGGGTATTAGAGTCTAATTTTTTATCATAAGAAGAGTATCAACAGATAGCCTAATGCCCACCTGCCATTTTGTCATCTGTGCCACACTTCTTTCAAATAAATTTTCAAAACTGGAATTTAGATGTCAATATATTTCATATTTTGAAACATTGACTTTTTTGCCCACTCATTATTCCAGGTATCAGTTAAAAATTCTTTTACATATCCACACTGTTGTTATATGTTTGTGTTATTTTTCTACTGAATCTGTTTAATTTTCACCAATCTGATAGGCTGTTGTTTTTATTAACTTTTCTTTAACTATGAGTGAATTTGAAACTTTTTCTACATTTATTAGCTGCTAATATTCATTCATTTGTAAATTGAGTGCTCATATACGCTGTTGCTTCTTTTTTATTTTTAACAATTTTTTTTCAAGGATTGGCTTAGAGTTATACTTAGAAACATTCTCCTTTTGCTACCATAGGTGCTGCAAATCTGATTTTAGTGCAGAGATATGTTCTGCCAGATTTTTTAATCCTCATACAAGACTTCATTTAATTATTGAAACTTTCAAATATACACACAACACAAGACAGTATAAATGGACTTCTGTGCCCTTTACCCACCTTTAGCAATTAGTAATGACTGGTCAATCTTGTTGCAATTTTAAATCTCCTTTCTTCCAACCGTGCATTGTTTTGAAGCAAATCCCATATATCCTATCATTTGCTTCATCTACATATTTCTAAAATATAAAGCCTTCCTTCAAAGATTATTTAATGTCATCAAATATAACACTATATTTTCTAATTTTTGTGGTATACTAAACTAAGTCTTTTTTATATTTATTTACTCATTCATTTTGACACAGGGTCTCATTCTGTAGTCCAGGTTGGTCCTGTACTTACTACGTAGCCCAGGCTAGCCTTGGATTTATGACTCCTGCCTCGGCTTCCCAAAAGCTGGGACTACATATGCACATGCACAGCCCAGCTTTATGTGGTGCTAGGGAATCAAACTCATGGCCTTGTACTTACTAGGAAAGCACTTTAATTGCTGAACTAATTCTGAAGGCCACATTATTTTTTAAGTATTTTTACAATTCATTCATTCATTGACTATTGTTCTATTCAACATTTAAATGTTTGGCCTACTTCAAAATTTGTACTACAAAACACAGCATTATACCCCTGTCTCTTAATTCCATTTATTAAATATTTTTCTCAACTAATGTAAAATAATCCCAACTTTTAACATATGCAAAATTTCTCTCCTACTTAAAACTGGTTCTATATTGGCCCAGTGATCTACTAGTTGGTATCTCCCTCAGTAAATACCAAATTGGACTAATTGGCTTCTTATATTTAATAATTGGCATAATATGATTCTCCTCATTAGACATTTCTCCTAATTTTCTAATTGTTACATCATTATTTATCTCAATTAATTTTTCAAATAATTTGTTCCATTTCCAAAAATCCTCATAATTTTAGTTGATGGATGATTCCTTAGCACTGTGAATTAATTTAAGGATAATTATTACTTTCCAAAGGTGATATTTTTCTGCCAAAAATTGCCATGTCTCTTCATTTATTTGAGTACTCCTTTTTTCAATCAGTGTTTGCTAGGTTTCTTTGCATAAATCTTACCATGTTCTTCATAAGTTAACTAGTTTATGCTCTCTCTCTAATATTAAGATCAACACCCTTTTATCTCATTCCCTACTTGGTTGTTTATCTATTTAAAGATTGGTTGTATGGACAAATATTCACAGTCACTTTGTTGAACTACAACTATGCCTAAATGTTCCAAATCTCCAATTGCAGTATTCTTGACCTGAGGGTTCAGGATTATTGTGTTTAGATTATCTACAATGAGCACACAAAAGATGGACCACGGATGGAACAAAATCAGTCACAACATTTTGGGTACATCTTGAATCAATCAGATGGGCTAACTCTGACATTACAAAAGGGAAATAGCCAGACAACAGAGGATCGACACAAGTATAAAACAGCTCTCAGCTTAGGAAGATGAAAGAAAATTCAAGAAGCTTCTCAAAGTTCAATCTTTGTCTGAGAAATGCCAATCATCTAGTGCAACAGTAAAAAATAGAGAGGTCACCTTGAGCCCAAGAAACGGTGAGAGAAAAAGTTATAGCAATCAACCTAGGCCTTGGAAAATTAGCCACATTGGGCCACCATTCGATACCTTAGAGAGCAGAGAGTCATCATACCCATTGAGTTGAAGGGCTCAACCAGTTCCAGAGCTGACAGATTTTGAAACATCCTATTCAAACTCCTTGGATCTTAGAGGAGGCACATTAGGCTTAGAGAACAACAGTCCCATCTTCTTAATGGTCTTCTCAGGGATCTTCCGAACCAAGGCTAACCTGGCCTCTAAACATTAGGTTCAAGATTCCAGTCTTTCTTTTTCAAGGGATCACAATCTGAGCTTTCTGTTTCTGCTTTTGTTGTTGTTGTTGTTGTTGTTGTTGTTGTTGTTGTTGTTGTTGTTGTTGTTGTTTTTAACTTTCTAGCATGGTATTCAGCTTAGTAGGCTAGACTGTTTCTGTTATATTTCAATATATAGAGCCTTGGGCATATAGCGTCTTCCTTTACTCTTTTTATAATTTATGAACATTGCTGGCTGGCTTCCAAGCAAAAGGCAATTTCAGAGATTTGCTAGAAATGTGAGCAAGTACAAGAGTCTCTAGTAGGAGATGCCTGAAGTATAAATAATAGAGCCAAGCAAGAGAGATGGAAAGAAGCAGGGAGATGAACTTGTGGAAAGGAAGAGAGGACACAGGAGAAGGTGGGAGCCAGGGAAAGGGGGAGGGAAACTCAATGGGAAGTTGATGTGATATGTACGTGCACAAAATCCTCAAGTTCGATGGAACAGCTATTGCAGATTGCAAATGCATACTAATAAAAACAAAAACTCGTACAGAAAAAAGTCCGGCATACAGAGATGAGGGAGCTTAGTTTTATACAAATGCAGAGTGCAACATTAGTGAACCCTTGCTTTGGGTACAAGTAACGAGTACTCCATTCGAATTAATTGAGTCATTTGCAAATTCTCCTTTTAGAATATGTGAGACAACTATGTGTTAGAGCATTTATTTATTTTGAAAGATTCATGCTTCCAATCACATTACTTAGTAAAACTTTTATTCCTATTTTTTTGGAACTATATGTTGCCACGAGGTGAACCTACAAACCTTGATATTAGAGTTGGAACTGTCAGGCAGCTGACATTAGTTAAATGACAATGAGATCAATGGTCTTTTACAGTAAATTATGTCAGTTAAAAAAATGCCATCCATTCATCATACATGTGGGAACGTAGATACGCTGCATGTTCAATACAGTAGTTATTCAAAACCAGGGACTAAGCCAAAATAAAAGAAATATAAAAGTAAATGCTCCCTAAATATCATAAATTTTTAACAATGTTCATAATTCTGCTACAAAAACCTTACCCATAGTTCCAGAAACTTGATACTTACTCTAGAAAACTTCTAAAAGTTGGTCTTAACCTATTTCCACATTGCATCAGAATGAAGCAGATGGAGATCACAGTGGGGTGGAAAATAAGTGACAGATAAGTTCAGAGAAGGATGTGACAAAACTTGTCAAAAACAAAGCTGCAGAAGAATTGTGAGACCTTAAGAGTACGAGGACAAAAACTTCCACCCATAGTATTTTCCCCCCATTTTATTGATATGTATAAGTGCAAAATTCAAGGTTTACAGTGGAGTTGAGCATTTTGCGCATATACGTATCTTGTCAAGGTGACAAGGGCTTTCCCACTCTCCTTTTGTCCCTCCCCCTACCCACCCCACCCTCCCTCCTCCCCCACCCTACTCCCCTCTTTCACTTTGTCTTTCATCTTAAGTTCCATAGGTGTTGTGATCTGGGTCTCTCATATCAGAGAGACCATCCGATGTTTCACCTTCTGCTTCTGACTCACTTCACTAAGCATGATGTTCTCTAGTTTCTTCCATTTGCCAGTAAAAGCCTCCACGCTGTTGGACTTTATTGATGCATAGTATTCCACTGTGTAGATTTTCGGAAATATAATATTGCATAATATCAATACTGTAACCCCGAGACATGATGGGGAAGTTGCTGCACCCCCGTGTCCTCTCACAGTCCCACTGGCAACATAAGAGGATTGCTTTTTCCCTCAACCTCGTCAGCATCTATTGCCGTCTGACTTCCTGATACACACCTTTCTCACTGGGGTAAAATGGCATCTTAGTGATGTCTTGATTTGCTTTTCTCTAGCCGCTGAGAATGTCAAACATCTTTTCACATACTTACTGGTCATTTGAACTTCATCTGAGAGCTTCCTATTTATTTCAGTTGCCCCACTTGGTAATTGGATCTTTGATTTGAAGGGGTCTATTTTTCTTCAGTTCCTTGTATATTTCAGTTTTAGCCTCCTGTCTGAGGTACAGGTGGCAAAAATGTTTTCCCATTCTGTCGGTTCTCTCTTCACTTTATTACTAGTTTCCTTTGCCTCACAGAAACTTTTAAGTTTGATATCATCCCATTTGTTGACTTGGAGGCTTATGACTTTTGCATCAGGTGTCCTACTAGGGAAGTCCTTGCCCACTCCTACATCTTCTAGATTTCGGCCTATTTTGTTCTCTAGAAGGTTCAGTGTTTCAATTTTAATATCTAGCTGTTTGATCCATTTTGATTTGATTTTGGTGCATGTTGACAGATGTATGTCTGGATTCATTCTTCTGCGGGTGGAGAACCAATCCTCCCAGCACCATTTATTGCAGAGGCTGTCCTTTTTCCGGTATATGTTTTTGGCACCTTTGTCAAAGCAGGTAGCTAAAAGTACTTGAGGTTGTCTCTGTATCCTCAGTTCTGTTTCACTGGTCAATCTGTCTGTTTTCTTGTGCCAGCACCATACAGTTTTTATTGCTGTTGCTTTGTAATATAACTTGATCTGGAATTGTAATGCTACCTGCTTTTGTCTTGTTATTCAGGATTGCTTTGGCTATTCTGGGTCTCTTTTGATTACATATGAATTTAAGGATTGTTTTCTCAAGTTCTGTAAAAAACTTAATGGTATTTTGATAACAACTACATTGAAAGTGTGTATCAGTTTGGGCGGTATAGTCATCTTGACAATTCTGCCTATCCAGGAACAGTCTTTTCATTTCCAAATGTTCTCTTCAATTTCTTTTTTGAGAAGCTTTCTTTGCAGAGCTCCTTCCCTTCCTCTGTAAGGGTTCCCCCTAGGTATTTAAATTTTTGAGAAGCTATTGAAAACAGGATTATTCTTCTTAGCTCTTTCTCAGTGAATTAATTAGTGCTGTTGAAGAATGTTATTGATTTTTTGTATTAATTTATAACCTGAGTTTTGGCTGAATTTGTTAATTAGTTCCAAGAGTTTTATGGTGTAATATTCAGGGTCTTCTGTGTAGGGAAAAGACCATGTTGTCCGCACTAGGATAGTTTGATTTCTTCCTTTCCAATACACATTTCTTTGATTTCATTGTCTTACATAATTGCTCTGACTAGAGTTTCAAGAACTTTCAGAAAGCATGACATTTGTTCATTTTTTATTACTTTCCATTAAAATCATTTTCCTTTTTAAATTTAAATACTTTTTATAAAAAATTATCTCAGCAGCTCATATCTTAATTTAATCATAAGCAATTCCAGTATTAATAAGCAGTTTTGAAGATTATAGTCAAGTGGAACAGATATTAAGTGATAGTCTCTTCTAAGTGTATTTCCCATTCATTTATACAGAGTTAAAAATCATTTTTAATCCAACTCTGAATCTGTTGTATTTTTTAAGTAAAATGTATTAGTCTTCAGAAACCTTCTATCAGGGAGCATCTCAGAAATACAATCTCTGAACACACAAGAAAAATGTTCCTTTGGTATTCTATAAACTTCAGAACACCACATAAGAACTTAATAACCAAGCCTAATTCAAAAATTGGATTCTGATTATAAATATAATCCATACAGCTTGAAATCACAAATGCAAAATCAGGAATTCATTCAACTTAGTAAGAATTTTAAAAATATCCTAAAACAGAACTGGGATTCTGTCTTTGACTTAACTGAAACAAAATTTCTGATTTGAAATGATTTAAAGTCAGTTCTACGCCAGTGAATGTCAGAGAATGATCTCAACACTATCAGGGCTACTGTCAACTCTCATTACCCAGTATATGGAAATACTCGGTGATTTCTCATAAACCTTTTTGTGTGAACAGACTTGTATGGAAATACTGCACTGTGAAATATACTTTCCAGAATCTCAAAAACACTTCTGTTTTATAAATCAAATTTTGAAACTTATATTATTAGGGTCTATGAATTAGAAGCTGAAACTGATATGAAATAAAAGAAATAAAATTAGATTTGTGTTCACAAATGAACTGCTGACAATTTTGGAAGTCTGTTCTTTCCAGCATAACTGCAAACTGTTCACTTCTATATAGATAACGACCCTACTTTGGGTGGCGATACATTAAGGAATTATTGGATTTTGCTTTTGTTTTTCCAAGAAAGCCTAAAAGAAAGCTTACCATGGATTTTGTGTGTATATTGACTTTCACTAAGCTACCACCTTTCCATAAAGTCACCACACAGAATTTGAGAGCTGAAAATATCTCAGCTGTCATCTGTTCTGGTGACATTAAATCTAATAACCACAGGTAAGAGGAGTCGATGTATGAGTGTGAAGCCTTGAACCTCTCAGCTGCCTAAACTTCAAACAGGGTATCTGTGCTTTAATATTTAATTTGTTTGTGATGCCAGGAATATTTACTCAAATAAAAGGACATATAACTGTTAAAAATAAATTGAAAAATCAATAAATTAGTCCAAGTCCCTTGTGTTACAGATGACCATACACTCAGAGAGAGAACTTAAAACATCACATGATGAGTGAATGGCACGCCCGGCATTCCAGTCGGAACCTCCCATTCCTGCTCGGCCCTCCTCAGTGGTACACCGCCGCCTGCAGGTGTTTAAATACAGAAGAAGATCATGAGGTTTGCAGAATTTCTAGACAGTAGTGGGAGACAGTTTCCAATTGTTCTCTGCCATGTCCTTTCTAAATCTCCAGTAAGTCAGAAACCTTATAGCATAATAATACCTTAGAACTTTGCACTAGGATAAAAATCAAGATTGACAATTCAACCAAGAAGATTTGCCCACAGAGTCACAGATAAAAACATGAAGTTGCTTTTCCAAGATAGAACCAGGAAAAGATGGGGTGGTTTCTCTTAAACATGGCTACAAAGGCGGCCTGAGACATTGAGCCAGGACCCGAGGAATGGCAGGGAAGATGCAAAGGAGGGAAGAGCGCTAAGCCTAGAGACTTCTGTGTGGCTAGTTTTCCCTTTTTCTTTTGTTACACATGAACCGCAGAATCAATAACATGTTGAGAGCACACGGCTTGGGGAGACAGTGCCCATTTGAAGCAGAATTTGTTCAAATAGAAAGGCAGCCTGAGGACACAGATGATAAAATGCTTTGTTCGGTCCTTTGGCCTCCAAATACATTTGACACCAATTCAAGACTGTACTAGACAACATTCCAGGGTAAAGACCTTTGTGTGAATGCCACTGAATTCTATAAATATGTAGCAAACAAACGTTAACACCTACTTACCATTATATAATTACATTTAATTACTATACTTACAACAAATGATTAATAAAAAAATTTCTGTCACTACTTGGACTTACTGAATAAAGAAACTATCTTATATTACAGATAATCCTCTGACCCCAGCCTTAGAGCCACTGTAACTCCAGGAAGGTGCCTGTATCTGGATCCTTGAATGAAAAAAAAAAAAAAAAAAAGACTGACCATGATCTTATTTGACCTTTATCCTCCAGTTTTTGAACATCTAATTTGGGGTTTTAGGTTAATATTGATTTTCTAGTCTGTCTTAACTGGTTAGTGAAAGATCAAGAGGATAGCCCCCAAAACTTCTAATGTCCAGTTTTCAAGGCAATTGCAACTCTTTTAGGATCAGGAAAGGGCCTGCCTACCTGTTCAGAGATCATATTAGCAATAACACAAGAAAATGAAAAACAAATCAGAACTACATGGAAATTTACTAACACGCTGTCAAATAACCACTGGGTCAAAGAAGAAACAGAGAGGAATGAGGAAATAACTTGAGAAAAACAAACATATACATACCAAAGCTTATGAGATACAACAGCAGTACTGAGAGGGAAGCTTATGGTGATAAACATCTACTACTATTTAAAAAAAAAACTTTCAAATAAATTAACTACCTTTACACCTCAAGGCACTAAAAAACAACAAAATAAATATATCGCCAGCAAAAGGGAAGAAATTATTTTTTAAATGGAAGAAATAGTGAGACAGAAAATAGAAAAAAATTGTTTAAACTAAGAGTTGGAGTCTTACAGAGATAAGAGAAAATCAACAAACCCTTAGTATAATCATTTAAAAAATTAAAAATCCAAAATTACAAATGCAAGAGGAAAATTATAATGATTATATAAAGATCACAGAAATCATTGTGAACAATTTCATGTCAACAAATTGGCTTGTTTTGTTTTGTTTTGCTTTGTTTTGTGTTAGGTGCTGAGGATTGAACACAGGTCCTCATGCTTGCTCGGTAAGCATAAGCTAAATCTTCAAACCCAGTGTCAACAAACTGGATAAATTCCCAGATTAAATAGGTAATTTTTTAGAAATATACCACCTACCAAGGCTGAATCAAGAAGATTAATAGCTTGAGCTTTTGAATAATCAAGGAGGTAAAATCAGAACCTACAACTCCCAACTAAAGAAGGCCCGGAACCAGAAGGTTTCACAATGAATTCTACAGAGATTTAAAGAAAAATTAATACAACCTTCCTAAACTCTTCTCAAAAAATCAAAGGCTAGAAAATATTTCTGGACTTACTTTAAGAAACCAGTATCACTCTGATACAAAAACTGGATAGCCACCACAAGAAAAGGAAGATAAAACCCAATGTCTTCGATGAGCCAAGGTGCAAAATCCCTCAGCAAATAATAGCAAGCTGAACTCAACAACCTGTCAAAAACATCAGACACCATTATTAAAAGGAATTTACTCCTAGAATGCAAAGATAATTCAACAAATGTAAATCAATAAAAGTGACATATCATATTAATATAATAAGTTTAAAATCATATGATCAACTCCATAGATGCAGAACAAGCCTAGGATAAAATTTCAATGACTTTTCATGAAAAAATCCTCAATAAATTAAAAAAGATCCTGCCATTTGCTACAGTATGAATGAATATGGAAGATACTATGCTAATTTGGATGAATCAGACACTGAATAAATGTTCTATGTTCTCATTTATATCAGGAACTGGAAATAAGCAAATCCTTAGAAATAGAAAGTAGAATGGTGGTTACGGAGAGTTAGGGGGCGGGCTAAGGGTACAACTCCGCGATTACAATGCTTGCCTAGAAAACATGAAGCCCTGGGTTCAATCCTAGAGCACCACACACTAGCTGGATGTGGTGGCATATGCCTGTAATCCCAGCAACTCAGGACACTGAGGCAAGATGATTGCCATGAGTTCTAGGCCAGCCTGGACTACACAGTGAGTTTAGAATCAGTCTGAACTACATAGTAAGACCCTATCTCAAAATTAAAAAGCAAGGGTTATTTAAAAGGAAAATGAACATGTTTGCCAAGGTATATGGGCCACACTTACAGTTATGCGAGATAAGTAAGAGCTACTGTACAGCATAGTGTATATACTAACTATTACATACTCGAAATTTTTGTTGAAGGTAGAGTTAATAAGAGGTGTTCTTGTTACATAAAAAAAGAAGTAGGGAGAGACTTTTTGCAATGATGGTTCTATTTTGGGCATTGTCTCTGATACCATTTCACAGCTGTATCCTTTGAGCTCATACAGATGTATATATTGAATAAATATTTCTTTCTGTAGGTCAGTAATACCTCAGTTACAAAAAAAAAAGTCAACTGTACAGAGATGAATCTATTCGGGACTTTGATATTCATCTGACCAGCAACGTTTTCCCCTTACACTTGTGTGATGATGACTCTAGAATCACACGGTGATGGTTTCACAAATATTTCATCAAAATCACAAGAGAACAAGGAGCCTAAGATGCTCTGAGTCTGAGGACCATGTGACTCTTCTTCGAATACTCAAAGGCCTTAGATAATGCAATAGGCTCCTTCTTCAGAGGTCCCATCGCCGCTTGCCCAATCTTAACTAGACTGAAAACCTGGGGGAGAATGAAAGGATTAATGTGGGACTGTGGGCCACCACCAAATTCCTAAGAAATTAACCAGAGTTATGGCTGGCACCCAACCTCTGCCAGTGGAATCCAAAGGCCAGTGGTTTAGAAATGCTTTCTTAGCCTATGCAAACAGATGGTTAAAGCTTGGTGCCGAAGCACCATCATCAGCCCTATTGTGTTTACTTTGAGTTGTTATTCACTTACTCAAGCTAGCCCCTATATGCAATGTCATACTTCATACACAGAATACTCATAAAGTGGGTTTATGTAGAAACCCATAAGTGTTTCTTCCATTTCACAGATAGGAAGCCTGAGCCTCTGAGAATGAAGGTAAATTACCCAAGAACACACAGCTTTTATAACGGGGAATCAAACATATTAATACATATTCACAGCCTTCACTAACAACTGTAAGATAAAGGAAGTCACCTACTTTTATGGCAATTTTTCTTTGTTTTTATTATATTAAAAACTGTGCATTATTCTCCTTGTTTAACTGTAAGGGTAAGGAATGGTGTATGACCATGAATTATCTAGTTTTTAATATGTTCATTTATCTCTGAAAGCAAAATAATTTTCTCTTTTTTTCATCCTGCAAAAGAAATTCAGTCAAAATTAGATTTACTGGTAATTGTAATCTCTAGAACAAATAAATAGCTCATATCTAATTTTCAAAAACCAGGCAAGATATTTCACTATAGAAAATAGATGTGATCATTGAGTCCACTCTGGCCATCAGAAAAGTGAAATTATTCAGTCTCAGTAAGCTATGTCTTTAAGTTCTGGAGGTATTACACTATGTAGCATTGATCATTCCATAGCTACAAGGAATGAAAATAACCAATTTCTTTAATTAAAGAGTTCTCATAAGACAAGAGACACCCTGTTCACCACTTTTCATTTGTCTTGGCTAATAGTGACAACAACAATAATAATACCTGGAATTTAGTTCCTTTCTTCTTAGAAGTTCAAAGCTTTCATGTGTCATGAGAACAGACAGACAGTGGCAGTAAACTTGGCAAGGAGAAACAAATGTTACTTGTTCCATATTAAAACACCACAATAAGACAATAGTTTATTTGATGAACTTTTCCATTGAATGTGTGCAGCGTGGTATAAGGAAATTTTTTTTAAAAAGAAAGAAAACAGAATTTGGATGCAGGCATGTAAGAATTGTGATCCTATGATAAAACCCATGAGGTCCATTCATGGGCAACTTTCGGTCCTTCTATATTTCAGAATTTCCACTCAAAAGACAGAAATAGTGCCTGGCATAGAAAGGTTACACAAGGAATTTTTTGGAGGCCAAGAAGTCTTACAACACAAGGGCTAAATAAGTCTTTTCACTTGACACCAGTAGAAAAAAGATTCAAGCAAGCTGACTTGCATAGGTCATGTCATCCTCCACAGCTGGTGCTCAGCTTCTGACTCTCCAGTCTCTGTATGGTACCTGGAACCCACTGGAACCCTCATCCGTGTATGCTGCACTGGGATGGATTACACTGGACCAAATTTCTCTCCTTCCGTATAGATAGATGAAATCAGCAGATGTGGCAGTCTGATGTGCCATGCCTTAAAGTTCTGGCAGATCAACCTCTGAATCAACATGAATAGAGGACGTAGCTTCAAATTGAATCAAAAACATGCATTTCAGAGGACAAAGATGCTTTAAATTCTTCACAATCAATTGAATCCTTGTTTTGAAAATCAGCTAAGTGAAATCTTTTAAGTTTTTCTCAGATATAAGTTAATCCCTCGAGCAGGAGTCAGCATATCTCAAGATAAATAGAGTTGATACTTATTCTTCTCATCTCAATGGGCTCATTAACTATTAAAAGAAGCTATCACTGTTTTGGTAAAAAAAAAATGGTTTTGTATTAGGATTTCAACAAAGGATAATAATCACCTGCATGTAAATTGTCCTCAAGAGGATTTAAATATTTCTTACCTATTTAGATGTTTATAGAAGTAGTCATTCCCCACTTACAGACAAGGAAACTGAGTCAGGGCTGTTTATGAGATTTGATCTTAAGGACTAAATATCAATTTTCATTATTTGAAAGTGACAGCCACCTCAACTATAAAAATCACCATGAAGGGACTCTCATCAGAAGCAGAGGGGATTAAATAAGTGAAGGATTGTTTTACTAATTCTGTGAGAAAAGAAAAATGGCTTTACCACCACTGCCAACCAAAACCAAGTGGCACAATCAGCCCAGTGAAGTTGGGCTTCGCAGTACCAGAGGCAAAGTCTGGGTGCAGGATTCCATGGTTGTGGTTGGTGAGCTGGGTTTTTGTTATTTGTTTTCTTTTTTCCTTTTCTTTCTTTTCTCTCTCTCTCTCTCTCTCTCTCTCTCTCTCTCTCTCTTTCTTTCTCTCTCTCTTTCTCTTTCTCTCTCTCTCTCTCTCTCTTTCTTTCTCTCTCTCTTTCTCTTTCTCTCTCTCTCTCTCTCTCTCTCTTTAGTTTTGATTTTGTTTCCTGTTTTGACTTTTCCCTATAATCAAAATAATTTGGCCAAATGAACGAGGTGTTTTTTCCTCAAAAAATGTACCTAAAATATGAAAGGAGAAGATAAAAATAAATTACAAGTGATGAGCTAAGATAAAAATATAACAGCAGGCATCAAAATAGCAAAAAGGAAACAATAAAGTTAATTTTAAAATATTTAATCATTTTTACATTTTTGCTTAATTATTTTTTAGCTCCTGGGGGAAGAATTATAAGGTAGAAAATAAATTTTAATCTTCCTAGATTCTAATAAAAGTATTACTATTCATTTTATTTATAAGCATTTCTAAATCAGAACAGATTACAAATATTCTTTATAAGTCCTTTATTTTTAAAAAAAAGTGACTGGTTTGTGACTTATCTGTGTGTGTAACTATTGGCTTCCATACTGTGGGTTAGTTTAGAGGTGAAATTTGGGATGGCAGGAAATCACTTCTTCTCTTGGCTTATTGTATATTTCTCTAAGTGACATCACAGGAAGAGCTTGGCTGGCAGAAATGGCCCTCTGTTGTAACGAAGCACCCAAGAAAAGCATACAGAGCACATAAACTTATCTAGGAGTCATCAACAACCTTCTTGCAAAACTTTTGTATTACAGAATCTACCATACATAGAATACTTATTAAATAATGTGACACTGTGCCCCATACAGAATTTTTATTTTCAAATAACATTACACCAACTCTGTGATTAAGCATTAATCATTCTTCCTATTTGTCAGTGAAGGAAATTGAAATGGAAAAAAGCTAAGCAACGAGCCCGTGATCAGAAAAGTAGGATAATTGGCATACAAATTCAAGTCTGCTAGTTCCAAAGCCTTTTTGGATGTGGCCACTGCTGCAGAGGCAAAGTCATGCTGGTGCCATTTGAAGTTAGGCCACCAGGAGCTTAAGTCCAACAGTTCCCAGATGACAGTTTTCTCTGGAATTGGACTTGATCTTGGGAGACAGCAACGTGAAGCCCAGAGGAGATTCAGCACACATACTTCAGACTAATCATCAACTTTGACGAAACGTTTCCAGCATTGCTAATAACACTTTCGTCTCTAGTCCATTTCTGCTTCAAGTTTATAAACTGAGAGGCAAAACCAAAATATGCTGTAGCATCTTCAGTGAGAGTGTGGGGATCAGAGAGAACATGAGACTGGAGGACCTTGGGCACATCTAAGCCTCAGACTTGATGTACAGCACCGGACTGGGGCTTTTCTCACACATCTCAGCTTAGGCTCCAGCTACTCTATGATGTATGTGTGGTCTTCTTGCATGACATATTAGCAAACTGGGTTTAGAGATGCTTCCAGAGTTTGGGTCTAGGCTCAGCCACACACTACCTGCATGACCTTGGGTAAGCTCATCAGCATCCTAAAGCCTCAGCCTATCATGTGCACTACTCTCAAAGAAGCTTGTAACTCACCACTTGCTTGTATTGTAAAAAATTCATAAAGGCGGCACACAAAACTATTTGTCTTCTTCAAACCAATCCATCATTTCAACCTTGAGAAGAATGCCTGGAAATTGTAAAAAATTTGGTCATGGTCTAATTTGGCATCGATACATACTTCGGTTAATGGACAGGTGGAAAGGTGATGAAAGGTTGATGGATTAAATCTTCTGGAAGTAGGAAAGCGGATCATGTCTCTGGAAAGAGAAGTCATGTGAATTGTAGCTCCCATCTTCTTTGCCTTCCACCTGGTTATCTGAAAGTTGAATTTAACACAGGTTGTTGGAGATGGGGGAGAGCAGGAGCGAGAGCACCACCACACTGATGGCCTGGCACCGAGGTGTAAAGTAGCTCTTATTATGTGATCTCAATATGCTCTCTCCACTCATCTAATTCTAGGCCTTGTGTTGGTGTACGAGGTGTCATCCACTCCAGGACAACAGCTTCTTATACCTCAAAATCCACCCATTTTCTGATCTCTGTTGATTCCATCCCCCTTCCTGGAATCCCTGCCACCACCTCTTGTTGATCTTCTAAGTTCTCTGAAGCAGAACTCAAGTGTCACCTCTCCTAAGCATATTTTAGATTTTAACACAGTTAATTGGATTGACCCAGCGCAGTCAGTCTCATGTCACAGATGATGTCGATGTGTCCCCCAGAAAACATCCACAAAAATAACATTGCCTTAGTCATCTGTATAACTGCAGCGACTATCTCGAGAGCTTGAAATAACATGGGATGTGATCAGGACCATAAGCCAAGTGTGTGTTCCCCAAAGGACTGTCTTTATCCACTCCATCCTGCCCAACCTCTGCTTTAAGTATTAACAAATTCAACATGGCCACAATTTGCCTTTTGTGACAATGGAAACTGGATTGGGTTGGAATGGGTTTAATAGTGAAAACAGAGAAATTGCTGATGAGTCACCCCCCTTACTCACCATGGGGTGAAAGTTTAGGACAAACCAAGTGGGAACTCTGCCCTTAACCACATCTGAAGCAGAGAATACCCACTGGGCAACCTCGCCGCCAGCCCTTTTGATGGCTCTTGGGCCGGGCGTCTTCATCAGAAGTGTTGCGGGCTGGTTTCCACTGGTGCTGAGGTGGGGCAAGGACACAACAGTCACAGTGACTAAACGGCCAGAAATGAGGTAGGAGCACAGGCCCTGACATCACGCTCCACTGTCAGCACACCTCTCCTGGTGGGCTGTGGTTGCCTAGAAAGGCATCCGGTGCTTCAAAGGCAGAGTTCCAGCCACCAGTCTCATTATACACACCATGGGAACATCCATTCTTCCTGTGACAGGAGCTAAGTGAACTTAAAGTTAGGAAGAGCTGATTACTCTCCATATGCACTTATGGAGGCTGTTACACTTCAGAAGCAGCGTGTGGGGTGCACCAGGGCAAGTAAATGCAGCCACAGTCCCCACGTCAGATGGCAGGAAAGGGCAAAGCGTGAGCCTGGTTATGAGCTCTGGCCCTGTCAGTCACGTGGCTTTGCACAGACGGACTGATCTCTCTATGCTTCAGTTTTCTCATCTGTAAGGTGAGAAGAATAACTATGTGTGTGTGTGTCTGCATCTGTGTGTCTGTGTGTGTGCCTTTAGGGTTATCATAAACATCAAAAACAAGATCCTGAGAAATAAGAAACACATGGTAAATATTAGCCATTGTGTTCACCTTAACGGGAAACACAGACATTAACCAAACTAGTCACAATTATATAAGGGAAAAAAGCATGATGGTAAGTTACCTCAGACCTCATGACAGTGAGAGTGAAAGTCAAGGACACCTGAACTGGTCTTGTGGTCAAACAGGTCTCAGTGGGGAAGAACACCGCCCAGGGCAGAAGCTCAGTGGCGAGCGACACAGTTCCAGAAACCGGAAGAGCAGTGATGCCGGGGCACATCCAACAAGGTCTCAGGAGCCAGGTCGAAGCTTAAACAAAATGTGAGCTCATGGGGCCTGTTGTGAGCCTAGTGATGCAATGGGTGTCGGAGAAAAGGAATAAGGAGTTTTTCAGTTACACAGTCAAAATTACTCTGGTAGAAAAAAAATCTGAAATGAAAACAGAGAGCCAAGGAAGGATTTGTTTAGTTTTGTTTCGTTTGCTTTTGCACTGCTAAGGGTGAAACACAGGTCCTTATATATGCTAGGCAAATGCCCTTCCACTGAGCTATACCTCTTGCCTCTGACACTGTTTTTGTTGTTGTTGTTATTGCTGTTGTCGTTTTCAAGACGGTCACCGAAAGACTAATCTGTGGAAGAGACTCCTCCCACTCTCTTCAGTCTAGGTCCCAGCATGCCATTCCAGGAGGGAGGACAGAGAAGCTGCACTCTTAATTGGTGCCAGTAAGCCATAGATATATACATGAGGCAGAAAGGACTGTAGGTCTCCAATTGATGAGAGAACAGCTGCTATAATGGAGGATGGGCGAGGAGAAGAGAAAGTTCAAAAACTAAATATATATATATATATTACCCAGTGTATCACAAACATATGCAAATAAAGTAGATAAAAATACATAAGTAAATAAATAATAAAGGCTAGAGAAGTTGAAATTCTGTCCTATGCCAGCATTTGGAATGAAGAGTAACAGGTCGGATGTTCTCCGCATTAGGCCTTTCATCGTAAGTGAGAGAAGGTAACAAAATGGAAGAATTTTGGAAGTCAGGATGGAAAAGATCTAAAAATGCACCAGCAAGGCACAGTTGAGGGAAGAGTCACGGACAGTGTTGAAAGCTTTTCAGGTGGAAGCTGGCTTCCGCATATTTCTCGTCGTTCCTGAAATGGTGACACACGTGTGAGTGGAGTATAAGGGAAATCAGGTAGAGACTGGTACTAGAAGGAGAGGCAGCGACACCTGTTCATGTCATTCCAAGTGCAGCGTTCTGCTGAGCAGGGCCCCAGGGTTTCTCGTAAGTCTCTGAACTCCTGAGAATCAACCAAATGAAAAGATAGTGGATGTCTTGAGTCTTGAAGTGATGTTTCACAATCAAAGTCAACATACTAAGGATTTCACACCTTCAGGGTTAGCAGGCAAGAGGTGCCCCAGCATCTGCAGAGTTAACTGGAAGTGCACAGTCGGACATGTTATAAACACCTTCTCAGAAGACGAGGCACTGAGACACTGCTGCAGGCACATGATAGGTACCAGCAGGGACAAGGGCCAGGACAGATTTTTGGCTTAACACCGAATATGCCATTCTAATGTTACCTAAGGCTGGTCTGGAATGAAGGAGCAATGGCTGTTCTTCAAACACATTTCCATTGACCAGTCTTAAATAAAGATTAACATCAGCAAAGCATCTTTTGGCTGTGATAAGAGAAAAAAAAAATTTAACAGCTTGAGTCCTGTTGCCTTTTACAATCATACAGTGCTTTTCTCGAGGCAGTCTGATTCTTCACTTGTTTTCTTTGGAGTGCTCCCCCCTCTGCTGTGGGAAAGCTAACTCTTTGGCATGTCTACACGTACATCCACACAGACATCCACCCCCAGCAACACTTCCATTGGAGCCTCCTGAGACTCCTTGGACCTTCCAGTCCAATAGGAGTCTAAGGAGCTGTGCTAATTAAGATTATTCTTGCAAACTGGTTAACATTCTAATGAGTTGGCCTTAAATGGAACCTCTAGTGGATGTTCACTCTGGCTCTTCCCCAGTGAATTTGAAAGACAAATGCAATATTCCTGTCCTTGCCAGCCTCAGTGAAAATGGGGGATAACATTTTGGAACGCCAGAGTCATGAGCATTAATCATCATCTCAGGCTACTAATATGCTGTCAGCTATTGATACAAACACTGACATTGAACACAATAGGCATCTCTGAGGAAAGACGTATCTGCCCCCCACCACACAGTGACCTAGCAGCTCCTGAAACTCAAGGCATCAGGTAGAACTTGTCTGCCTTGATTAGAATTTTTAAAAATCAAAGAGTGTTGAATCAGAGAAAGCTAGGAAATCAGAGTAGCCTACTATTGGACATCAAAGTTTTCAATAACAGACTTTTTCCAGCAAAATGTGAAATTCATTCACTCCAGATTGCTATCTGCAGTAACACAAGGAGATTTTTTTTTCAAGGAAGAACTTTATAAAGACAATGAGAAGATCCAGTGCTGGTGGAAAGAGCATTATGTGTAGATCAAAAATTAATTGACTTGGCTATGAATCTGTACTTATACATCTCATCTAGTAGTAATCCCAGTAGAAAAAATATAAGAGCATCATTGAATTATAGTTTTAGAAGCCACTAACAAAAAAATGTTATATAATTCCTCCTGTATCCCCTAAGTCTACGAGGCACACAAGACATAAAGCATCACATAACAGTTCTTTCAAAGGCTCTCTCATCTAGATGAAGGTAAGGCAAAAAGCACTAGCAGGTGAAGATACCTTTCCCCAAAGGTTCTCCTCATGCCTAGATTCAACGGCCCCCTCTGACACAGCTTGGGAGTGGGTATTTCATTTATGTAACAGAACCAGATGCCCATGCTCTCAGTAAGTCTGGCACATGTAGCCCTGACCCATGCTTTAGGATGTGCAGCAATGATGTTTTGCTCCACCCTTGGGGTTTGGCAGAAATTCCACAGAAACTGACAGAATCAGGTTCCTCTTATTAGTCAGAAGTCCTAGTTATAACCAAATAAATCTCTGTCTAATTTAAGCAGAAGAGAGATCGATTTAAGATACAGAATCTGCAGACTGCCCTGAGATCCAGTTTGGAGTCTACACTGCCAGGAGCAACACCCAAACCATATCTCCCTGCTAGCAAGCAGAAACAACACAGCTTGGCCCACATACACTGGGGCCTGCACACAGACAGTCGAACATCTGATGCTCATGAAATTCTGAAATACCAAAACAGATGTTATTCCACCACCCCCACGGAAGGTGAGTCCTCTCAAGAGCATTACTTAGGTGGGTCCACCTGAAATGAGGTCTCACATGAGTAGCTCTGATTGGTGGAGACTGAGCGCAGCCTGTGCTCCAAAAATTCTGGCTCCTACCTTAGAAAATAGAATATTTAATGCAAACCTAAAACTACGTAAATATATAATGTAATTACTAGATTGAAGGTGTCCAATGTCGCTGAGCAGTCACACACCAAGAAAACTCCTTCCATATCTTAAGAAGCAAGACATTTAAAGGTAGAAATTTAAAAAGCAGAGCCAGAATTTACCTAAGCCAGGCTCCAAGGCCTGCTATATTTTTCCACTGGGCCACCTACAGAAAACAAAATGGCTCTCATCAGAACCCTACCTTTGAAATACACTTTGTCTTTCCAGATTCTAGAAAGCGAATATTCTGGTAAAGAAAGGAACCACAAACTTTAATTCTGAGGAACCCCACTTTATCATCGTTCAAATAGTTTTGCCTTCTTCTGGTTTTGGTTTGTTTATTTGTTGTCTGTTTGTTTGCAGTACCGAGTTTCCAGCACAAGACCTCACGTATGCTAAGCAAGCGCTCTACCAGTGAGCTACGCCTTCATCTCATCATTGGAGAGGCATTTTTACAGAGTAAACTCTCCTTTCAATGGAATTTCTTTTTATTTATCTCTTATGTTTTTTTTCATTAAAAATAGCCCAGGATCATTAAAGCAGATACTTATACAAGCTTTTACTGAATTTCGCACTTACCCAAAACAAAGTTCTGCCATATGAATATTATACTATTGCCTATACACGATTATCATTAAAATAATTAAAGTGGAGTAAACACAGTGGGGGAAAAGAGCACGGTTTCGCTGCAGCTGGACTTTGGAACTGACTAGAGGAAGAAGAGAAGGCTTTAAACAAGAAGGGTCATCTAAGCTGACCTTCAAGGACAAGTAGGTTTTCAACAGAAGTAATGCGTGAAGGGGATTCCAACGACAGGGACAAGCATGGGCTAAGTAAGAAGACAGTGGAGGATAAAGATGCACAATAGAGAAGAGAACTGAACATATGTGTGGAGGGCCTTGAGTATTATGTTGACAAATCTTACCCCATTCAGTAAACACTGAGGAGTCTAGCTCTTTCATCACTGGAATGAACCATCAGACCAGTTTGAACAGACCAGTCCATTTGCAAGTGTCCTGTGGACTAGAAGGGAGTGCAGAAGATTATAAACCAGATCTGAAAAAAATCTGACCAGATCTCTGGAATCAGTATTCTTTAAAAGATTCGCATTATAGAAGCAAGATTAAGACAGGATTTTCTTAGCAGAAGAACTGTTTTCAACTAACTTTGCAGAGTCTAGATTGCACATAAAGCAGCGTATATTTTGGAAAAGGACTTAGGCCAGACAATTTAAGTCATCCTTGCTATAGATTTTGGAGCCATTCAATTATCAAATATAATTTACATAAAAATCTTTTACAAACTGCTTCATCAAACCCCTTCAGATGTCAAATGGGGAAACCGACATCCAGAACTATCTATTCTTGCACTTGGCCTTGTACAGCAGAGTACAATAGTGTGTGCGCCAATAACAGGACTAACAGGAGAAAAATGTTTTAGCATTCTCTTGTGCTGATCAATTCAAACAACTTTTTCATACATGGCAATACCACAGAATGGAAACAGGATTCAAATCCCAAAGAAAGTTACCAACAGTTTGTGCCTCTGTTTCCTCTTCTCTAGAAAAGAGGGTAACAATAGTACTTACTCTCTATGGTTATTTTGAGGACTATCTAATGATCTTTATAAAGTGTCTAGCGCTCTAGCAGAGTAAGAGCTCCATAAACATTAATCATTCCTTTATTTTATTTTACTTTTTCTTGAGACAGGCTTTTATTCTGTAGCCCAGGCTGGTCCTGAACTCACTATGTGACCCATGTTAGTCTTGGACTCATGGCAATCCTCCTGCCTCAGCTTCCTGAGTGCTGGGATTGCAGGTGTGTGCCACCACACCTGGCGTATGTGGTGCTGGAGAATGAAACCCAGGGCCTTGTACTTACAAGGCAAGTCCTTTGACCACTGTGTCATTCCTCAGCTCCAACATTTACTATTCTTAATCAGAGTAGATTACCCAATTGACATATATCTAGAGAAAACCAGCCTACATCTCCAAGATACTGGAAAATACATTAGGCAAAGAATGAGAGAGCAAATTGAGATGAGAAAAAGAGAAATACGAAAGAGGGAACATGATAGCTCCCTCTCGAATCTGAATATGTACCATCCCGGGGAAAGGCATGGTTTATTCTATCGTCCTTAGCAGATTTCTATTTATAGAAATAATTTCAAAAGGACCGCTCTTCCAGAAAGGGGGTAATGACTTCGCAACAGGGAAAGTTCTGTCAACAGACGTGTGCAAACTGCAAAGCCCTAGCAGGGCAATGATCAGCATCAAGCAGTCTAGGTTAGGAAATTTGCCTACAGCCACATTCCAGTCTTGGAAATAAGATCAACACGTTTAACACTACCAATTTAAGAGAAAAGACACAGTAAGAATCAAATACCAAGAATAGGATTTTAGTTTACAAGGTAATTCTACCTTTAGTGTCTGTTTAAACCATAACTGGTAAGGCTTTGTTTTATTTTTGGCAGAGATCTGAGCCATTAGAGATAAATGGGTAAAACCAGAAGCCACACAGTGAAGGTCTTCTGACCACAATTCCTTAGGGCTTTGTCCTACTGCATCCTGTGTGAATACGAAAGTCACAAATGAACTTGATCTTCTAAAAAATATGGCACAAGAGAGGCAGAGGGGTGACAAAGCTGTAAATTCAGGGACAATTCTTCATAAGAACTCTAAGAGCTCCGGGACTAAGAAGGCCTCATTCAATGCTTTGGGATTGCAGCAATCAAAGAACCTCCTTTATGAAACTGCATTTTTTAAACTGCTACATAGGAATCCCATTTGAATACAAAGCAATCATTTAGAACAAAACTCAGTTATTGGATATTTAACGTATTAAATATTCCATTATAAATTTTTGTACATACTATGGCATTTCTTGCTATGTCTTTAGAAACTGATGCTTTTTCATATATTTTTGTGATAAAAACTAAATCGGCTATCTACTTTCCGGGACATAAAAGGCTCCGGTCCTTTCATACGTCAAAAATCACTTACACATAAATTTGAATTATGATTCATGACTAAAGTAATAACAATATAAAGTTCTTCCTAGTTTATAATGCACCTTCTTATTCATCAGAGCAAATAAATTTATAGCAATTACGTGCGGTAGGTATTGTTAACTATATGGTCAGTGATCCAAAAAACTGGCTCATGCAAGGTCACCCAGATAATTAGGCTAAAGCTACATAAACAAAATCTGCTGACTCCAAGTCTAATACTGTGATAAAGAGTCAATGTAAGAAATCACCACAAAGGTCTACACCTGGGAGTGATTCACCTTCAGTGGCAGCTGGTTGGGTTTCACGTCTGAGTTCTTGGACCAGGTTCCTACAGAGTCCATTTGTCTCCCTGGTTTCTGATGCACTACTCAAGGGGGTTAGGTAGCTCTTCTCACTCAATACCAGGTAGATGGACTGAGCGGAGATCCTCGATGTGTGTGTCTGTGTGCATGTGTGTTCATATGCGTACACACACACACGTGCATGCATGTGAAAAAAAGTAAGCTGCACAAACCACCGGAAATGCTCACTGCTGCAAAGGAGCCAAGGGGACGCCTGAAGATGCCAAAAAAGGGTTATTATCTTGGGCTGTGTGCAGGATCTATAGTTTGGCCCTCTCTTCTCAGGCTCAGAAATTCTTCCAGCCAGCTTAGACTGGAGCCAGTGCACTGACTCACTACGGCAATATGCTCAGAGACGTCCCTCCAGGAAGAGGTCAAATCTGCTCACTGAGGAAACTCATTGTCAAGGTGATGTAGGCTCATGTCAGCCTGACCAGCTGTGGGCAGGCTGCACGCAGAGCAAGTCACTGGAGGCTCTGTCATGATTAGAGTGAAGAAAGTAACCAGGTGACCTATGCTTAATAATGGCAGGTGAGATATCAGAATGACGCTTCTGACCCCCAGTGAGAGTGATGGAACAGCAGGAAAGAAACGGAGGCCAGTCCCATGGGGGATGTGAGGGAATAGGAATGCTCAGAGGTTACTGGCACCTTTGGTCGCCTTCCTCTCACCAAGTCCATTCTGTATTCATTTCCTTCTGATAAGCACATCCTAAATTGCACTTCTGAATATCAAGTTTGGTTGTAGCAGGAATAACGCTAGCCTCTGAGTCAGTCTGATCCTTTGAAGAGACTTTTCCCGACTCAATACTAATACCTTCTATCTAGACTTCTGAGCCTGATTCTCAGAGGACAATTTCTTGTCCCTCGTTTCCAAGTCTTTCGTGACTGTCACCCCTGTGTCAGGGCACTCTGACTCACTCATTTCAATTTTTCAAGCTAAAAAATAATCTTTAAAATGTTTATACAAAGCCAAACAAGTATCATGTAGAAAAACCAGTGAATACACACACACACACACACACACACACAATTTAATTCCTTTTAATCTCACTGACTTGGAGGTTCTGCTAATTCTGTTTATGCACATATGCTAATAAAATAATATTTTACATTTGCTTTCTTACCTAACATATTATTGAATGTTTTGTCAACAAATAAATTCTAAAACAGTGTTTCAATGATTTGCCATTTGATCTATGAAGCATCAGGATTATTTAAATATTCTTTGATAGCTGGATATTTAGGACATTTCACAGCTTTTGCTTTTAGTAACAGTGCAGTAATAAAAATTCCTATAGGTGAATATTTTAGCAAGCATCTTGTTTTGCAATTATTTTGAGGTTATGGAGATGTTACAAAGAATGCGGAGAGTTTCCATGTATCTCTTACTTCATCACCCTGGCTATTAACATCTTCTGTTATAATTTTACATTTGTCACAATTAAAGAGTCAACTTTAAAACATTATTATTAACTAATCTTCAAACTTCATTCAAATTTCATTAGTATTTTCAACATTTTTTTTTTCTGTCCCAGGATCCAAACCAACATACCATATCACATTTAGTATATCTGAATTTTTCTTTTTTCTTCCTTTTTTTGAGACAAGGACTCACTCTAGTCCAGGCTGGTCCTAAACTCACTGTGGAGCCCCGGCGGCCTCAAACACACAGTAATCATCCTGCCTCAGCCTCCCCAGGGCTGAGATTAGGAATTCTGTGCCACCACGCCTAGTTTATGTGGTGCTGGAAAATCAAACCCAGGGCCTTGTGTTTGCTAGGCAAGTGCTCTAACATCTGTGTTATTCTTCCAGACCTAGCATAGCTGAATCTTTATGCGCGCAAACCCTACTTCCCTTCATTTCCTGGACATGGATAAACTGCTAAAAGTACTGGGCCTAAGGGCATATAAGTTTTAAAAATTTTTGATATGTACCACTGAACTGATCTCCCAAACTATTGTACCAATGGACTTTGCCCATCCATGCACTAGAGTGCTGAAAACACCGTTCCTTTTAACAATTTCACCTTAGTGGGTTGATGTTATTCTAGAAAGAATGATCTGATTAGGTCTGAGGGTCCCTGTCTGCTGGTGGAACTGAATGGATTCAGGACAATATCAGCCCATACAAAAATTAGCAAGATACAGACAATCTTCCAAAGTTTTACTGGATAAATATCCAAGTTTTGAATTTGGTGTAAAAAATGAGGAACCTAAGGATTAATGCATGGCCAGGAAAGAGCCTTGCGGAGCTTGTTTATGTTGCCAACAGAGCACTGTCTCAAGGCATGTACTTCTCAGCAGGACAGGCTAAGAGGACAAAGCAAATGGCAACTGGCCTTTAGCTAAGAATCTTGGTTGGGTTGCAGGACTATTTCCGAATGGCCTTCATCTGTTCCAGTACCCAGAATGGATGCCCTGTACTGAAAGTTCTACTTCATAGATAATGGCTAAAGTAGCTTGACATTTACTAGAAATGTCTAGAAAATTCAGACTTGTCATCAGTGCACTTCGATGGTCTAAAACAGTTCCTTCAAAGCACACTGATCCCCAGTAATGTGTTTCAGTGATACAGATTTCCACCAGTGGCCACAATGCAGCTCTTTTGTTCTTACTGCTTGCAATTCTATTCATTGTCCCAGGTGGGTTCTCTCATAGACAAGTGACAGATGTAGAAATAACTCACTATGGCTGATGGGAAAAGAAAGCACCTTTGGACCATGTTGACTTTAAGACAGATTTGAAGCTGAATGTTGTTGCTTATTTTTCCCCTATATCAGTGTCTAGTAAAGTTGCATCCTTCCAGAAATTCCATTTTAATAATGCTCTGTTGAACGTGTGATACCAAGTACAGTAGAAAATGACTTTATGTAAACATCATGACTTCAGTAATATAAAATATGCTATCTTATTTTCATTTATCTTCCTCATAACCTAGAAATGCATTTTATTACATAGAAAACTGAAGTGGTGTTCATTCTCCTCCAAGAGGCAGGTTCTTTCTAGTTTAAAATCTGCTTGCATGCTTCTGAAATGAGAAGAAATTACTAATTCAGAGCATATTATCTGTGGATGCCCTTCTACGTTAAAATAAACACTGTCAAGTACTAAGTGTTTCACTGAACAGTATACACCTAACAACTTTATTAATACACTTATCAATATTATTAATCACTCTTCCCTATATGAATATTTATGCTACTGACCAAATTATTTGATTATTAAAGTTTTGCTTAATTATCTAAGTATAACAAGCTTGTGTAACTATATAAACAACCTAGAGGTGTGTCATGGGTAGGTATCACACATGCAATAATATAGCAAAAATACAACAGATACAACCAAAGGGACTGGGCACAATTTGTTTCCTGAAATAAATAGATAAATAATAAAACCAAATTATTTTCTTCACACATGTTATGTAATTTTACTGCTGTTTTTTATCATCTCTGTCATTCCTACTTGTGTATAGCATGTGCAAGCTGCAGCCTACTGGTTTTTTCTTTCTTTATTTTTGCCTCCTCTCCTTTTGTTGAGTGAAGAGAAACTACCTTGGGCCACATATAAAATGTATAATATAGTTAATATACTGCAGATAAGTACTAAAATTTTCTTTTTAAAGTTTTCATTATAACATTAAAAAAATAAAGGACAGAAACAAAAGGAAAGGTTGGGCGCACGTGCTCTTGACAGCATGCACCAAAGCTCCAACAAGCTCACTGCTCCTTCCCAGCACAGAAAAGGATCTCAGTCAATTTTGGATGAATATAAAAACCTTGCTGTGAAGAGTTGTGTTTTGTGTCTTTCCCTCACTGACTTCTAGCTCCATTTCCGCTGCACTCTGGTAGAGGAGGGGCAGTAGTTAGAATCATACAAGGCTCTCCTGCATGCTCAATATCATGCCGTGCCTATGTATCCCCACCATCCCTGTCAACCTCCAGTCAGCCACCGGAGTGACTTCTATGGGTTGGGCCCTATATTGTGAATGAGGGAAAAACAGAGAAGAGCCAGGCTTACTATCTGCCTCCAAGGGGCTCCCAGGTACTCAAGTAAGATACAAAAGATGGTAAGCATGACCCGGTGCTCTGAGGTGAATAGTAATAAAGGCAGAAGAGAGGGTGCAGGTGTGGGAGTGAGACTTGGGAGAAACAGACACAGAGAGTGCGAAAGAGCCAGCAGGGGTAAGACGTAATCAGTCCAGGAAGTGGAAGGAGGCAGAGGCATGGATGGATTTCACTGGCCCTAGGTAGGAATCTCCTCCTGTAGTTCACCTAAACATTCAGCCCTCTGAGAAGGAAAAGTGGGCCACAAATAAAGCCAAATCCCCACAGGTAGAGTGGCCTAGAAGTCAGGTAGATGAGAAAAATGCAACCTTCCCGTGGTACGGGTATGTCTCTTGCTTGGCTGTAAGTTGAGGCCTCTCAGCAGGCCTCCCTGGCCTCTGTTAATCATGAGTGAAGAATAAGGGGGAATGAATATGGACAATACGGAATGTGGAGGTACAGATATGGAGCCATAGCATGGAAAGGATAATGTCTCCTAAACCCAAGTCATGACAAAGGCCCACTCCGTGCACTTCCTTTCCTCAGTAGAGGTAGGGTATAACTCAGTAGAAACCTAGAGACTGGGAGAATGAGCACGCCTCCCCAAAAAGTGGAACTGGGAATCTGATTTGTAGGAAAGTTTCTTGGAGCAGAGTGAGAATGCTGTGCTGGTATCTTGATGCTGCAGAAATGTATCAAGACCCCCATTTTCTATACTATGCATAGCATCAGACCATGTTTCAAGGCTACTGGGACTGAAGAGGGAGCTGAGTGGCTTCAAGCCACTGCAGGAAGCATTGTGCTGCAGTCTGTCCTCTCCGTACTATCAGAAGTCAGGTGGCCATAGAAGGTGACCCTGACCTCAATCATGAGTCAGACAGCACTGTCGGGTCACCACACACTTGTGAATGTGCCTTCCTGTCTGTCTGCACTGTGGTTTGCCTTCCCTGAGCAGAGATAGAGAGAAATTTAAGAGGCAGGTTTTTATGTTTCCAAAGCCTCTGTGTTGTCCACCATTTAATTACTCAAGAAAGGAAAGCCATCTGCACAATTCACAGGCTGGGTGATTCCTGGAATTTCGAATATCCTGGGTCAAACTGCACAGGAAAAGCCTATCTGTCCACAGGTAGGAGAAAAAAGAAAGTAAAAGCTCACACGCTCTTGGCTTCCATGTGCTATCATCAATCATTTCCCCAGGAACGGAGGATGATTTCCTTACTGTAGGAGAAAAAGAGAAACCGATCCCTTTGCCCAATATGCTGCCCAGATGTTCTCCAGAACCTAATATCTTTCCTCCCATTTGATTTTTTCAAGTGAACGCTAAGAAGACAATCGAAGGAAGATGGTACTTGAAGCCACACAAAAGCCATGGGAGCATTTGGTGGGTTGACGCCTTCATGGACCAGCCATGAGTCCAGTTGCCTGGAAGATGGAGAGTCATGTGTGCAGCCTGTTCACTCAGCCCTGGCCTTGACCTGAAATTCCCGGATCCCAGTCTTGCCTGGCTTCCTACTGCACCATTTACTCTCCAGTCGTTAATTGTCACAAGAAGTAATTAAGTCATCTACACAAGGGGAAATAATTCCTGGTAGCCTCGAGTTCGAGGGTTAAAGGTGAGTCGCAAAGACTTCAAGGTTCAGCAAAATGAACCTGATTTTCAAGAGATAAATTCACATGAATGAGTATTTCGGCCACTCACCGAAGGCTTTGAAGCAGCCCAACATGAGAAACATATAAGCCACGAGCCTGAAAAAGAAGAGGAGAAAGTATCTACACTCTCACTGTCTTTACTGCCTGCAGCTTTGGGAGAGCAGGGATCGCGTCTGTCTTCTCACCTTGGGTTTCTGAGAAACAGGTCTCAATATACGTTGCCATTTTTCTTTGAGTTTTCTCACATTTTTACTTACATAACTGTTACATACAGGGAAAGCACCTTGAATAGAAAATGAAGATCTTTACTGCCTATAAATATTAGCCATGAAAAAACAAACAGTTACAACAGAAGTGCTACGAAATGCATCCCAGAGAGAATTTTGCCTTCAGAAAGTTGAAAGCTTTCGGGTTCCTTTCACCTTACTTACGACTTAGTAAATACAGATGCTTATTAAGAAACAGACTTGGAACAGGACATTTTGGCTGCAAATTGCCAAATTCTCCTTGGCTAAACAGAAAATCAGAGAATGAAAAAGCGAATACCTCTTGCTGTATGAGTCAGTATTGGGCATTGTAGACAGAACCTCTCCAAAGTGACCCTGAGTACCATCGGGATACAATCCCTCACTTTGGGAAATGTCAGACTAATGAGTCTCTAATGGCTCTGACATTCAGTAATTCCAGCTCATTATAACAATGCCTTTTAAACTATATCAGTAAAATATCAACATAAATTAGACATAATTGTATAAATGGGACCAAGGAAGCAATGAGCCTGAATTTCCAGCGTGACTGAAAAGAACAACCAGTGTCTCACCTCTCTAAGGATCTTCCTTCATGGTCAGCTAAGTGGGGCCTCATTATGACTTACCAGGTAATTATAGGAATTGGGTCTCCCCAAACTTCAGCTGCTTAGAAAATGAGCCTACAACACACTAGTAGTTTTTTCTTCACTTGAAAGCAAAGTTTCCATGAAGCCTGTTGGATAAATAAGCTGTCGTCATCATATAACCTCTCTAGGCATTTGTCTCTACAGAGAGGATACGAGGTCTCTGGAACTTTGCTATTTCTTGAGTCACCATCAATAAGGTGAAAAATGCCCAATTGAAAGGGACAAGACAAGGCCAGTAGTAGAGAACAGTCCAAGAGAATGAACTGAGCTCAGAGATGTTTTGCCCAAAATAATCCAATAGTCCAGACACAGGCGAGAAGCCATAGTTAGACAGCCATGGTCAAGAAACAAGCTGGATTTTTTTTCTTCTTCTTCAGCGCTGGGGGTGAAATTAGGACCTCATGCATGTTAGACAAGCACTACACTGGATCATTATCCAGGAAAATAAATAGCTAGCAGTTGGAGGGAAGTTTTGATGGCAGTCTGAGCAACAAGGAGAGTTGAGGGGTAGGGAAGAAGGAACGGAGGAACAAGTTTAGAAACCAAGGCCTGTGTTCTAGAATATTTCATCTATGCACCTTCACCATCCTGCGAAGGCATGCCACTGTGCAAGTGAATGTGCTCTACATCCGTCCACCCATTCATTCATCCATGCATACTGACCCTCCGCAATGCTCAGAATGTGTAAACCACTGCATGTGGTGGGTCATATGAGAGAAATGCAGAGGTGAGTGGAATATACTTCAAGATATTTGCAAGACAGAAAGAGAGAAGATGAAGGAAACATTAGTACTGCTGGCAAATTGTATCTAAGGATCCAAGAAAGACACAGAAATCGCCATGAAAAGGAGCTCAGAGGAGGGCGAGGTTACATCTGACTTGGGGGTGGGAGGAAGCCTAAAGTTCTTCTATATCTCTGCTTCATCCTGAATTCAACAAGCTGAAATGCTATGGAAGTGGGGGCCTTTACGCAGTGTTATTAAAGCTTAGGGAGGCCAGGACGGATGTGAAAATGAAGGATGTGGAAAAGGATTTTCAGTGAAAACAGCTTGTGCAAAAGTGGAGAAGCAATTCTTCACAGTTTCCTAGTTGTGTTCTAACCACAGAAACCAAAACCTGAAGAATCTGTCAGCACATTTGAGAATTGCTAACTGAATCTTGAAAATTTATAGGCAACAAACAGAAGAACTGGGTAATTCCTTTGATTTTTATCATGACATCTGTGATCTTACAGGAAAAGGGGGAGGAACATGTTTTAATTACCTGAAAGGCTTTTCTGAGATTCATCAATTTCAAAAATGTTTCATAATAAAATACCTTGACAGATTTATAAATACCCTATTATAATAAAATGATTCCTCTGATCCGGCTGGTAGAGGGTGTGCAGTGCTTGAATATAAATGAAGAAGTTTCTGGGGAAATTTTTGAAAGGAATTTTAAGGCACTTGATGTCTGGCCATATGTTCAAATTTGAGTTGGCCTGACACCTTGCAGTCTCCAAACATTGCCAGGTAGCAGAACCCAATTCTATCGATAGATAAGTCCCTCCTCTAACATTAGTGTATTACAAATAATTATCTCAATATTGTGAGATGGACTGGAAGAAGGAAAATGTTGCTCTTTAGAGAGGCATCTAAATAATAATGTGAAGAATATCTCCTTGCCTCTGAAAAAACGTGCTGCTTTTTGAACTTTATTTAAAGAAAAAACAAATTAGATTCAAAAATTTCAATAAATGACCCAGTTTATGCATCATGTCTTGATTTGTTTGAGGTGATATAAAAGGCTGGAGAAATGGCACAGTGATTAAAGCACTTGCCTTACAAGAGCAAGACCCTGGGTTTGATTCCCCAGTACCACATAAAACTGGGCATGGTGGCACACGCCTGTAATCCCAGAACTTGGGAGGTTGAGGCAAATGGATTGCCATGAGTCCAAGGACAGACTTGTTTCTAGCTCTCACTGTGACAAGCATGCCTTTATGCCCATTTCCCCATCTCAGCATAGCTGGCTCCTCTGTCATTCCTCCTTCAACTTAAATGTCACCTCCTTGGAAAAGGCTTCCTGAACAACAAGAAAAAGCTGCTTCTTAGAAACTTTTTGTCAAAATACTCAGCCTTAAGTACCTGCTCAAGCCTAGCACTGTCTAATCACTTTCCTACTCCTCGGTTATTGTTAGTTTCATGATTCCTGTTTGTTTATTCTTTTATCATCTACTTCACATCCCCTAAGATGTAAACCTTAGAGTCAGGAACGTTGTCTATATGTTGCTATTAAAGTCTCAGTACTAGAATACTCTGGAATATACCAGTGTCGAAATAAATGTTTGCTGATTGAACAAATGAATGAATTAGTGAATGAAAGTTGGCCGTATGTAAAGGCCTTGCTTTAAAGATGGGTAATGTGACACAGTTGCTAAAATTCTGACATGGGGATAAGACTGGCCAGGTAAGTACCACAGGAAGCCCACAGATTCTCTTAAAGCATGGGACATACAGAGGTAAGTAGGGGCAGGAGGTCTCTAGTCACTAGAAAGAGACTTTGCCTTCTTAACGACATCTACATACACAGAATTCAATGCCAGGCTTGATGAGAAGATTCGTAGGATTAGAAAACCATTACAAGTAAGTCAGTGTTTGTCCTAGATCCTGGAAAACTTACGAAGAAGAATAAAACTAAAACTTGGGTTGGCCTTGAAAAAAAATATTTAACTCTGTGTGCCTCCATTTTCCCACAAATTGTAATTATTGTACATCTCTGTATCAATCTCATTCAATGTGAGTCAATATAATTGAACTATAAATCTTCAGTGACAATAAATTGGTGCCATTCTAAGGGGCATCACACTCTTACCTAAATTGCCTGAGACTCATTTAACTGTCATTGGAAATAGCCCAAAAGTAAGCCACAGTGTAGCCAGGACAGCTCTGAAACAGAGGCCAAGGTGACCCTGCTTAGGTTTCTGGGATGATTACACCGGGACAGTGGTGGAGTGACTAGCTTCTTCCGATTTGCTTAGGACTTTCCTTCTTTTATCACTGCAAGTTCTGTGACCCTCGGATCCCTTAAAACACTGAAATGACAGTTGTTGCTCTAAGGGCTCAGGGCTGAATTACCAGCTCTCTGAGCCTATTTTCTTCCTAATTAAAAGTGCCAGGAAAGTGTACAACTTCATTATGCTTCGTGCTCTGTTTTTCTCTCTCAGTAATTATGAGGGACAATTTGCCTAAACCATTCCTTTCAGCATGGTCGACTACTTGAACCTGAGGCCCATCTCTCTGGCTTAGAGATTAATTGCTCAGATGCCTCTTTGGCCTGGAAGCACATGTCCCTCCTCCCCCCAACAAGCAGGGTCCTTGTTGCTCCCTCTCTGGAAGCCCCAGCACCTGCCTTGCTGGTGTGTCCGAGCTCCTTCGGCCCCCAGACCCACCACACTCTCCGCGCTGCTCCTGCTGGCACTGCAATTCTCGCACACGTGTCTCAAGCTGCTCTTCGATCTTCAGTCCAAGCCCATCTGCTTTCTGCCTTCCAGGATTCCTTGGAGTTCCTGGCTCACCATATCTTTCTTTCCCCACATTAGGTAGATACAGATTCATTTTAATACCTGTCTTCTCTATTATTTCCTGGATTTTGTGACCTGATTAAGCTTAGCAGATCCTCAAACCACCATCTTAACACCTCATTGCACAGCCTGCGCCATTTGATCCGAGTTAAGGACTCCAGTAATGTACAAAAAAAAAAAAAAAAAAAAGAGTGCAAAATATGTAACATGAGCAAATAAATGAAACAACCACCACCTGCACAGGTGTTGACAGCAGGATTAGCTGCTGACAGAGGGGGAAGTCTCCTGGCTCTGCCTTCCTCCCTTTCATGTGTTGCTTACTGATTTTCAGCCTGAACATCTCGTTTCCTGTCACAGTCAGGCACAGCAAGGTCATGAGGTCTAATCTTTTGGACAAGCCACATGCTGATAGTGGGAAAGTTTGTGGGATGCTCCCAGCAAAAGGAGTGGAAAAGAGTGCACCGTTGGCTCTACTAAAAGTTATTCTAATGACATCATATCTGATCCTATGTAATGATTTGTTTACCTCTGTTTTAAACAGCAATTTGTTTCTACTGCTAAGTGAGAAATTACTCTGAAGGATTTGAGAAATCTCTCCAATTTATTTTAAATTCCTTTGTTAAAGAAATAGAAAGGAGACCAGTATGTAGTGTCTTTAGCCCTTGGCCTGCACTACCTCAACTAATCTTTACATTCATATGGTGAGGTGGTACCACTGTCCCCATTTCATAAATGATGAAACTGAGAATCTGACAGGCTTGGTAACTGCTTAATAAACACACAACCAATGGACAGGAGACCGGAAATCCAAACCATGTCTATTTCTATTTGGGAATCCATCTCAGAGAACCTTGAATTTTCTGCCAAGTGATGCTTTCATGTTGACTCACATCACATTATGTGATATTATATAGAATATAATGATACACATAATAACCTAGCCACTACTTTTAAAGCCATTCATACATATTATACAGGAAAAAATAGAAGAATTCATTAGAACCCTAGATAAGCGGACTATTAGGATTTGTGCTGATGCAAACATTTCATTTTATGCAAAGGTTCAGAGCAATTGATTAGAGTTTGAGAATGCCTTTCCTTATTTGATAAAACTGAATAAAAAGAACATTCTGTTATCTTTGAGGAAATACTGTGGAAATACATAGATTTTGTAAAGCAATTCACTCATTTATTGACAAATGATTAACTCTGTACCTACTAGGTACTAGGTACTATTGGAGATGGGGACATATCAGTGATCAAAATCAGACAACAATCCTCACAAAACTGATATTTTAATTAAGGTAAACAGATAATAAACAAAGGAAATGAGTAAGCTACATAGCATGTTTGGAGAGGGCAAATACTATGGAAAAATAAAAAAGGATAATAGTGATTTGGGGCATGGGAAGTTTTTAATCTCTATGCAAATTAGCAAAAGCATATTCTACAGTTGGCTTATTGATGGCAAGACCATCAATCCCAAAGGCAGAGGAAGATTAGCATCCTTTGGTCTCCAGGTGCTTGAACAAGGACTGCAACTCCACTCTGCACTGTTTTGAACCATACAAAATTGGAAAAGAAAATAAGTATTTTGGATGATGATCAAAAGGAAAAATATGCCACAGCAAGTGGGAAGAATGCTCAAAAAATATCACAATGCACCATGAAATTTAATACAGATAAAGGTGCATGCCTCCTCAAAATCAACTTGCAAGCACAAAAAGGAAGAGGGTCTTGATTTAGCGCTGAGAAAAGAGAACTGTCACGGGCTGTGTCAGTCATTGACACAGATTGTAGTCAACAAAAAACAGTGGTTACAAATTTAAGTTGCATTTTAATAAAAGTCACATATTGAATAAGGGCAGTAACAACGCGGCACTGGGCAAATTCTGGAGGAGGAGCTTCCCCTTTTCTTCTCCATAAAAGAGGCAAAAAAAAAAAAAAAAATCATGCAGAAGAGAATGGACCAGGTCGAGCACAACTGAAGCCAGCCCCATGAGAAGCGACTGGGCTCAGGAGTTGTATCCCTGGAAAGGACAAGATTTCAGCACTGCCCAGCCAATGTCTCCAAATCTCTGAAGTACTATCATTATTTTTTTAATGAATTTTTTTGGTGCAGTCCCACTACATAGGTGGCAGGCTAGAGATGGAAGCTGTGGGAGAGTGCCTGAAAGGGGTTTTCTAAAACCTAAGTTATCCTGTGTTCTCTTCATGTGTTTATGTTAGGAAAGTATGTGTAAAACACTTCGTATAAAGATGTTATTTAACCTTGACTTTTTGGGTATATTTACAGTAACCCTAGCAACATGCCCATTATAGTAGTGTCAAAATGAAAACCCTGTGTCTCAGAAATAGGAATTCTAGAAATGTAGACTCTATGATCTTTCGTGTATCTAGCAATAGATGTTGGATATGTTTGTTGCAGAATATAACAAATGACTGTAAACACTCTAAATACTCGACCCTGAGCGAGCCCTTAAGTAAGTTTTGGTTTGTTTACAAAATTCAGTTCAGGGCAACTAAAACAAAATGACTAAATATTTACATGGGCTGACAGGAAAATATTCACAGATATAATGATATAATGATAAAGAGAAACTAGCATTTACAATGGAGTGCATACAGTGCTTCAATTTCACAAAGCAGAAATTAAGTATTTAATAACTCAGTAAGCAGGAAGAATAAATAGGTAAAAGGCACTCCGTGGTATCAGATCATGGTTATGAAAGTGAATTTAAAAACTGTCATCATCTTGAATGCCACAGGTATTAACATATATTTTTACTACCAAAGCCAACTATAATATCTTTTTTTCAAATCATTGTTTTCCAACATGTTTCTACTAATGGCAGAATGCAAATAGCAACCAAATTCTTTCTCAATCAGAGACTTTTAGGAATAAAAACTCATAGGCACTAAGAGGGAATTAACAGGCTGTATAACCCTAGTGAAATTATTTAATAACATCTATAAATTAGTACACAATATAATAAGGCAAATTTTAAATTCCCTTTATAGTACAGAAATAAACTTCTGACCACGGGATGTGAGAATGACTCTCTACATTATATTATGGTTTGTTTGGGGGGGGGGGGTTGGTTATACTACCATTTTACAGGAAAAATTACTTATGGGTGTAGGTGTAATTTAGTAGTTAAGGGGTATTGGAGCCACCTGGCTCTTGTGCTAAAAAACCAAAGCTCATTCCCAACACAGCAATCAATGTTTCTTTACCATTTTGAATTCATTTACATAATCAATGCCTCCTTTTTACTTCAATTCAGTGAAAAAAGTATCTGTGGTGAGCCAGCTTAACCCAATTATAGCTTAGTCCTCATTCACCTACAGGCAGCTTCTTCCTAATGGAGATGAAAAAAGAACTGTCACTGTTAATGTATAAAATATGTGGAAGATTTTCATACATGGATTAATGGGTAAAAAAGTCAATTTTAAAATATGGCTCAACAGGGCAGCTGCAGTTATGTGGGTGTAAGGGCTAAGCATTTTCTTCTGTAGCATGGTTCCAGGGAGGGGACAGGTAGGTAGGTGCTCTTCACGATACCGAGGGAGACCCAGATCAGGCCCTGGGTGCAAGGAAGCTGTGTATGAGCAGAAGACAAAAACACTCAAGTCCAAAACTATTAATAGCCATGAAATAAGCATACCCAAATCAGGACTGTAGGACTGCAAAGGAAGAACCAACAATTTCTAATTATGGGGGTCAAGAAAAAAGGTAATTTCTAAGCTCAGTCTTAATTAGTACAAAAAAGTGAGGAAGATATGGTTAGAGAGGATGAAAAATGACAACCATGTCTGATCTTGAAAGGTCAAGAACATCAAGTCCATGAACTTGATCTTTACTGTGTACACTAGACACGTCAAGAACTGTTGTGAGAATGTATAAAATGGGAAAAGAGCTTTGCTTCCGAAACATCACAATGGAATATACAGAATACCAAAAGATGAGGTAGATGTTGCAACTGGCCAGGGAGCCATTATCATAGCCCTGGGGTAGCGCAAGAGGCTTGAACACGACTGGGACAGGAGGGACCGCACAGTAGTGAATCCGAAGAGGTAAAACCTACAAAGTTTAGGACTGATTGAAGCCAGAGGGAGATAGGACTCCTAAATTTGAAGAGGAAATAAAAATAATTTTGTTACTTGTTGAAATTGGAAGCAAAAATGATTGAAAATGAGAAGGCAAATTTGCTTTGGGTGATCCTGGCTTGAGAGTCCTTCTCATTTTTAGAGATTTCTGGGGCTGCCCTTGCTTCAAGTTCTTGCTTCAAATGCTGAGATGGAAATGGCCATCTTATTCAACTGATCAATACTTAACACTCCTGCCTTGGGCCAACTGCAATGGTAATATCAACATATACTGGGACGTTTTAGCTTAACAACCACATTCCAGCTCCCTCCATCCCACACTCTTCCCTCGCCTTTAAAAGAGACAATGAGAGGCAGCAGAAATGACCTTTAGAATCAGGGAAAGTCCCTCAAGCTAATTCCTCCACAGAGGACTTGTGTGACGATGGGCAAGTTTCTCAAAATCTAGGGGTGCTGACACTATAAATGGCAATTGAGCTTTGCATTCTTCACTTTCAGAGGACAGGAGTGAGTGAGGGTTTTTGAGTCCATCCCAGGCAGCCTTCCAAGTGGATGCTGGCTTCTTCCATCTTGTGCTCGCTGCTGCCACACGTACGTAACATTGACTGCACTGAGATCAACCAGCTCTCGGATCAGCCACTGCATTCACGGCAGCGTGGGCTAACGAGCACACAGGCACAGCCTGCAAGGAATCAGCTGCTCCCTCGGCACTCACACAGTACTGCCTGTGTATGTGTGCCTAGGGAGCATCTCACACCAAATGTGTCACTCTTGTCATCATCACTAATACCTGCACATATCACAGCATTTTGCAATTTTAAACGCACTTTTATGTTCATGATTTGATTTTTGGAAAAACTCTCAGAGCTACAGATTCCCCCCCCCCCATTTTGGAGTACTTAGTGATATAATAATAATTTCATTACATTTTTATTGGTCACTGTGCTTCAGGAGTTAATCTAAAAACTTAGCGTGTATTATCTCACTTAATCTGTACAACTCCAGTGTTAGTCTATTACAGGGAAAGAAATGGAGACATTAAGAAGTCGGTTGCGTATAAAGTCATACACAAAGTGGCACTGACTGACTCCAGAACACACCCTGTTGACTCCTGACCAAGGGCACTTTAATTGGGGTCATAAGAGTGGGCACAGAGTAGTTAAGAGGCATTTTGGAAGCTCAAGATTAGTAAATACAAATCTGGAATTCAATCTAGAAACCCGACTCCAAGTGCCATGTTGTACCTGCTACCATCTGTACTTGGAAGAACAAGAAGGCCAAGACCAATTCCCACTGCAAACGTAGGAGATAACGTGGAATATAAGAAGTGACCACTGGGCAGCCACAGGGTCCTTTCAGGCGTCTATTTTTCCCTCTCACTCACACACGTTGAGTACTGACTATGTTGAGACAATTAAACCTTACATTCAGTGCTCTAGCAAATTGCCTTTCTTGTTGAACTGGGCTCCATGTTCAACACTTTCTTCTGGGCTCTCACAGGCACCCTAATCTCGGTAGCACTCCTACAGCCCATCCATGAGCCTTGCAGGTACAAACTTGCATATTGGCCATTCTCCTCAGTACCTTGAGGTCTATAAAACTTCCTGGGATATGGAAGTTCAACTCTCCTCCGTTTGTCTTGCCTCTCCTACAAAGGCCATGCTGTTCCAGGTGTGTTTCATGGCACAGGGTTGGTGACTGCAACAGCATCCTCACGCTCCTTTCTTCTTGAGGGTTGACTCACATGCCTTCACAACATGAAGCAATCTTTGCATAGTACAGATATGATTTTGTCAAATCCCTGCTCAAAAACTTCTGCTGGAAGAGATTCTACACCCCTCATCTCACACTGGATCAGAACCAATCTCTGTTCTTCCCTCCTCTGGGCCTTGGCACTGAGTGGTAATCCTGCCTGCCACATCCTTTCCCTCGTGGTTAAATCTCACCATCATTTTCAAGAGCTAGTTCAAAAATGTCACCTCCCATCATTCTTTCCAAGGCACTACTCTTGGATTTCTTCTCTATAGGATTTCTCACACATATGATATGCACTTGTTACAATATGTACCGTCAATAATGTTGGAATTATTTTTATGAATAGCAGTCATATGTGTATTTATATCCCCCCCCCCTACTTGATGGAAAGCACCTGAAGAGATGAGATAGTATTTTTATCTGCATTCATTACAAAGCCTAATGAGATAGAAAGTAGCTGGATCTGGGAGTTACGAGATGGATAAGAAAAACGTTAGCTAGTAACTGATGGCCATGAACTAGCCAGACCCAGTAGAGAATTAGCTCTTCCTCTATGAACTTCTTTCTATCTCCAGACTGAATCTGAGGGCCTGGGTTATCCACAGGGAGATGCCAGAGCCAATGTGGGAGGAGCAGCTGTGTCTCTCCCTCTGTCCCCAAAGCCACAATATCGAAGACTCCTGCTGCTTCTTGCTGATCTCTAGCCACTAGCAGATCTTGACATTAAAACTTCATACAAAGCAACTCAACCAGCATAGACAGAGTCTCTGGGGACTTTTATAACTCGTTCCCACTGATAAGCTCTGGATGGATATAGTGAATACTACATCAAAGCCAAAAGGAGCGAAGTACAAATGTTAGGGTCTATTCTGTCTTTCTCTTTTTTAAATTCAAAAGAGAAAAAGATGGATCGCATGCTAAAAAGTATCTTCTCTTTCATCTGAATTTTAGCAGGTGAAAATCAGTGCTCCTAGAACTCAGTCATCACATTTTTCAAATGAAAGAACTGAAGGGCAAACAAAGTAAGGATTATAATTTCAAAATTGTGTCAAGAAAAGAAAGCCCTGACTCTATGAGAAATTTGTCACAGATGTTTAAGGGCCTCAAGCCAAATGCCGAGCAGAGTCAACAGCTTAAAACCACCAGTATCCTAAGGGCTAGAGGGACGAATGGAAGGGGGCGGTGTTACCCAGAGGACCAGCAGAGATGGGGGTCACCAAAGGGAGATGGACCGTGGCCAGCCTGCCTAACAAAAATCAAGGACTGCAAAGGGAGGGAAATTCCATGGCAGGTAGAATTCTGTGGGTTGTTCCGCCTCTGTTAGGGACACTCCTCTAAAGCTAAGAGAAGAGAGAAGAAATATTCTGGCTTCTTCCAGGCTCCACACTCCATTCTGTCACCAGCACCTCCTATTGGCTGATCTAGCCAATAACCAGCCGGCAAGGGAACATCTTCAGTACTGTGGCAGGAAGGAAAGGCGTGGCCAGGAAAGGATCTGAGAAGGGGCACATGAGTGCTTAGGGATTTTTTTCAGTGGCTACTCCATCCTATTTTATTCCACTTACCCAACATGTCTTGATCTTTCTTTATGCTCCATGAGTTTTTGAATTTGCTCTCTGTACCTAACTCCATGCCAGACCCTAGCACAGACGACTCCATGTCGTCCTAGAGGGTCTTTAAGCCATGAGAGTCAGATATAGGGAAACAGCTACAAGAGGCATGTGGGCCGGACCCATAAAGACAAGTAAAGACTTAGCAGGAATATAAACGTTTAGCACAGGAAGCGACATACAGTAACGGCCTCCAACTCAGAACAGCTCTGACGGGACTTGATCTCATTGTCTCCACTCCCTGTAGGGCCAATTGAGGTCTCTACCGCAACATCTCAGCCTCATTTCTTACTTGTCTAATCCTGCTTTGGTCCTTTCTCTCCCAAGAGTACTCCCTAATAAGCTTCTTGCCACTAACCTGAGTCTCAGACCTTTCCAGGAAACCTAACTGAACACAGCGGAATAGAATGAAAAGGAAAGATGGAAAATGTGGGAAGCAAGTAGCCATCGAGTGGTCTGTGTGCACTGGAGCCACACCTGCAGGACTAGTCCTGACACCCGCTCTCCAGGGGAAGCCCCTGCCCTGCCACCTGTCTCCTGCCGTAGTGATTTCCCTAACAAAATTGGGATCCTGGCTCCTTATCAGCAGATTGCAGGGACCAAATTAAATTTTCACCCTTTTGGAAAGCAGAAAGGAGAGTCTTCTACAGGCATTTAAGACACAAAACATAGAAAGCAGCATTGCCATGGGACAGCACAGAATGAGTGTGGGGTGGACTGACCACGTAAGAGTGGGGAATATAAAACAAAGGAACAGGCCAGCCATTGTAAAACCTATTTCTTCTTTCTGGGAAAAGAAATCATTCAAGAGCTAACCTATTTAAATATTTTAATGGATACCTTTAAGCTTTTTTATAATCTATATACAAAAGTTGAAGTGAGATCAGAATGAAACTGAACACACATATTTGTGTCTCTTTAACATTATATTATAATTGTCCCTCAGTTCACAATGAATTGGTTCTAGGACTTTTCAAGAATATTGACATTGGCATATGCTCAAGATTTTTATACAAAATTACCTAATATTTACACATCATCTACGCACACTTTCTTTCTGTGCATTATTTAAATCATCCCTACCTAAATTTGTATAATACTTGTTATAATGTAAATGCTAGGAAGATAGTTGCTATGATGTATTTTTTGGAAAATTACAACAAGGAAAAACGTTTGTACCTATTCAGCGGCAACGCAGGCCTCGTAGGCATGATGACACCATACACGAACACACTGGCTGAGTCCAGCCCTAGACCCTGCAGGCATGGAGGGCTGACTGGATTTCCCTCACATTTCCTGCGTGGACCGTGGACATTTAGCAATTTAGAAACCTGGATTTGTATTCAAAATATAAATCAATTGTTGCTATAAGAAAAGATGAGATCATGCTAATTTTAAGAAACTGGAAATTAAATATTCCTCTTCAGATGTAAGACTATGTCCAACTCATTAAAAGAGGTTTAGCTGTTTAATTAATACACTGAATACAAATAATATACACAAGATAGGTTTTACATATAAACAATTACAACAAACACCTCTTTTCTCACTACTCATTTTAGAAACGAGAATGTATTATTACACCGAAATTTCCCATGAATGCCTCATCCCCTTCCAAATCTTTTCCCTCAAAAATCATAATCGCATTCTCCAACTTTTTGTTACATCTCCTGCTTATATTTACAGTTGTACACATACACCTGCATCCTTAAACTTGCACATGCATGCATGCACATAGATACACACACATGCACATAGGTACACACACACAGTTATACATGTTCTTGAACTTCATATAAATGGAATTATATTGCTTGTATTCTTCTGTGGCTTTTTAAAACTCAACACTACAAGAGAGTAACTCATCTGTATCTGAGAGTAACTCATATGTATTTAATTGAAGAAAGATTGATTTTGTCAACCTTGAATCACAAATGCCATACTATCCAATGTTAAAAGCCCCAGAAAGTCAGGAGTAAACAGCCTCCCTAGGTCCGCCCAAGAGGTTAGAGACATCTGCAAATTGGCGTCAGGGTTTCCATCATGGAACAGTCCTGCTGGAAAACAATGTTCTTTTCCATTCTCCTCACCACCCCACTTCCCAGAGGGATGCGCATTGCCACTAAGGTCACCGCAGAAAAATGCATCCAGTGGAACATCCCTTTCTGTGAGCCGGGCATTAAGTATTCATCGTATCTGGAGGGGGCGGCCTCAGCAGTCCAGCCTGTTCCTCTCCTCTCTGCTTCACTCCTGGCAAATGGTCAGCTTCACAGTCAGCTGATGGGTGCCGAGGAGATATCGCCATCATTTACCCTTGGGCCAACCATCTGACCAAACCATTCTTATCTCACACAGGAGAGAAATGGTTTGGGAGAAATCATTATCACTTGATGTCCTGGATAACGGAATTTTTTTGACCCCAAATTTCTAAGCCTAAAAGGCAGTGCCACAACAAAGAAGGTCACATCAGGAGCCACTGTCCCTCATGTCAGCCAGACAAAATGAGAGCAGGCTCTGCTTGCTTCTGCATTTAGCACTCCTACTCTAGCTGATGCCGGGAATTTCCCCTCTCTGAGGGAGACAGAATTAAACCCCAGCCAGCTCGGCAAGCCATGGAGCACCCTAGCTTCCAAAGGTCAAAGATTTCCATCCAACCAGTGCCAATCTTTTTCTCACATCACAGTCTGCAAAGTCAAAATTAACAAACCATGGACTTCTCCTTTCCAGAGAATTGTTCTTGGATTCGGAGAGGAAATTCTGATGCTGTATCAAGCATTCCTCTCCCTAAGACACCCCTGGGGACTCAGCACCTTATCGCTGAGATTTCCCTAACCACCCTCATGACTCCAGCACAATTACTATGTCTCTCCCCCTCCTAGAGCCCAAGAGCCCCTCTCACAGCACTTGTTACATTTTACTACCTGTGTTTACGTAGTCCAGTTTCTTCCCTACCACCTCTGTGCCTCCAGCTTAGCCCAGGTCTGGCACAGGGAGGCACTCAGGAACCCATGAAGTCTGCCTTATGTCCCCTACTCTGGGTCTACCCCAACAAGTAATCTTGAAGACCAGCCAGGTACCAGACTCGGAGCCACGCAACTCTGAGCCAGAGAATAAGTCCCAGGAGTCCACACTGGAGACACCACGTACTAACACTGAGTCTAACATGTTAGGGTGGGACCGGTCTAGGACACAGGGTCAAGAGTAAATCTGATACTAAAATAAACTGAAGCAGATCAAAGGCAAGCTGGAACACATACAAGCTTGAGCCAGCCAGGCTGAAACAGGGCCGCGGCAAGTGGGCTACAATGCAATTTCGAGTGGATCTCAATGCCAAGTGAATTTGGACATTATTTTTTGAGAAAATAACAAAGTGACTCTACGGTAATTGCAGCCGACTTCTCCCAAACTGAGCCTGAGGTGAAATAAGACTGAGAACAGCCATGTCACTTCTCAGATCAAGAGGAATTTAATTTGAACTCTGACTTCAGTGCTGAGGAAGGTAAAGATGTGGCTCACAAAGTATTGGTGCACAGCTGGAGCCATTCCGTAAGCTAACCCCAGCCAGTGGATTTTACAGAGGCAAAGAGGAACGGAGTGGGGTCCAGTGAGCCTCTACTCTCACGTGCTACTTACTCCCCAAGCCTTGCCATTTTTCTCTTTAAAGTGAGGGAGAGTATGACGTTTTTCTCACAGACTTCAGCACCTGTGATGCTAGAAAGTATGTTTGCACTCTGGTGTTTTTTTTTTTTTTTTTTTCTCAGAAACAACCAGATTAACAGTCTGCAATACTGCCTGTTGACAGTTTGCTAAGCGTTTTCTGAAGTCTTGAAAGCATCTATATTCCCAGCATGTCAAAAATGACACTGAACAGAGCAGGAGCTCACACTTCACAAGTGTCTACAAGGGTCTGGAGCCAAGAGGGCTTTGCCTGGACAATTTCTGTGACACCTGCACACCATGTAGACATTATCCCAAACTAAGATCATCCTGGCCAGATTTGTCTGCTTCCCATTCCTGCAATCTCAAAGATTGTCAAATCCTGCTAAAACTCCTAGGCCAGAAGACCTGGCAATCAACCTGTACGTATGTATGTATGTATGTTTTATGTATTCAGTCAGTATCTCATTTAATCATCTAGGCTGACCCTGAGCTCACTCTGTAGCCCAGTCTGGCTTCACACACATGGAAATCCTTCTGCCTCCGCCTCCCAAATGCTGGGATTCTAGGCATGCACTATCATGTCCAGTTTATGTGATGATCGAGAATCAAACTGAGGGCTTTGCATGTTCCAGGGAAGTGCTTTAACTGCTGAGCTATGGCCCCTGCCCAAACTTTATCTTATAGTTAGTGCTGACAAAAATAGAAAAAAAATAGAGCATTTCAGACCAATATGACCCCTTAAATGTCAGATAGCCCAACACCTTAATATTACAAAAGTGAATAAATCCCCCCAAAGCAGGACTCTACTTAACACATATCCGACTAGAGAAGCACTCAGAAATAAAACACATCTTTAAACCTCAAATGTAAGTCACAAAAACTGATTTCAGTATGTTTTGGGGAACTTTAAAGAATAGTAAAGCGTTACAATGTGAAGATGAGAAAATTTCACTCCCAATCCTAAGGGAGAAAGTACAAGCTACAAGAAGATAAAATGTTAAAATAGCTAATACAAACAACAGGAGAGAGAGAGACCATAATTAATTGCATAGTTTATAAAATTGTGAAATGAAGCTTGTCAAACACGGTGTGGGCAGGTGGGGGTGTGAAATGGTCCAAGCCCTACGCTTACCTGGATAACTAATGTTAAGGGCAAGGGAAGATGAAACGATTAGGTTTGCTAAAGTGAAGAATGAGAGATGAGCAGGAATACACGGGTTTGGGGAAAGGCTCCAGATGGTAAGTGGAGACCTATGTCCTATTGGCATCCCTGAAACTTGCCGTACTCAAACTCTACATAAGTATTCACAACATATAAACTCCACCTCAGATTCCGTTTCCACAGTGCTAAAATGCAGATGCTAACACCCATTTCCCAAAGTATATCATGAGCTGCCTCAAAATCCCCTGGCAAAGCATGACCTTATGGAAACAAGAACATTGTTATTCACATGTTTATGGAACCAGGGAAGTTCGCTTGAGATACTGCAATTTCATGTACCTGCTTTTTGTAACAGATGACAAAAACATTCCCAGGAGGAATAGCAGAACGTTTTCTTCAAGAGGACTGGAGAGACAGATTTTAAAACCTATCAAAACAACCATGCATCTTTCTGACTGCCAGACCAGTAACCAAACCATAAATTTAAATGTTCACATGAGAAAATCATGCAGTGTTTTTTTTAGGATAATGAGATTCCAGTGTATCATACATTTGTGCAATTATCAAGGCAGTTTCTTGTGTATTTTGGTGGACATAAAATATTATTGCTCATTTGAAATGTTTCACACTGATCCCAAACATGCTTCCTTGGAAGGGTATTCATCTGCAAATAAGAACTAAGTTCTACTCACAGTTCTGCTCTTCCTCGGCCCAGTGGCGGCTGCGGGCACATTCTGCCCCTTCTCTACGGCTCTCATCTGTAAAACAAAGGTTTGACTCAGAAGTGAATCTCTGGACTCAGCAATCTTAAAATTCTAGCTAATAAGTTTGGCTTATTGGCTTTCTAACGTACCTGCATGTGAAATCATGAGATGGGGCAGCTGGACTGCCTCGTTATGACACCAAGTGACATACTCTTTATTTCTCCTGTTCATTGGGCCACTCTCAGGAGAAGATGAGGAAAAATAAAAGCCAGCTGATGGAGCATCTCATCCACGACATTTCCCTGTGGTCCCTTTCTTGCCTTTTTCACTTCCCTTGCTGGGTTCCTTCAACTCCCACTCTCCGTGTCAGAATGCCAGTGCCCTCCACACTGACCATCTACAGCCGCTCTCAAAGCCAGGTTGTGAAGATCTGCAGACTTACAGGTGACGTGTGAAACATATCATGGACTAAAACTAAAGCTGCAGCTATTGCTTAGTACCAGAGAAGACCCAGGAATCACTTCCCATGTCTGACCATCAATTGTGCAGATATTTTTGAGAGACTCTAAGAGAGAATTAGGACCCATTCGTTACTGAAGGAGAATCTTAACACAATACACATCTGCCCGTGTTATACTATTCCTAGACTATGCCACTGTAATAATACGTTTATGTCTATGAAATATTTTCTTAGTATTAATTTGTACTATGTATGTTATTATCTCACTGTGGCCTATGTGTGCATATTTTTTTCACATGCTCTAAGTGCGATTACATACTTCCAGTCAACAAAGGCCATCAACCTGGTTGTACCAATGGGCATCCCTAAATTGAATGTGTGCAATAATGTGTGTGATTCACCCAAATGCATGTGAGCACGCATGTGTGTATTTTAATTCATAGTGAGGCACAAAACCCTAATAATAGCTCCAAATTTTCTAGAATTTTTTTGGTGGATGTTAAATTACAATTTTTGCTGCATTTTAAGGAACACAAGAAGATGGAAGAAGTGCCCAGGGTGAAGATCAGCAGGTAGCCAGGAAGGCCTGAGCCTGCTTTTCCTCGCTTTGCCCAGGTGGCAGGCTGAGGAATGACACTCCTGCTCTCCTCTCCATGCTCACTGCCTGTGTCAGCTGAGACGTGAGCTGCTTGGCCTACCCCTACAAGCTAGACACAAGCCTGGGTGACCTCGGAAAGAAAACATGCTGCCCTGGCCTCGTTTTCACCAGATGTCCAGAATCTCAACCTTCACTACAAATCTGATCAAGAACCCAACAACAAAAAATCCTTAATTCCCTATTGTTCCCCCAAGACCCTGCCCATGATTCTCAGAAAAGCTCTCAGACGCCATCCTCTGGCTGTCATTTCCTCGTAGCTTTTACTGACCAGCGGCATGAAGCCCTTTCCTTACTTAGTGAAGTGTGTACTTACAACTCAGGACTTTTAATTTGCTATTCATTTCCACCTACCTGGATATAGTCACTAAAAAGGAATAAAATACTTGGTTGGAGAAAAGACAGTGTGCAGTCCAGTGACCAGTGGAAGACCTCTGACAACGTGTGACATCGATGGCGGCCTACATGACCCTCCAGCCTGAAGGGCTGGATAACAACAGTCTAAGGGGGGAAGCCATCGCTAGAGGCATTGAGGTTGGTGACTTCAGAGACAACAAAGAAAACAGAATAGCTACGGGAGCACACTTTTAAAGGAACCATGCTGCAGAGGTCCTTGCACCATGCAGATTCGCTTAAGGGTCTCATTTCTAGGAGTACTGAGGACAATCAGTTTGAACAATGGCAGTGACTATTTCCCAGTGTTGAAGGTTTTTAATCATAGTTTTGGCCTTAAAGGACATATATGCAAGGATATTCATTTAACACCACTCATATTACTGAAAATCTAGAAATACAATCCAATGATAGGTGATTTCTTACCAAAGCACAGTAATCTGACACAATGGAATACTATGAAAATTATGATGTAGATATTTACTTACTTGTATAAAAATGTTCATGTCACTTAAAAAAATCAATAAGCTTATTATGCTCTCATTCATATTAACAGAAAAAACTCTGAATACTTAATTACTAGCTGTACTTATGCCTCAATAGTGAAATTATGCTTCTTGTTCTTCATTTACGTTTTCTAATATTAAAAAATAAACATTGTTTGTATGAAGTTATGCAGTTAAAGTAATAAATAAGAATGTAAGCCTTCCTTTTAATACTAAGACCCTAGGAAACTGATGACCTATAACTGCAAATGGCAAATGTTGTTTTCACCTTTCCAAGTAGCTACCTCCTTCCAACCCACACACACAGAGCTAACCAGGAGGATCTTCTACATACTCTGGATATTGCAGTCAACAATACCCAGAAAGCTGGTTCCCGGGACAAGGAATGACAGTGATAAGTCTCACAGGAACAGCAGGAATTGTGATGGTCACCGCAGTACTGAAGCACCACGTGCCAAAGAACAACATGGCTGCAATGACACCAGTACTCTGTGAACAATAAACAGGATGGGGTGCTGCTCAGCTGGAGTGAACTCTGCAGTTTGATCTGTTTTTGTTGCATTGCCCCTGTACCAAAACAAGAACTTGCCCTTGGGTCTCTCAGGCCCAGCAATACTGCTATTTATGAGAGCTGTTTAGTGGCATTGCAGAGGATGGAAGGGCACTTATTAGTCTTATACCTAAACACACCACCCACTTCAGGTAGCATAAACACAATTATTCTGAGTTGACATATGAGATTTTCAGATATGTATGTAGAAGATAAGTGGAAAATTAGTAACTGTAGATAAGTAGGTAGAGGACAAGTTGAAAATTAACAAGAAGTAGAGGAAATTAAAATGAAGATAATAAATATGATATATTTTGTCTGCAAAATAAGCCAATAATTGTATTGTTAATTAATTTGTGAAAGAATAAATATACTTAATTAGAGGCTGACATCAGGTCAAACATCAGGTCAAGATTAAGGTGATAACAAATGCTAATTTTCCTAACCCACAGAAGTGGCAAGGATTTAGCTCTAAGAAGATGATGGATGCAAAAGTCCTTTGTTCCTTTTGGGAGAGACTGTTATATTATTGGTGAAATAGTAAGAAAACAAAGTTAAGATATTTTCCACTTTCCTAAGAACTTAACTTTTCCCACCATCTCCCTTTGTCTATTTACACTGAGATACACAAAACCATGTTAGGAAAAAAGTGAACTCAACATCTATAACCCCAGAGAAACACGTAAAACTATCCATGTCAGTCCTTGATTTAATATGCTGAAAGTATTTGCATCTGAAAGGAAACCATAATTCAAAATTACCAAACCACTTCTGGAAAAAGCTACTACTGAAATAACTGAGAATTTAAGTCTCAAAGGAAGTAAAAATGATAAAAGAGCAACCAATTTTCTGAGTTGAATCTAATTATTATGTATCACAAATATATACCAGTAAAACGAATAAGAATTTAAGCCTGTGAACACTGTGTTGTACAAAGTGATTATGTTTGAAGAGCCTGTACAGGGCGCTTCCATATGCTTCCATCTGCCACATACTAAAGGGATATTAGAACCATGTTTTATTGATGAAAACTTTGAAGCTAAGAGTAATAAGGTGATCTGCTCAAGGTCCCACAGGAAGAAACTTTCAGGGCAATGGTTTCAAGCCATACCTTTTCATTCTCAGATTCATACCCTTTTTACTTCAAATAAGCCATTATGACTTTGAGTACCACCATGACAGACAGTAAGGCTTAATACATGAAAACCCTTGGTCCCGACAGCAGAGTAACTTATGGAGGATGACTCACGAGAGAAGGTCATCCTACACCCTGCTGTGACCTCCAGGATCCTGCACTCATGACTGCAGTGTTGTCACAGTTCCCTTAATTGCCCTTCATCACATGACCGAGATATGCAGGAAAGGTGTTTCCTCCCAAACCTCGAGCGTTTAGATCATTGTTTGTGATGGAAATAACACTGATGGCTGACCCAGGATAAAAGAGCAGGCCATGTAATTTAAAGTCAAGTTCCACTAACAGGAAAAGATATGTAGGTTTCTGATGCATAGGTGCTGATTTGTTGCTGTCAATCAGGCTTCATCTGAGTTGAAATTTTTTTAAAGTATGTAGGAGACCTACACCTACTTGCTTGCCTAGAGTGTGTGTGTGTGTGTGTGTGTGTGTGTGTGTGTGTGTGTGTGTGTGTGTTCTCCCACAACTAGCTGACAAACAAAATATTTTGAGAGGCAATTGAGGACAGTGGAGAAGTTCCCAGTTGTATTATTCCATAATCTTGAGTTTTCATACTAAGCTATGAGGTCTTGAGCCTGTTATCCAACCTTTTCATCCTTAAGCACCTAATGTGTTAAGGGGCTTTTGTAGATCTCACAGCTGTGTCTTGGCAGAGCCAGGATTCAAAGTCAGATTCCAGGCAGGAGAGCCAGTTGCACATTCATAGATGTACATTTTAGGAAGCTGATGAGATGAAAAGATGGGATCTGCTGAGGATCTTCTGGTACAGAATGGGGAGTCTTACTGTATACAGTGGTATCCCAAGAGCCAGTCAATGTAGAAAATATCTGAGAGAAGTTATTTTAGAAAAATATTCATGACATATATATTGTACATGCTCATATTTTAAAAATCATAGCATCACTCAAAGTCCATAGGTAATGAATTGAATGACCTGAGGTTCTATGAGCAAAAATTTTCAGAGATTGGTTCAGTTTCGTGAAGAAAAGCAAAACCCCAAAAGCTTCCTGAATTCTTCTCACTCAAAGGAGGTATTTATCTGACACTCACCAAGCATTTATACTGACCAAATACTGGTGGGCCTTGTCCACAGGAGAACTTAGATTTCAGAGGTGAAACAGACATACAGCCACTTACACAAACAATGCTAAACTATAAATTAGATAAGATCGAAAAGTTTTTAAGTGTTAATTAAACCTATGGAGAAAACTTGTCAATCTTAACTTTCCAATTGAATCTACAGTTAGATGATTTTTAACCTATTATCTCAATGAGAAAAAGTTCTCTTTGATCTTATTTGTTATTTCCACATCATTTTTTCTTTTACTTCCACATATCATTATCAAAAAACGCTTAGCTTCATTAAAGCACATGCCATTTCATCCACCTCATGGTTGCATCCTCATTCACTGAAGCGTATAATGACTTCTTCCACCATGTCTCTTATCATCTGTCCTCATCATCAATGTAGATTACCTAACCATGGCTTTGACCTTTTCTATGGCCATACTCATGACATCTGGGGTCTTACTGGCGAGTACTACTGCACTCTGACATTTCTTTTTTGAATATCACACCCCTAGATGCCCACCTGCTCTCTTTCCAGCCTACACCTTCATCTATGCCCACAATAACAATGCCTTCTTTAGTCCGGTGAAGAATTCCAATACGCTGGGTCTGTAATTAATTACTTTGCACTGCCTTCATAATACCCTCTCTTTCCTCTCACCCAGGTGGGTTTCCATGTCCACTTCATAATCATTCCCTTGGCCCCTCAATTCCATTGCCTCTAGCCATTGATCTGCCCTGGAAAGACTCTTACTCCAGTGGGTGGTATTTGAGCCGATGCCATGAACATAAACTTTCCACATTTTTGAAAATGTGTAGCCTGTGGGTAGTAGAGATCAGGAGAGATGCCTTCTGGGTATGGTAACAACTCTCTCATACAATAAATTGACATGTTCTTGTATACATGTTTTTATGTGCAGGTAAAAGAAGTCACACCATCACTAACTTAAACAGATTAGGATTAAGGAAACTGAAGAGAGAAAAGAAGTCAAGCAATTTAAATTCATATCTGAAAATTAAGTTTCTGGCTTAAAAATAAACCAAGAAAATGCAACAGCTAAACACTGTGAGCAAATATCCGACTTATTAAATAATAATGAAAACATTTCCCACGTGTATTATCACATTATCTAATGACTTATAAATACAGGATGCCAAACTTTTTAACAGAATCAGACTCTTACTCAGACATCTCGCAATATAATCTCATTAACCCTCACAATGTAGTAACAAATTTGATTGCAAAATAGAGGGGAAAAAAAGCAAAATTTATGATAATTTTATAACCATAAAATTAATCAATGTTTGTCACAGAATACTTGAAAAGAGACAATGCCTACAACAAAGGGAAGACCCAATAATTATTTTCCTGTATCATGAAAAACTATAGATATCATAATGGCTGCATTATTTTAATAAGTGCACAAGATTAAGCCATCTTATTATAAGTAATTAAGTTGCTTCTTTTAAAAAAAACATATAAAAGCATTGTCAAGAATAGCTACACAAAAAAATCAATTGTACCTCGCACTTGGGAGGCTGAGGCAGGAGACTGCCATGGGTTCAAGGACAGCCTGAGCTACACAGTGAGTTCAGAACTAGTTTGGACTACAAAGCAAGATCCTATCTCAAAAAAAAATAATATATCAATGTGAATATTGGTGACTGCTGGTTTTGTATAATCAGATCTTTTTCAAGTGGAATAAAAGAGTCAATGGGTATGATCAATTTTAGGATTTTTGACCTGGAAATCCAACTTGCCTTCCAAAAAGTTTGTACCTCTTAGAGTAATTTATATCCAAAAATGGAAAGCACACAAACACACAAAGCAGCTTGAAGAAAGTGAGGAGGTTTAGGTTCAGACTTGGCTCACATGGGGCCCCTGGGATGATGGCGCAGCTCACTCTCCCTCAACAGAGTAATTTCAAACATATCGTTCAGAAATGACTCAGTCAGTTTCATACCAGGGCCAGAAATTTGTGCTTCCTGTACTGCTTAGGTAATTCTGGTACAGATGAGCCTCTTATCATAGTCAACTTCTAAAAAGCCACCGAGTGCTGATCTTTATGAATTTCTCATGAAAGAATTATGAGTGTTTTATAAATCTATTGGAGGGATTTTTAAATAAAATTAGGGCAGGAATCCTTAACTGCATATGTTTTGTGATTATTTGGTCTTCAAACATAGTCTAATACCAGCTTCTTTCCAAGAATGCTCACACGTATCTCTACACAGACTTTCATAACCTTGTAGTTTTATAATCAAAACTATTTGCTACTGGGCTTTTTTTCCCCTAAATACATCCACCATAGAGTTTAACATACAGGGAATTTATTTAGACATCCTTATCTACGCTCCTGTGGCACTTTCTTCCTACCTCTTTCCTCTGGCCCAAGATAGTGACAGTGAGCTTCAATTGGATTTGACCACCAGACACAAGTGGTTCCTGTTGAGCTGGCCTTCCTTTCTGTTCATCTTCCTATCAGCAGTAAGAAGAAGAAGAAGACATTTGTTAAGTACATCAGAATATGCACAGAGGACTTTTATAGAGATTATCTTGGCTCTCTGATACCAGTTAGTACTGTTTTGCAATTCATTTTAAAAATTGCATTCAATTGTGAACGCACTCAGCAATCTGATCTTTTAAAAGGAAACCAAGAACACACACTGGAGAAAAGATAACAAATGATGGTGGGGAAATTGTTTAGCCACATGCTAAGAATGAATCTAGACCCACACCTCTAATGGTGTATTAGAAATTAAATACAAATAATCAAATCAAAATGGATCAAAGACCTAGATATTAAAATGGAAACAATGAACCTGCTGGAGGACAAAATAAAATTCTTGAAGACATAGGCAAGGACTTTCTCAATAGAGCAACTGTTGCACAAGAAATAACAGCAAGAATTAACAACCAGGATCATATCACATTAAAAATCTTCTGCAAAGCAAAGGAAACAATCAACAGAATGAATAGGGAAGCAGCTGGATGGGAAAAAAAATTTTTTGCCACCAACTCCTCAGACAGAGGGCTAGAGTAAACACAACTGAAAAAAGACTCCCCAAAATTTAAAAAAAAACACTTTAAAATAGGTAATTGAATAGACAGTTCTCAGAAAAATGAGTACAAATAGAAAACAAACACATAAAAAAATGTTCAGCATCTTTAGCCATTAGAGAAATGCAAATCAAAGCAACACAGAAGTTGTATTCTGTCCCAGTGAGAATGGGTGTTATCATGAACTAAAGCTCTGCTCCACAAGGTAGGATTTGTTAAAGTTGTCAAGAAAAAGCCCACTTTAAGAGATACCAAGGGAAATGTAAAAGAGGATAAAAGGGCAAAACTGATTACTATAATAGGAAACAGCAATGCAGAGCCAAAATAAGTGCAATACACCCAAATCCATGATGATAGTTCATGCAACTAACAGAGAAATCCTTTGTCAGGTTACTTATGACCACGTAGGAGGGGACATGAGAGTCCGTGCAGCGTATGCACATAAACTACCAAACTGTGCTGTGAGCGTTGGCCTAGCACATTACACTACAGCATGTTGCACAGGCCGCTGCTGGCCTGCAGGCTTCTCAGTAGGTCTGGCACGGCCAAAATCCACGAAGGCCAAGTGGAGGTGGCTGTAGGTGAATATAATGTAGAAGGCATGGATAGTCAACCTGATGCCTTCACTTGCTGCATGGATGCAGGCTTTGCCAGAACCACAACTGGCGAGACAGTTTTTGGAACCCTGAAGTGTGCTGTGGATGGCTTGTTTATCCCTCACAGTATCAAATGATTCCCAGGTTATGATTCTGAAGGCAAGGAATTCAGTGCAGAAGTACACAGAAAGCACATCATGGGCCAGATTGTGTGCACTGCACATTATACTCATTGCCCAGGGAAAGAAAATGATGTTTATAGGAAGCAATTCTTCAGAACACAAATAACAGAACTCCAGACATGATGGAGGAGATGTATAAGAAAGTCCACGCGGCTGCACGAGAGAATACAGTCTATGAGGAGAAGCTGAAGAGAGGAGTTAAAAAAGAAGATAATGTCCTAAAATGTCCCTTACCAGAAGAAAGAGCAGGTAGCTCAAAAGAAGGCAAGCTTCCTCAGAGTTCAGGAACAGGCTGCCAAAAGTTAAGCCAAACAATTTTCTATAAATTTTTTCAGATACAGACCAAGAAAGTTACTCAACAGGCAAAAAAAAAAAAAAAGAAACCCTAAAAAAATAATCAAAAGGTGCCGGTGAGAATATGAGGAAAAGGAGCCTTGCTCAATGGGACTGTAAACTGGTACAACCATTATGGAAAGCATTACGGAGATTCCTCCAAAAAATGAAAATAGCCACTCCATTTGACTCGGCAATGTATCTATCTCCGGGTGTCTCCTCAAAAGAGGTAAAACATGTTATAGCAGAGACTTATGCACACTCGTGTTTACAGGAGCGCAACCCACAACAACTAACTCACTGAGGTTGAAACATCCATGAACAGATCAGTGAATAAAGAAAACATGAGGTACATACACAGTAGAGTATTACTCTTCCATAAATTTCAGTCAACTGTATGAAAATGGATGCAACTTGAGACCATTATGCTTAGTGAAGTGCATCAGACCCAGAAGGTTATATGTCACATGTTTTCTCTAATGTGAGAAACCCAAAGTGTACGTTAAAAAAAGAGCTAAACATGAGAAATGGTAGGAAGCAGAGAGATGGATTTGTGGAAAGGGAGACGGAGACGAGGCAGTGAGTGTGATGGTGGGAAAAGGGGAGGGGACATTGGAAAGGCACAAGGGAAGTGAATGTGAAGTTGATGTGATATGTATGTGCACAAATTCCTCAAGTTTAATGGAACTATTGTATAACACAAATTCATACTAATGAAAATAATAACTCTGGAAAAATAAATCTTAAAATTGAATTTATTAATTCTACCAATATGAATAAATTCAAAACATACTTTCTTTGCATAGCTCAAAGAGATTGTCTGCTACTTGGACCAGGGCAGTAACACGCAGCTGTCTCTACCTGAGTTCATTTCCCTGCCCATGGACACTATGGAGAATCAGCAGGGCCAGGACAGCTGGGTCAGAGACAAGAAAAAGGAGTTTGAGTTGATCAACTCCCACCATGATGGGACTGTGATCGTGGAGGAGTTGGAGAACTACATGGACCCCATGAATGAGTACAACGCCCTCCGTGAAGCCACACAATGATCACCATCACAAATGAGAACCAGAACCACCACCTGGAGCCCGAGGTGATCCGGAAGTACAGCAAGTTCCTCACAGGCAGCACGCTGATGGGCTATCCTTGCAACATGCATGAGGAGTTCTGAGGAGTTCCATGGCCTGGCCTATGCTCGGGAGCCTCCTGCCTGTGGCATAGCTACCTTTATTCAAGTTGTGCTTAGCATGCAAAAAAAAAAAAAAAGTTAACAAAACATGACACACACCATTTAGGTATAATTCTCAGACCTCAACAAATATACATGAATATATGTCAAAGACTTTACTGAAATCATTAATTTATGAGGAAAAGAATAAGATGTCATGCCCAAACAAAAGAACATTTGAGAATCTAGGCATAAATAGATAATTTAGTAGATTTTTGTGTTACATACAAAACCAGATATTATCTAACTGGGGCATATATTCCATTATTGGGATTATCTTTTTCATCAAACAAAATTATCCGGTTCACATCAGACCAAAATCTACAAGTCACCCAACACTGTACTGATAAAATATGCAATATTCTTATATGTTTGTTCCAAGTTTGGAATCATTTTCATAACTATTTATAATAGTATTTCATAACTAACTTGAAGGTAGTGAAAACATCAGAGCTGAGGAACTAATCAGTGAGTGGGCAAGTAATCCTTTCTTCCAAATGTGGCCCAGCTTCCTTGGGCCAAATCACCGGACACTAAAGAGAGATGGTAAGGGAAGCAGAAAGCAAGAGGGAGAGAAGGGAAAAAGGTGGAAGAGAGAAAAGGAGGGGTAGACAGAAGAAGGAAAAGAGAAGGGACAGAAAAAGGGACAGAAGGTAAGAGAGGGGGAAGAAGCAGCATTTCAAGTTTTAACCCTCCTATTTCATGCTTAGAATATGGATTCATTGAAAATAAGTTACTTGCTTAGAGATTTTCCCCAACAGTGTTTATGGTTCTGTCAAAAGCTAGGCACTTGCAACTGCAGACTAACAGTTCCTGAATAAATACAGCATGAGGTTGAAAGCGTAGAGAAAAGCTTAAGTTACTTATGGCCAGTTCATCTAGCAGTTTTGATTTATATCAATGGCAAATATTTTGTGGTCAAGCCAAACATGCTACATGTTCATTGTTAAGATATTGTTTAAATTACCTCAGTTTTTGATCCATACGTTGCTATCTGGATGCTTTTATTCCTTTAGCATTACATTCTTTTGGCAGAAAAGTTTTCCTAAGTGTTTCACATAAATATGCTTAAATCCTTCTGATCTGAAAGTAGTATCTTTAGATTGAAGATAAACAGAGAAACAAACAACCTTATTTTCTTCTTAATGTTTGAAATGAGAACTATTCGGATGCTTACAGAAAGTAAGTTTTTCTCACTTGAAGCTTTTAAGTCGGGTTGAAGGATAAAAATTCCAAAAAAAAAAAAACCTGATTTTCAGAAATTACCGGAGCAATGATGAGTTTAGAACAAAGTGGAATGAGGCAAGTGTTGGGATGAATGTCCACTATAAAAAAAAAACCTCATGATCTGGAGGGCAAAAATTATTAGGATAATCTCTGTATGCTTTGGTTTAGCTAATCAGATATTCCTGCAAAAGAGTCTACGCAGCAGTGTCATGAATTCTCTAATGTTATTGGATATCAGAAAACACAATGACAATAACAAATGGAAGTAAAATATTTTAAAGTCTTCTGATGATAGCCAATATACAAATCATCTAAACTTAGTGTAAGGACTACCTCTTACCCCTTTATAGAATTAGAACACGGCATCCTATATAGATTAATGTACTCAATGCCGGCATGAACACAAAAGGGCTCTCCTGTCCCTCTCACGAATGGCCATGTGTGTACTGGAAAGTACCAGAAGGAAAAGATTACTAATTAGTCCTCCTACCCCAAATTGGTGGACTGCAAGTGAACTGACCATTCATGAGTAGTATTACTGCCAGGCTTTTTACAAACACTATCTGATTTAATCGAGTCATTCCCTATAAAGCAAATGTTGCCCTCCTTCTTTAAACAAATGAAGAGACTAAGGCTCAGTGAACCCAAGTGAGATCCCATAAGACCACACACCAAAAATTTTCCTATGGTAAAATTCGTTTCATTGGAAACCATTTCTTCTTACAAGCATCTTCAGATTGTTATCTTCTAAGCCAAAGAGTACTAGCCAGTGAGGAAGCAAAAATAACTCTTCCGTGATCGATCACTGATAAAGCACAAATCACAAAAGATATTTGGACTCTGGTGTTCCAATGCCAGACTAGACACTTTCTCTTACAAGAGCAACTAAAGAATGAGCCAGAGGATCTCTCAACACAGCGGATATTCGGCAGTCCGACCTCTCAGTTCCATCTAGGTTCACATAGAAAGGCCTGACTCTTAGAACACACTCATATTCCATCATTACTTGTAGCACTCCACTTAACTAAACTTGAGAAGCCTGGGTTTCTGAAGAGAAGCTGGGACTAGTGTCCACTGTGTTTCTAAGAGTTGATCCATTCTGAATATGAAGCTAAGAGAACGCAATGAGAAAACTCACTAAGTAATCACTGCTCCCCACGCACTGAAAGTTCGCATTTCAAAATCTTTGTAATTAATCATTTGACAGGTACACTACCAATGAGACCTGCCAAACCATAAACAATGATCTGTCAAAGTCCAGAGCTATGACAAAGGAGAATAGCAACAATGCATTTGGCTGTCCAAAAACAACAAAAAAGATACAACTAACTCTTGGGAAAATTGACAGGCCAAGTTTTACTCAAATGTAGTTAGACTGAATGGGCTGAAGTTGTGGTTAGTTCTGTTGATCTACTCTTGCCAGGAGCAAGAAGCTTTGTTCAAATTAGTCTGAAAAATAGTTGTTATACTTGGTAGATTTTCATCAGTGTTTAAATCTTAGCCACCTGAACCAACAGCTTAATAGGGTTCAACTCCTCTTGAATATATTTTGCAGATATATCAGCTGATGGGCCTCTCATCAGTCACCAGATACCTTGCTAGAACCACAGTCCTTTATTTAAATGAGTTAAGTAGGCACCTGGTTGCTTTTTGATATCTGCTTTTTTTTCTAGGTTAAAGTCTCAATCTTGCTTAAGTTAGTCTTCTCCATTTTTCTCCATTATTAGCAAATATTTAATGCCAAGTTTCATAAATGGCATTGAAAAGGCAGAAATAAGCAAGGCACAGTTCTTTCTGAAAGCACAAAACTCACTGTGGAATACAGTCAAGTAAACTATCAGCTCAGGACAATTTAAGTGCCTAAGCCCAGAAAACTTTGCGACTCACAAACACAAAACTATCTTTAGCCAAACTCAGGGAAAGATTTCGAAAAAAGTGAAATTTGATCTAAGTCCCAAAGAACAAGTAGAAGATTACTGTGTAGAGAAGAAAGTAAGATTACAGGTAAAGGGAACATCAGGTGGAAAGCCATGGAAGTATGAAACTTAAACAGCATTGTGTGCTTTAGCATCTGATTCTCCTCCACTAACAGGAAGCTAGAACAGATCCGAGAGACTGAGCGGATAGACGCAATGTCTCTCACATATGTGGAGTCACTAAAATCAATACAGTCTACAGACAGATTTCAGAAAACAGGCTGAGAAATCTAAATTAAAGAAAGCCCAAGAATGGTATCAGGAGGCAAAATATAAGGCCAGGGAAGCCAAAATATCAGAGGTTTTACATGTTAATGTGATGTTAGAGAAGCAAGGAGAGGGAGGATAGTAGCTGGTAGAATGCTTTATGTGCTTTGTGTAGCAAGATTAGGGATAGCTCCAGTTAAATACTAAATCAGAAATATTCAGAGGAGTTGTGGTTTGATCTGTTCTATGTAAATAAATTTATCCAATGAGCAGCTGTGAAATTAAAATCATGTCTGGGATAAATAAACTACACTATGTATTCAAACAGAGGTAATTTAATACAGAAAATTATTTGTACATATAGCTGAGAAGTTAAACAGGAGATGGTGAGTTACTCATAAATCAGCAGGAAATCATGCCTATGGTTTGAAGGGGATATAGTGGACACTGAAGATGCCATCCAAAAACAGACACAAGAGACTATCTCTTTCTCTTGTTCTCCCATCAAAATAACCTTAAAGCCAGAGGACAAAGGAGCTTGAAAAATGTGGTTACCAGTGATACTCAATAAGGCAAAAGAGTGAGGACAGCAACTGACCAGCAAAGTGAGAGATAAGATAGAAAATGTGGGTAGAGCAAGACCATGAAGTATTCCTCTTACATTTCAGTCTTGGAGAAACAGAGTCACTAGGAAACATCACCAAGAATGGGTTAGTCGATGGCTTCACATGGTTTAGCCAGAAGACAAACAGTAAAGGAATTTGCTCTACAGCCTAGCATAAGTAGACAGAGGATCTGCTAGACCTGAATGGTGACCAAAGGACTAAAGAAAAAAAAAATGAAGATCTCTAGCAGGTGAGTGCAATCTCCAGACAAGGACAGGGACTAGGGCACGGCCTGCCAGGCAGGGCCTGGAGCCTCAGCAGGCCGGCATGCTCAGCCAGCTTGTAGGCCAAAGCAGCAAGTGTCTGGGAGGATTGCAGCAAGGATGGCAGCCTATAAGGCACCAGATGATCTTGTAGCTGAGTAACTCAACAGCAGGCCTTCGCCAAGATGTGCTGGAATGCTGAGTCACTCCAGTTGCAGAGCAGAAGTCGGGAGAGGCCCCCGTCTGTAAGGCCTCAGAGCTTGGGCACTGCCGACTGAAGGCCAGCCCATGAAGACACAGTGCTGTCCAGCCAGCGTCTGCAGGCAGGTCCAAAGATGAGAACCGGAAGCACACTGTGAGCTCTCTCAGGAAACAGACCATCAACAAGTCACACTCCAGGGAAGCCAGGTACCCTCCTTGCTGATCACTAGGCAAGAAAGAGTGCTGGCAACAGGGTAAGGGGAAAGACTGTGCTCCTCCTAAAAGATCTGAGCCCAAGGAGATTGGCTTTCAGAAAGCAGTGGTTGCATCCCTTTAACCCCTCTCCTCACCAGCAGAGGTGCCAGAAGAGATATCTTGTCCAGGTATGGTATGCAAAGGAAGAGGAAAATAAAAGCACTTTTGAACACAGGGCCATCTTGCCCTCGCTCAACCCGAACTCATAAGAGGCAGAAAATACTTTGGAATGGGTCAGAGAAAGAAGAGGAAGAACCGGTTACACCTTATCCCTTGGTTGGGAAGACTCATGGTCTAGTATGTAGATATTTCCCACACAAACAACACAGGAGTGATATTTATTTTGTGGGGGGTGGGGGACGACTTCAGGCTCATGTCAATGGTTTTCTGTGCATATACTGAATTTGTATTTTTTTTCTGTGATTGACTTATAGGGTTTTTTCTTTTTTTCTCCTTTCCTTTTCCTTTTTTCTTTTTCTGTTGTTCATTTTTACATTTCTTTCTCTCTTGGGGAGCTCTTTATGCCCTGCGAAAAAGCCTTTCTATAGATGGTGAGACGCACTCCATTTGACTCATAACTCTCCTTGTTTCTTCTTACTGCTGTTTCTATGGCTTACATTTATACTCTTTCTTCTGATCTGGGGTTTGAACTCAGTTTTGCTTTTCTCTGTCCTGCATATTCATTGTATTTCTATGGCAATCATAAAGCTAACCCTTAGTCTCTCTTGTGGTTTGGATCTGGAGTGTCCCCCAAAAGTTTCATGTATTTAAATGTTATGGATTGTCTGTGGAACCGTGTGCTGTTGGTGGATTGGGGTCTAGTCTGGAGGGGTGGATTACAGGAGAGTAAATTAGGATTAATGGCACGTAGTGGCCACACCTTCCACACCTGGATCCAGGAGTGGCTGATCACTGGGCGGAGACCTGGATGGATATATAAACTGCTTCCTGCCTTCCTTGAGGACTGGGACCTGGACTAGTCTCAACTAGTCTCAACTTGCCTTCCTGTGTGCGATGTCGTGAGAAGCTGCCTCCACCTCTGCCTCTGCCATGTACTTCCATTGCTGCTGGCTGCCCCTGAATGGACAGTGATCATCTGAAACTGTGAGCTAAAATAAACCTTTCCTCCCCTAAATTTGTGGATGCCATGTACTGAGTCACAGCAATGAACATGTAACTAAGACAGTCTCCATCTGTTCTCTCTCTCCCCCATCACTCTTATCAATAGCATTGGTTAGATGTTGATAACTCATAGCCATACAGTTTAACATGTAGGAAACTAATAATTGTATGCTACTTACCTAAACATAGATCAATAACTTAGTGTCATTTTCAACATAAACTTATATGTTACTAAGTAACCTGAATAGAAACCTTTATTAGCAGTATAGATCACATTTCTAATGTTTAGTGGATGGTAATACGAGTTGCTGTTTTGTTATCATATGTTTATAGCTGGTATGTATTAACTTTAATCACTGATATGAATATCCAGTCTACTGTTAAAGTGAGTATACATGTGGAGAATTTTAAGGACTGATAATTTCATGTGGCTTGGTTTAGCCTGCGTAAGCAATGTAAAAGTCACTGTCTTAGTGACAGGAATACAGTACTCATATTAGCAGTCAATAATTTGTTAGCCTTAGATTACAATGCTATTGTAAATCTTTGTTGAAATTGTGGATCATGACATAAACATTGATCTTAATTTCTAATATATGCCAACAAATATCTTGTCCATTGACCACACACAGTTCTGTAATCTGTTCCACCTATATTGAAAAGTGGAGGAGAGTAGGTAACCAACAGAAGGTTGGTCATTGAGAGGTCCCCCAAAATTAAAGGCCAAATAACCTAAGAACAGGCATAAATTCTAAAATTTGAATGAACCCAAGGAAATTCCAAAGAAAGAAATAGTCTAACAGAAGTAGAGAGAGTTCATCGATATTATGTGATCTATACCCCGTAGCAACAGAACCATGAGGAAGCAAGGCAATGAATCACCTGCGGAAAGCCCTGACTCCCAAAAAGCTGATGTCATGGGCCCTGAAGTAGCAGAACCTTCCAGGAAGAAAGTCAAAAAATAGGTACATCTATTGGCCAAAGAACTCAAATAAGATATACTTAAATGCAAGGGATGCTCAGCGAGTTCAAAGGGAATTTAATCAAAGAAACAACAGTCTTAACATACAGAAGTTTAAGGATTATAAAAAAGACACAAGTAAAGAGATAAATAAGGCAAAGCAAAAAAAGGAGAAACATTTCAGTAGAGAAGTCGAAAGACTGAAAGGGCTCCAAGCTGAACTCCTGGATAGGAAAAACTCACATGAAAACATAGAAAGTCAACTCAAGAATTTTAAGGACAGATCTTGAAGATAAAGTTGACAAATTGATCACATGGCTAGTGATGTTTGAAAAACAACAACAAATAAAAACAAGAAAGAGACTGAATGTAACAGCTGATAGATGACTCAAAGAGAAACAACTTTAGAATTATGGGAGTGCAAGAAAAAATAGAGGAAAGTGCAAAATGTATACAGGACATGTCCAATGTATAGAAGAAAATTTCCCAAATCTAGGAAAAGAAGTTAATATTGAGCTACTGCCAGTATACAAAACACCACCTATATGCCTCTACCAGAAAAGAGCCTGAATGACACATCACAATCAAAATCCTAGACACTCAAAACACATAATACTAAAAGCTGCAAGAGTAAAACAAAAAGTAACCTAAAAAGGTAAATCCGTCAGGATAACTGCAGATTCATTAGCCTTAATGGCCAGGAGATCATGGAGAGACATCATTCAAGTGCTAAGAGAACATGATTGCCAACTCAGACTGTCATATCAGGCAAAATTATCCTTCAAAATAGAAGAAGAAGTTAAAATCTTTCACAATAAAGAAAAACTAAAGAAATTCATGACCACCAGACCAGCAGTGAAGAAAACACTTAAAGGAATCTCAGCCAAAAATAGTAAAACTACATCACCAAAGGAAAAAGGAAGCAATAAAAAGAGGAGAATGAGGTAAGAATAATGTAGAACAAATAATCAACTGAAACATCATAATGATGATGGAATGTAGCAAATATACCACCATGATAACACTCAATGTTAGTGGTTTCCACTCCACTATAAAAAAAAAAAAAAAAGGACTGGCTGATTGGATCAAAAACCAGTAGTGTTGGTTGCAAGAGACTTTACCCACAAAGAAACACATAGACTGAAAATCAAAAGATGCAAATCAATGCTTTATGCAACTGGTCCCAGAAAACAAGCAGCTATACTATTCTCAGACACAGCAGATTTCAAGCCAACATAGATCAGAAGAGACAAAGATGGGCATCATATACTGATTAAGGGAACAATCCAACAGGAAGAAATCACAATTATCAATATGTACACACCCAATTTTGTAAAACAAAAACTACTGGACATGAAAAGACAAATAGGCCCTAACACAATCATTGTAGGGGATCTCAATACCCCACTATTACAGACAGAAAGAAAACCAACAAAGCAATGAGAAAAAAAAATTTGGACTTAACTGATATTTATTTACTAGATGTTCCACCCAACATCAACAGAATATGCCTTACTCTTCGATACGAGAGTCATTTTCCAAAATACACCACATTACAGACCATAAGGCACATTTAAGTAAGCAGAGAGGAGTTGAGATAATTCCTGCATACTTTCAGATCACAGCAGAATAAAATTAGATGCCCACAGCAAAAGAAAGTATAGAAAGTATAGAAACCATTCAAATACAAGCAATGGGTCACAGAAGAAACCAGAGAAGAAATGAAAAACTTCTTAGAGTCAAATGACAATGGAAGCACATCACACCAGATACTGTGGATCATGCAGTGCTAAGACCAAAATTTATAGCTGTGATGCATACATTAAGAAAAAACAAAGCAATCTGAAATAGACAATTTGATGAGATACTTCAATTCCTAGAGAGTCATGAACGATCTAAATCAAAAAGTAGTAGAAGAAAATAAATGATTCAAATCAGAGCAGAAATTAATAAAATTTAAGTAAAAAATGACAAAAGATCAATGACTCAATGAGGTGGTTTTTCAAAAGAATAAATAAGATTGAAAAACTTTTAGCTAAAATAACCAAGAGAAGAAAAATACTCTTGTCAATGTAATTTTTTAAATGAAATTATAGTGAACATTGCTGAAATTCAGAGAATAAAAAGGAATTAATTTGAAAATCTATACTCCAACAAATGGGAGAATTTGAAAGAAATGGATAAATTTCGAGATATATACAAGATGCCAAAATTGAGCTAAGAAGACATAAAAACCCTGAATAGACCTACAACAAGCATGGAATTGAGGCAGTAAAAAAAGTCTCTACGTAGAAAGAAAAGTCAAGGACCAGAGAGACTCACAGCAGAATTCTACTAGTACTTTAGGGAAGAGCTAGCATCAATCCTTCTCAAACTGTTCCATGAAACTGAAAGAGAAGGAGCTTTGCCAAACTCGTTTCTGGAAAGTAGTGTAATCTTGATACCAAAACAAGATAAAGACTTAAATAGGAAAGAAAACTATAAACCAATCTCCTTAATGAAAACAGATGTAAAAATCTTTAATAAGATACTGGTGAAGAGAATTTAACAAATCATTAAAAAGATCATACACCAAGATCAAGTGGGCTTCATTTCAGGGATGCATGATGTTTCAACATTATGCAAATCAATTAACATGATAATCATAAAATAAAAGCAAGGACAAAAATCACATGATCAATAGATGCAGGAAAAGCCTTTGACAAAATTCAATATCTATTGGATCAAAAAATTACTCTGAGGAAATTAGATATAAAAGGACCTCACTCAAACTGATAGAAGCCTCCTACACAAAACCTACTGCCAATATAATAGCAAATGAGGGAAAATTGAAAGCATTCCTCTTAAAAAAAATCAGGAAAATTACAACGCTGTCCACTCTCACCACTCTTATTCAACAGAATTATCAAAAACCCAGACAGCACAGGCAAGACAACAAAATAAAGGGAATACATTTTGGGAAGGAAGAACTCGAACTTTCCTTACTTGCAAATAATATGATTCTTTACATAGAAGACCCAAAAAAGTTTCACCAAGACACTCTTAAAACTAATTAACAATTTCAGCCAAGTTACAGAGTACAAAATTAATACAAAAAGATCAATAGCATTCTTCTACACTACCAATGAACTGAGAAAGACCTGGGAAGAATAATCCCATTCTCAGTAGCTCTTCAAAAAACTAAATATCTAGGAATAAAGCTATGCGAGGAAGTGAAGAACCTCTACAATAAAAACTACATTATAGTAAAGAAAGAAATTGAAGCAGACATTAGAAAATGGGAAGACATCCTCTATTTCTGGAAAGGCAGAGTTAATTTTTTGTCAAAATGGCTACAACTGACAAAACTGACATATACTTTTAATACAATTCCTATCAAAATACTAAGATTTTTCACAGAAAATGATCTTAATACTTATATGAACTAAAAGAGACCCAGAAAAGCCAAAGCAATCCTGAGTAACAAGACAAAAGCAAATCAAAATTCTGGACATCAGGTTGCATTACAAAGCAACAGTGATAAAAATCATACGATATTGGCACAAAAACAGACAGGTTGACCAATGGATCAGAACTGAGGATCCAAAAACAACTTGAAGTACCCTGAGCTACCTAATCTTTGACATAGGGCCAAAGGCATAAGCTGGAGAAAGAAGAGCCACTTCAACAAATGGGAGAACTGAACTGAATCTAGACCCACAATTCTCACCATGACCTAAAATCAAAACAAAGTGGATCAAAGACCTAGATATCAAAATAGAAACACTGAACTTCCTGGAGGAAAAAACAGCTAAAACTCTTGAAGACACTGCTGTGGGCAAAGACTTTCTCAATAGGACACCTGATGCAAAAAGAATTAGTCCCCAGAATCAACAAATGGAATTTTATCAATTAACAAGCATGACAAAGGAACAATTATCAGCAAGAGGACAGAATTGACAGAATGAGAAAAAAATGTATCATCTTCACCTTGGACAGAGGGCTAATAACGAGGATATATAAAGGACTGAAGAAAAATAGACCCAAGACCCACTTTAAAAATAAACAACTGAAATAAGTAGAAGTACAAATGGCCAGCAAATACAGGGAAAAAAGATTCAACATCCTTAGCCATTAGAGAAGTGCACATGAAAACAACCCTAAGATATCATGCTACCGCTGTGAGAATGGCTCATATTAAGAACTCACAAAGCAATAGGTGCTGGTGAGCATGCAGGGGGAAAGGAACTCTTTTCCTTTGCTAGTGAGACTGTAAGCTGACACAATTACTATGCAAAACAGTATGGAGATTTCAAAAAAAACTGAAAAGAGATATTCCATTTGAGCCAGCAATACTTATTTTGGATATTTTTTCAAAAAAACCCTAAAAGCATGATATAACAGCAGAGTCACATGCACAGCAGCACAACTAATAAGAGCTAAATCAAGGAAGATGCCAAAATGTCCCTCAACAGACTCTTTTTAAATGTGGTATATAAACACAGTGGAATATTGCTCTGCCATAAAGGCAGATAGGTATGAACCCAATTGTGGGTAAATGGATACAACTTGAAACCATTATGCTTAGTGAGATGTATCACAGACTCAGAAGATTAAATATAGCAAAGTTTCTCTACTATGAGAAACCCAGCATGTAAATAAATAGTAGAGCCAAATAAATAAGATGTTGGAAGTTGGGGGGATAAGCGAGGGGGCAAGGTGGGCGAGAAAGGGGATGGAGAAGGAAATGTGAAGTTGTTGCCATTTCTAAGTGCACAAATTCTCAAGTTTAATGCCATCATTATGACACATATACCCTAATTTTAAAAACAGAAAAAAGAAGACCAAAGGAATATGGGGAGGAGGAAAGGGGACACGGAGTCATTAAATAATTTAGCGCTTCTTAAAGATCACTCAGGTTGCTATGGAAGTTGAATCTTAGGAAGGAGACATACAGAAGCCTGCAAAGGGTTGTAACTGGTTTAAGGGGAGAAAAAAAAGAGAGGAACAAAGTTCATGGTCCTAGAGACAGAGGAGGCCAAGGGTTTGATTATATGAGATTTGAGGACTCAATTAAACATCAGCATGAAAATGATGAGAAACCCACCAGGAAGAAAATGATTGAATGAGCACTGAAGCTCATATCTAGCAGGACAAAATTACATGTTAGATATTTACATTTAAAGACTTGATACCGTTTCACTTCATGGCCTTGCTGGCTGAAAGGGTGAGACCGGTGACTAGTTCTGACCGATGAACCAGAAGTGGAAGTGGTATGTATCACACCAGGCAAGGGCACTGAATTGACAGCATAATATCCCCTAGAGGGCAGGGGGCCCAGCCCAGCAGTTACAGCGCTTGCCTAGCGCTGATTCCCCAGCACCACAAGAACTGATCATGGTGCTGCACACTGGTAATCCCAGGTTGTGGCAGGAGGGTTGCCTTGAGTTTGAGTGAGTTCAGGACCAGCCTGGACTACAAAGAGAGACCCTGACTCATAAATAAATATAATTAATTAATTAACTAATCGATCCTTTAGAGTCATGGGTTACATGCTGCAACAATTACGAGCAACATTTGAAATGGCTGCTGCCGTGCCAGCAGCCTGGGTCTCCAAGGAGGCATGATGCAGGCTCCTAGCAAAGCCAACGGTGTGAGCGGCTTGAGCCTTTAATGCACACACAGACTGTGTAGTTCTTGTTACCCCATGCCACCTGGCCACCCCTGACTCATCAACAGCAGTATGTCCTTGAGTACACTGTGCGGACCACTAGTTTCCCCATCCACGACACTCAGGAAGGATGGGCATCACTCTCACCAGCCTATTACAATAAAAGTCGAGGACACAAGAACGTGCTTTGTTAAAACACTGCTGTTCCTTTGATTCTATAAACTTAAGATATCGCTGTTGCCTTTTTAAAGCAAGTAACGAGGGAGGGAAGAATTGCTACCCATTGATAGTTTTTTTCTGCCACTTAAAAGTTAATTTTATACTCCATCTTTACTATTCTTCTACACCTGCTGCAGGTTCACGGAAAGCTGCATAAACCATGGCTTACACTACTTACACTACAGGAAGAGATCATCCTTTCCCATCACTGATTGCATGGGTATAAGCTTCCCTAGGCTTCTTTAGATCAGACTTTCTGCAATGTGTCCATCTGTATCACTGACACATGCCACTGTCACCTTGGAATGGAACAAAAATTCTCTGATATGTTACTCACCCAACATCCCCATTCTATCAAATTTTGGATTCATTGATTTATTCATGCATTTTTTTATTCATATATTAGGATTTCTAGCTATTAGGCACCTCCTGTATACACAGAACTTTGTTGTGCACCTGCTAAAACTCAAATTAGGACAATGGCTCCATAACCAATATGTACAGGTAAAAATGTTTGAAATTCAACACATCATGTATAATAGCTAAAGGATATTCATTCAGTCACTGAACAAATATCGAGTCTCTGCTATATGCTGGCATTGTTAATTGTAAATAAAAATAGACATCCTCTCTATCATCAGCTGTTTATCATCTTCCTGAAGAGACAAATCTGCAGAGAATGAAATAATCACAGATACACAGACAACTGGCAATTGAGGTGATAGAATTAGCTATAACCCAATGAAAGTGGTAAGTCTGTTAGCTTAGTCAGGGAGGCCGTGGGAGCTCTTCTACACGCTTGTGCTGATATTTGAAGGTGACTAAATGGAAAAGGGAGAGAAAAACATTGCAAGCAGAAGGAAAGCACATGAAAAGGCATGGTGGGAAGATGAGTAGAAGAAAGCTAAGACAAATAATTCAAGGAAAGAGGAAGTAGTGTGAAGTTGGGCCCACAGAAAATCTAGTAGGGAACGCTCAGCACTGGGGCTCTTGGGCCAAGAGCAACAAGAAGTCATGACAGAGATATGCAGAGGTGTCAGACACGACATCAATCTGCTTTTGAGTAGCATAACATCAAGCAGAACAATACCCATCCAGTGTAACAAAAGTCAAAAAGTCTGGATTCTCTTCATTGATATATCTAGAATAGATATGACAGGAACTCAATCGATATCTGTGGAAAGAATAATCGGACAAGATATAAGGGAGGAGAAAAAGGAGCACGCTTTCTGGAGATCTGGAAGGCTGTCAAGGGTAGTATAGGAGCTGTACTTTGAAGGCCACACAAGATCAAGGCATGTAGAAATGAAGACTTCAGGTGTCTCAGGGAGGTGATTCAAGCAGAGACCTACCTGCTCAAGCAGACTGGCCCCGAGAGGGCAAGCAGTTCACTTTGGCTGAACCCCGAGGTGCGTGAAAGGTGTCGTGAGGGGTAAGATTACAAAGATAGGCTAAGGTTAGCAACTAGCAGACCACCTTGAACACCAAAGTTATTTCCTAAGTGCATCCATGTATCTCCTCTGGGCATGTGGAGCGCTCTCTCTCTCTCTCTCTCTCTCTCTCTCTCTCTCTCTCTCTCTCTCTCTTTCTCTCTCTCTCACTCATGGGAACACTGTGTGCTATGGCAGGAGGAGACAGGCGCCAGGAAATCCAGCTCTTGAGAAGCAAGAACTCGACACCAAAGTGATGATAGATTTCTTGTTTGCTTTTTATTTAGGAATTCCAGAACACGAGCCAGCCCTCCTCAGCGTACCCTCCAGGGAGCCACTGGGGCAGTCTCCCCTCTATCTGACACGTGGATCTCACAACCCCAGCCTGCACTTGCTCTACCCTTTGGGAGGTGGAGAAGGGGATGTGAAAGTGTGGAGCCGTAATCCGGAATTCCGGCACCAGCCCGGAGGAGAATGTGCTGCGGCTCAATCACACAGAACTTGGAAAGGAGTGATTCTCCGTGGAGACTCTCAGCCTGCCTGCTTGCCACTATTAATATAATGTGAGCTGCGCTTGGACGAATCAGAGCTGGTGCAATGAATTACTGATCACAAGAGTTTCGAGTGTTACTTGGAGGCAAGAATGAAATTCAAGATACGCTGATTTGCTGTGTGTGGGTAGATCTCATTTCTTCCTTAATTTTGAGATACTGGGTTCACTGAAAGAGTAACAGATTGGGAGTCAGGGGCCCTAGATTATAATACCAGCTTATAATGAATGATACTAACATTTAGTTAACCTTTCCGAGTTTCCTCATCTATTAAAAATTAATTAGAAACCAAAGAGTAGAAACTAGAAAGTTGGGGACTCACTGTAGTTGGGATGTGCCATAGTCTTTCATTGTGGAAATGGCATTTAGGCAAAGGGGTGGTCAGGGCAACAGAAAATACATGGTATGTGAATTAGCTTGGCACTGGTTACCAGTCCTCTGTTCCCAGCCATCTCTCCTGCCAAGTAAAGCTTCACTGGGTGCTCACTGCATGCCTACTTCAAATACATTAGCATATTAAACTCAATTAATCCCTACAACTATCCTGTGAGGAAACTGGTCACCGGGATAAGCACGAAGTACCTGGCAGTGGACCGCCATGGTGCCCACCCCTTAGTCTCCCAAGCACAGCCATTTTACTTCCATCTCCACTCTGTAGCTCTGCTAATTCTAGGAGACAGGTAAAACTAGGAAGGAGGTATCATGTCCTGAGGCCCAAGTATTCTGTGTATATACTTAATATCCCGTGTCCTCTGCTTTGGTCAGGTTCCTCTTCGTCAATATTTTCCTGAAATCTGCACCCAGAAGGGACCACACACAGGCAGCCAAGAATGGAAGAAGTGCTACTGCATTTCGTAATACAGCCCCACAGCAAGACCGTGTGTTATCTGGGCTTAGCTAACAATGAGAATCAAAATATGGACGACAGATGGAACTGAACCTGCGATACATGTGAAAAACATCAGAAAGAAATCTACTGCCTTCCAGCAGTCTGACATCTCACCATTTCCAACTCCTTTGAGATCTCTTATAACTGACTAAGAAGAATCACTAAACCTTCTCTAGGGGACTTTTTGAGCACATACTGCATTCTTAGTGGGAACCTCTCCTCTGGCCAGAATTACGAGGTTGTAAATTTCTGTGATTCAGGCCCCAACAGCCCAATCCACAGTGCTTCTCTACCTTCTGTGCCCCAGTTTTGGTCTGTCTTCCTGACAAGCACCCCTTATATGCACACAGGACTGCCAGGAGATACCTACTCTTTCTGGGTCCAAGTGCACTAAGGAATGGTTGGATCAATGGCTCTGCTTTGTGACCTCCTGCCTCCAGAGAGGGAAACTGTTCTTTCTGGACCTTTTCTCTGCACCAGGTTCACCAGAAGATGATGAGAGTGATGAGGGTGGCGGCAGCAGTTTTGACAAGGGTCCATGTTTGAGCCATTGTGAGTATACAACACGCCACTCAGAACACGACAGATGCTCAGTCAATCTTTGTTGGATGAATGAAGGAATGAGTGTTGACCAACAATGTTGAGTCTGGGGAAGCTGGTGCTGTCGGGCCTCCTCGGGCACCCTCTCATTATCTTATTGTCATGATCAAGTGTCAGAGGAATGTCTTTCTTCCCTAGCAGAGGAGGAAGAACACGGAACATTTATAGGAAAGGAGAAATAAGGAACAATTTTTTGAGCATCCCTGGGTGCCAGTAACTTCACTTGTATTTATTCAGATAATTCTTCATGCCTTTTGAGTCGGGTAAAATTCATCCATTTTACAAATGAGAACCTAAAGTTCTACTTGCTAAGTCATTTTCAAAGGATGTAACTTTGTTTAGTGGCAGAGTGGAGATTAGAAGACCTCAGCCCATTCAGTTCTGAACACTGGAATCTCTTTAAATGGCAGCAAAATGGCTTCATTTTGAGATAGTAGTGGGAACAGGCTCTGGCCTCTGAGCCAGGACCACAGCCTTGCAGCCAGTCTTTCCAGACAGTACTCAGAGAGTCAGGCTGCGTCTGCATGGGATAGGCAGGAAGGGACGTAGCAAGCAGAGTACCCCCCGTCTCTAAAGGGTGCAAGCCACATAGTACTTAGTGGCTGGGCTGGACAGTTCTCAGGGCTTCTTTCCGTGCTGATACTCCTGGTTCTTAGTGCTAAGAGACAAAGGAATCCCCTCCCAGGCTGCTTTGGGGCTCAGGGAGGCTCGGCTCCTTTCACTTCAGGCCAATCCAAGAAACCCAAGAAGCCCACGTGGTTTGGGATCAAAGCTGCTGGGAGAGCTCCTAAGCATTCTGTGCAGGACTGCTGGTGGATTCTTGAACTGCCAGGAGGTCTAGAGGATGCCTACAGCGCTATGATGGGGCTGAGGCTATCCATCCATCCACATGAGGCCACCGTAGGGGACACGGCTTCATGGCTCCCAGCCAAGCTGCCAAGTAGGGTCCAAGAAGCTCCTTTCCCCTCCACGTGAGGGGAAGTCAGACTTGACAGTGGAAATGACATCAATTCTCATGATGCCTTTGAGCTCTAACTAGGCAGATTCAGAAATCTGGTGTCCCCAAGAAGAAACAGGACGATTCTGAACAGCTTCCACGGGCTTAGAAAGTCCCTTCCCCTGATTCCATCCAGAAAAACAGAATTCTGAAGCAACTTCTAAACTGCTCAATAGGGCCCCTAGGATGAAGGACAGGGCTGGGGGTGAAAATGAAAACGTTTCTTAACTGCTTAAACCCACACATAAATTGTCAGGAGCCTCAGAGAAGAGGTCTGCTTTGACTCTTGAATCTTAGGTAAGAATTTTGTGCTAGGTGGTCAGGTGGTTTTATCACGTGACCGGGACATTCAGAGGCAAGAACGTTCAGTAACAAGCACAAGCATGAAATAAACAATCTGACAACTGCTGCAAAATCAATATATAAATCCCAGAATTATGTGTAATAGCTGGTTTTGCTCTGCTACATTTGCTCAAATATTTGGTCTTTCTGTCCTTCTGATCATGAGAATTTCAAGAAGGAAATTCTTTTCAATTTTGCTTTCATTCTGTCAGCTGTGTCCCCTTCATGCAGGAAGCCTCAGGAAGAACACTCAAAGGCACAAGAACAGCAAGGCATGAACTGTTGCTGGGGGAAGGGGAGAGAGCCCGGCCACATTGTCACCATCATTCTAATAATGACTTCCCTTTTAGTTTAAAGGGTAGCAATAACTTTTCTTTTGGTGTATTTCTGTAAAGCGGCTTTACTTGCCCATAAAGGCATTGACGGAAGAATTACAAATTAGTCACCTTTGTTGTTAAATGAATAGATGTGTGGTAACCATCCTGGACATGAGCAAGGCAGCAGTGGAGAATGGCAACCCTACTAACACCGGCTTACAAGTGAGTCTTGGCCTCCAGTGAGCTCCCCGCCAGCCACCCTGGACCCCGGGTGTCTGGTCTGCAATTCAGAAATGACAGCTCCTTCTTGGCCTAAGGAGGAGTTCCAGAACCAATTTGAAACCCCGTATATGAAATACTTTTGTCAACTGTAGTACATCTAGTTTACAAAAAGAAAATTAAAAAACCTTTGACAGATTAAGTATAACAGAGTTTAAATGAGTAAAAAATGATTCACGAATGTATCACTGCTCAAAATCAGAAATGGTTTAGAGAGCTCCACGTGGCAAAATGTGGGCAGATGACAGATGCCAGGTCAGCGACAGCTTGGCATTTGCCTCACTTGAACATGTTCTGATTGGCTGGCCCTTGTGATTGGCTAATTCACAGCCACTATGATCATCTGAGAGTTGGCTACAGTGTTTGTAATGAAAGTATATTATTCTGCTAGAATTTCAAATACCTTGTCTACTAAGGTAGGCTGCACATCACTACCTAAGGACAGAAGCCTGCTCAAGACAGATTTACTTTAATTGAACTAGCTTCTCCAATGGGGGATGTAGGGATATGACATACATTAAGCAACTTGGTATTTGTTTGGCTTATACCTGTAATGAAAAGACAGGGATGCTGGTGCTAGATTAAAAATGTCCTGTCTTTAGTATTAAAAGAATACAGAGAGAAGCAATGATGCCATTTTATTTCATTTTATATTTTATTTTTGAGATAGGGTCTCACTCTGTAGTCCAGGCTCCTCTGAACTCACTATGGATCCCAGGTTGGCCTCAAACTTCCAACAATCCTCCTGCCCCAGTTTCCGGAGTGCTGGGAATACAGATGTGCACCATCAATAAGTGGTCTAGGGAATCGAACGCAGTGCCTCAGGCCTCCTAGGCAAACACCCCCAGCTCCAGTAATGATATTATTAAACATAGGAAATCAGGCCTGAATGCTGCTGAAATGTTTTAGAGAAATGTATTCTTTTATTCATCAGGCCACTTTTCTGGGTGGCACTACAGAAACTGATGCCACAGCCCTCACTGTCCAGAACCCCATGGTCTACTGAAGGGATGAGACAACAGAGAAGTGTTAACAACACCATGTGCCGGAGCATGTGATAAGCTCAGAGGAAGGTATCTGACCCAAAATGTGTGGCCTGCAACGAATTCCCCCAAATCGCTCTGAAAATTAGAATTCACACGTGCACTCCCCGGAGTGCAGAGTCGCCTCTAGTTTGCACCAGAGGATCCGAGCTCACCTTGTATTACACCTGCCCTCAGGTGTCCATGGACTGTGGGGATTCATTTAGCAAGATCTTGTCTTTGCACTTGTCTCTTGGGTGTTCCTGTCATCCCCACATGATGCTGTGTTTACACTGTTCTACAAGGCCATCGGCTTCTATGCCGCCACCGTAGTGATGCTGCTGCTGCTAATGTCAGCCTTCGGCTCTCAAGACGGGATGCCACTCAGAGACTCACACCCACCTCTGGAGGGCAGTGCTAGGGAGTGTCAGGAGGAAGAGTCAAGCTCAAAGCATGCCTTGACCATTGTTGGGGAGCCGCCCCTCCCTGCTGTTCCCTGTGTCACTGAGGCAAGGAGGATTAGGGCGTGCCTTGAGGTCAGCTTGGGGAATGCCCTGTTTCCCCAAACCTAGCACGCAATTATCCAGAGGGAGGTCACAAGGCCCGATCTGGTGAGCAAAGAATGCTGTCACTGTATAATAGGAAGCTAATGATTTATGTTATTTCCCTCTACCCCTTACTTCACACAGAGCCCCATTACTCAGACTTAGGACAAAGGTCTGCGTAAACTGGAACCTCTCTCACAGGCAAGTCATGGCATGATGCTCCTCAGGCCTTCTGCCCAGTTTCCTGCATCCTTCTCTGAGCCTTGTGGAAGCTTCTACATATCACACAAGGCGCTGCTAAGAAATCACCTGCTGTCTGCACATGCACAAGTAGTGCTAACTGAACTACAGCACCAAGCCCTGGACTGCCAGGAACCAGCTGCAAAGAGGCTGAGCATATTTAATAACAAGGTAGGAGTTAGTACAGAAAAGAAGAGGATGGAAAGGGATATTAGGTAGGCAGCAGAGATTGTCACCAAACTATTGCATTTTATATCCTTACTCATACTCTCCCATTTTTGGAACCCATACAGTCTACTGATACACTGTAAAGTTTTAAAATTTTAGATGATTTGTTCAATCAACCTTTCCCACACTCACATGGCCACAGTATAGAATTTTTTTTTAACTTTCTTACATCTATTAAGAAGACAGAAAGGGAAGCATTAACTTAGTTAGTCCTTCTGAACCACACATTTTTGTCAGTTAAGCATAATTATTCCCATTTTATGTATAATGAAATTGAGGTATCAAGTGATTGAATAAATTGTAATGGTTTGTGTAGCTAGAAAACAAAAGAAGCTCGAGCATGAGGCTTTCAACTCCAAATCTAAGTTTATTTCCATTTAAATCCAATAGGTAGAGAAAGAAACAAAAACAAGAAAAACAGGTGGATTGTGCTGAACTGGTAAACAGAAAGGACCACAAAAAGGAAAGAAGCCAACAGAAGAGGCCTCTTCTGCAACAGATGGATCTAAATGAGCTAATGACGCACAAAAAGCCAGTACCAGTGGTCCCTCCCACTGGGATCTGACAGGGGACTGACAAACACGAAGGGTTCAAAGACAGGCAAAGTCCTTTCCACAACTACCTCCTTTGCTTCATGTATTCAACCACTGAGTGTTCATGCAACAAATTAGGATGGTACAAACTACTTGGTTTTATCCCTTGCTGGAAATCAGAGAAAACACAACTTATCTTTCCTGTCTTCTCTGTGCAAGAGTCTTGTTCAACTTTCCCAGCCCAGCCAAACCACATGGCCCATCCCTGCCAGATCTTCTCCGGCCAGCATGAATGTGGAGACCCTGAAGTCCTTTTCCACCTTCCTCAAGTCTCTCCCATTGCTCTGGACTCTGCTCTGTGTGGAGGAGCTCATTTGGAGCTTGTTTCCCTGAGAGAGGGAAGCAAGGAAGTCTTCAGAGTAGGAAGAGGCCACCATCGCTTCTCAAGCCACCCTGACTTACCTTTCAATAGAGCAGAACACAGTTATGCAATTATGGGAAATATGTGAACTAATCCACATTAAGTAACTCTTGTGGACGAAAAACTAGTGAAGAGGAAAGAGATTTATGTGCTTCCATAAATCAAAAGCATCCCCAGACAGCATTCACTGCCTCAATTCTATTGATAATGTATTGTCACATGTCCCATACGTCAGAGTTAGAAGTTAACATTTTAGTACCTCAATCTCTGAAATAATGTAAAGATCTGAAGAACATGTGTCATTCTGCAAGAAAAGACCCTGATGGAAGAAATTGTCAGAGCTAACATAGCTCTTCCCAGGAAGCCACCACTAACCCTCCAGGCTAGCAGACCACACTAGCAATAGCTTTCTAGTCTCTGGAGATGAGACTCTACCATGGGGCAAGAGTTACTGTCTCTTCAGGCCCTCAAGGCCACCTGCTGTGTTCCCTGTGCACCAAGACACTATTAGAGATTCATATCCTTCCCTTATAGTCTGCCAATACTGAGAAGAAGCTTGGCCAATGGGCTCAAAGTTGGCAAAACTCAAAATCCAGCACCACTATTTTCGTGGAGACCTCAAACACCTAACATAACCTTTTGGAGGCTTAGTTTCTCATCTCTGAAGCTGTATTTCATCATGAAGTTAAGCACCAACACTGCAAGCTGGTGTGAGATTAGAAAACTAAGACACCAGAGTCACACAGTACTCGGAACACCATAGCCCTTAATAAAAGCAGTGATTAATAATGACATATTTTTACTATTACTTCCTTGACATAGTGTCTGGAAGGTATTTTTCTACCTTAGAGAATTCAAGCATTGACACATAGCTTCTACATCACTAGAAGGTACAAACATGACATGAGCTTGCTAAGGCCCAGGGAGACCGATTAGATAATATTCTTGGACCTCTGTTTTGGGTCAGTCCTCAGTGACACACTGCTCTAAAAAACCTTCCACCCCACCCAACGGCACCTCTATATTGCTTTCTTTCCTTTTGAGATCTGAATATGCTCTTTATGGGAATGTTTCCTCTACCAAGACGTCAGGAACTAGAGGCCAAAGCGTATGTCCTCTCCAACCCCATAAATGAGGACCTAGCCCAGAAAGGTCTCCTTGTGCACAGAATGCACAAATGACTTTAGCAGGGAGAAAAGAGTAAATTGATAAAGGTACTACTAATTAAGTCCACGAACGACATTATTCAATGAGACTGGAATGGAATATTTTAGTTCATTTGTATCTTGTTTTCCCAATTCTAATTACTTAAAACATTATCGCCGCATTGTCTCTACACTCTCTCCTCTTCTTCTCATTGCTATTTTTAATGATCACTTCTGCCACTTTCCCTTATGTCCAAAGCCCAACATAGGAAGCTCATCCAGGGAGATGCATATTGCATAGGCTACTAGTAGAATTCATCTTCACAGAGCATTGCTCTGGAAAGATATGTAAAAACAGAGCCAAACCTAGACTGTCTAAAAAATGCACCAGTTTTATAAAGAACAGAGGAATTAAGGTTTAGTATAAAGGGAATATAAAAGTCCAATTGGAAACAGAAGTAAATATGAGGTTTCCGCTATATTAGTTAGGAGGCCAAGAAGATTCCCCCAAATCTCAAGGTTTTAGCACTAGAAAAACATCTTACATGGTCATGGAACAAATCTAAAGCAGGTCATCAGGGAGTCTGGTTACACCTAGTCAATTAAGAATCAACCTAACAGAGGAGTAAGCCATCATGTTGTGATACCACAAACCTAGCACGTGGCTTTAAGACTCACCACCATCATAGCACCTGGATTCTGGACATATCACTACCCTAACTCATAACTTCCATGTCTACCACTGCAAAGTAAATGGGGGTTGAGGGGGACACTTACTTTCACTTTTAATCATCTAGGCTAAAAATGACATGCATCCTTTCCATTTAGAGCCATTTGGCCAGAATCAGGCAATGGCCCATTTAACTGCAAGAATACTGGAACGTGAGATCTGCTACTCTAAACGCTCACAGAGAAGAGAAGACCCAAATATGTGCACAACTGGAAGTTCTCCAGCACAAAGCTTACAGCATCACAGGGATGAGTCAGAATATCACGTCAGTTAACTCAGATTTCACTTCCATATATGATATAACTGTATCTAGTTCTACTCCTATTGAAATAAGAGAGCAATCTTGAACAGAAATTTTACAACCATGATTCCTTGGGACCACCCTAACTCTGTTGGACCATTTTTATTATGGAAACTTTTCAGGACAAGAATGACCTGGCTACAAATCCTAAGACAAACCAAAGCTGCAGTCATGTTGTCTACTGGCAATGAGTGATTTCATCTCATGTTTAAAATATAATATTTTTGGTAGGCTCAGCAAGAAGTTGCCTGGTTCAGGAATCCTCCCCCACCTTAAAAAAAAATACTTCAGAGAAAATGAGAAACAGAAAAGTGAGGAAAAGGTTGACTGGTAAACCAATTTTTACACTCCTTTGAATGAGGCTGTGCAGCTATTTTCTTGGAAGTTGCCTTCTGAGTGTGAATTAGTTACACTATCCAATTAGGAGTGATGGAAAAATTGTGAACTAGACAAGTGTTCCAAATACACTGAAATGTTTCATTAGAGTCACTGCACATAACAAATTTCTCATTTAAATATAAACATCAAGTGAAAGGAATTCAATTTAATAGAAAATCAGTTTCCCTCCTAGCCAACTAAAATAAATGTCGAGCAAAACATTTATATGAACACATGTCAAATTAGCGGCTTAAGGCAATGGCATTTCAACTCAGGCCAGGGCACAATACAGCTCCAATAGAACCAGAGCCAGCTCTGTCTTCCTACAGGTAAAGGAGGGAGGGCCTCTTCATGTAGACAAAGACATTGAACTTGAAAACAATGATACACAATAGTATACTGTGGCATAGCAAACTACCTGCCAACTTGAACAATCTATTTAACCCAGCAAATGTCAATAATAAAGCTTGCCTTGAATATTTATTTTTTGATGAAATAAATTAAGTACCATATATATGGTGTCCAATACGGACTTATCCTTATATTAATAGGTCTTGAGTGCCAAGTCCTAACTGGTTGTCATAGCAGGCAAGAGACTAATTCGAGTCAAGTAACATCAATGTGAAATGACAACTCGAAAAAATGTGTTTCAGTATTCCATTCTCCAAAACGTGGATGATACCAACTCTTCTGCCTTCACAACTATGGAGACGACAGAGACAAATTGGAGGTGAGTCCTTTGAACACTTACAGAAGAGACACAGAGCAATCCAAACTATCATTACGTATCTTCGATGGGTAATCACAGGGGATTTTACCCACCAGGAAACAGCTCCCCTCTCTTGAGACTGCACGTTGTCCATATCAAGCAAAGCTCCAGTGCTGACCTGTTTGCCAATGTCAAACGTGTTTAGTTAACCGAGTTCATTAGGCTTAAGGACAAAGCAGCAGGTGAACAGGAAAGCACTGAGCAGGCCTCCCTCCTGCCTTCCGCGTAGGAGTGACTGAACAGGTTTGGAGTGCTGAGTTGTCAGCAACAAAAGAGGATTAAACAAAATCTTCCTGTTCAGTTTTCACGCTCTTATGACGCCCTTGGGATCTCCCACTTTCTGCTTCCAATGTCCAATGGTACAGTCGCTTTCTTTACAGGAACAAAGATCTAAGGCCACTTTTATTGGTGACTTGGATTTGGAATCCGGCCACAAAGCAGTCCAACAGTCCCTTTAGAGGCCACGAATGAGATGACACTGGAGTAACAACTTTTTAAACATGCATTTTTATTTCCACAATGGGAAAGAGAATACCCCAAAACATTTCATTTTAAGTTGATTAAAAGCCCACTTTGCCTAAGGGGAAAGAAATGTGTTTGCACGATTGTTCTCAATGGTAGCAAATCTTCGCATAGGCCCACAGCCTAGAAGAGGTGGTTTATAAAACTTACTTAAGTTACATTATTGGTAAAACAAACTTCATTTCTCTGGGACCAATCTCCTCTGAAAATTGTGAACAAGGAGCACAGTTCTGGGAATTCTAGGCGTGCTTGTCTTCAAAGGAACTGAAGTCTGACTCATTAGTCCTTAGAGCGGATCTACAGGGACATCAGAAACAGTCACTATTTTTTCCCCTTCTGCACATTTTATAGGCTGTAACATTTTCCTGGGGTAACAAAACATGTGTGTGACAGAACCAAGCCTCCAGAATTGGTCAGACCCCTGGGAGATGACCGCTTTCCGGCAGGTTCTTGGTGTCATCAGGTGGCCACTCATCCACTCACATACTGCACAAACATTCACTGAATGCTGACCCCATTCCATGTGCTGAGCTGTGCACCAGGGTAGGAGACACTCAAAGGCAAGGTCCTGTTCCAGAGAAATGTACAGTCAGGAACGTGGAGTCTGGGAAGTGAACAGGAATTACAAGATCCAGAAATTATACACCATATAACTGAGCGGTTAGGCACATGCTAGGTGTAAAGAGAGCTAGGTTCAAGTTCCAGCCCTGCCTCTCCTTGGCATTTTTCCACATCTTATTCTTCCTATCTTCTCTTAACATACTGTAAAATGTACCCATTTCGTGTTTATACAGATGTAGGCACACACAACACTAGGTATAAAGTCCATGAGGACAGACATTTTATCTATTCAAGGATGTGCCTTCAGGGCCTGTAACTGTCCTGGCGTGCACAGGTGTTCAATACACTTCTGTTGGGCAAGTACACTATACATCCCTGGAAAATTTACTTGCCTTCTTTGAGCCCCAGTTTCTTCATCTATTAAATAAGAGCTAGCTGAATGCTCAGATTATGTAATATAAACACGGCAAGCATACAGCCTAGACTATAAAAACCAAAATAAGTGGACACTATCATTTAATATTGATGATGCAGTGATCTTTGGGGATAAGAAGTATTAATGAACATTAAGGACCTCTGCTCAGGAATGTCAAAGAAGCCTGCTGTGTTGAGTCTTAAAGAACAAAGAATAGAATGTGCTAGAAGAAAAGAGGAAAGGCAAGACTCAAACATCAAGAAAGGTCACACTAAAGGCCAAGAAGACTTCCTGCTGCTCTCAAGCTCTGAGGTCTAAAACAACACCTTACATTTTTGTTCACAGCCTTCCATCCCTGCGTCCCCAACAACACTTGTGCTTCCGGCATACCTTCTCCTGGACCAATCCCAGGATTCAGCAAAGAGCAGAAGCCCCCTACTTCCGCCTCTGTAGAGGCAGATTAGTCTCAAGGATATGGTAGCACAGGCCTTCCCTCGAGGGCCCCAGCACAGCCGGATTCTGTGCACAAAGTACAGATCCACAGAGATGAAGCAGGCCTTGTAGTGACTGCAACAAGTAAAACAAGAGGCTTTCCGCTCCGTGACACACCTCTGATTCAGTCTGCCCCGACAAAGCTAGAGATTAAGTTTCCTTGCCTTAAGCTGCAAAGAGAAACATGACACCCTTTGCTGGCTAAGAGTGGAACACGCTTTATTAACCCAGCCTTAATTATATTCCATTTTGAGATTCAATAGTTTCGATTGCAACACCGCATGAAACCAGGCTGAGTTGCACCCCATGGGACTCCATCCACGAATGAGATCGGAAAAGTGCCTGGGAGGCAGTGACCCGCTTACGCCAGCCAGTCCGGGAGGCAGCCTGGAGCCTGTGCCCAGCTCCAGGAGAGCCCCACAGTGGCCCAATCAGGCAAAGGGCAGGTGGTCAGGGATCTGGGTAAATGAAGCTGGTCTCTATTTATGAAACAAATGATGTCTTACTGGAAAGTCAGGTGCAAATGTGGCAGAGAACAATGAATGCAACTCTCCACACACATGGAATTCTCTTTGCATCTGATCACTACCCTCCCTCTGTTCTCCACACCCTCAGTTCTAGAAAAAGCCATAAAATGGCCTTTTACTTTTCAGTAAAAAGATTGGAGTCAATCTGATCTGAAAGAAGGAACTTAATCTCGCACTTTTGCTTTAAAGTCAAATTTTCTTCAAAGCTGGGTGTGGTGGTGCATGCCTATAATTCCAACACTTGGGAGGCTGAGGCAGGAAGATTGCTGAGCATTCCAGGCCACCCTGAATTCAGAGCCAGCCTGGACTACCGAGTGAGACATTCTTTCCAAAAAAAAGTTTTTTTCTCAAAATTCTTTTCTATACTTTTCCAGTAAGGTCACTGTGACAACTGGTTGGTACAAGGGCTGAGACTCTCCATTAAAAATTTCTAGCTATTTACTATTAAGCATTTACTACACTAGGCCATATGCTCAGGTTTTATATGAATTAGCCATTAAAGCATCACAATAACTTTATGAGCTAGGCGTACAGCTTCCATTTTTTCCACAGTCAGAAAAAGACAAGTGTGAGACTCACACCCAAACGTACACGGAGCCCAAATGAGCACGCCTCCTTCTTACACCCTTGTCTCAGCTAGTGTGCAATCAAAGAAGACAGAAAAAATGCCTGAGTTATCCTGGGCCTCTCTGCGCCCACAAAAGTCCAAACAGATGATAGCAGGTACCTCACGGATGTATGCTTACTTAACTAATGACTTAAATGGATAATTTCAAAGAAGCTTAGAGTAGAAACGAAGAAGTAAGTCAGAAGCCAGAACTGGCAGTAACATGCTGTTGTGGATTTGGGACGGGTTCATCCCCTCTAAGCGCTGGCTTTCCCATGTGCGTAGGGAAGCGGCTGGACTAGATAGCCTTTGACAGCCTCTGATCCAGGGTCTTGCCCCAAGTTCACCCAGCTGGCCACGTCCAAAGCCTGCACTGGATGCCATGTTGTTTCCCCATCTCCCACCTTGCACCCAAGGCCTCGTGTACAGAAATGAGCCCTTATCCTGACACCACCTAAGCCCCAGTTCTGGTGAGTCATATGTCAAGTTAGGCAGGTCTCTAGGTATGCATATGAGTTACTGCTGATCATACAAAGATGGTAACCATCTATTGAAGGGAAGAATAGTTAATATCACCAGAAACTGAGGTTTTCTTTAAGCTCTCGATAGGAAGAAGGAGGCTTTGTGAGTGCCAAGGGGACCCTTCCCTCAATCAGGAGACACGCAAATGTACAAAAGAGACTTCCTGGACACGGCTAAGGTGTTTAAAATCAGAGCATTACCATTTAGTCATGCTCACTACTACACAGATGTCATGTTGCCACATTAAGTCTACTGGGATTTTTTTTAGCACTATACTAAGTACTAGATGAGGCAAGGACAATTATAAAGAGGAAAATAAATTATTCTTCCCTCAAGAGCCTACAGCCTTGTGAGATGCATCCATAATCTAAGTTGGACTTGTAGCAATGAATAAATTAAGTGCTAATTCTGCCAAGGGAATGAGAAAGAAAGGATAGATGGAAAACAGGGGGTGGTTTCTCAACAGATGCGACACTTGATCTAAACCTCGATAAAAACAATGAGCTTTGACAGGTGGAAGTGAAGGAAGAATATTTTACCAAAGGCAAATGATTAACAAGTGTTAGTCGTCTCACCATGACATGTATGCATGTGCACATACACATGGGGCATCCAGATTCAGAAGGTCCCTTGGTACGCACCTGCACCTGCTCCACTAGATTTCAGCAAGCGCAGCCCTCACCACCCATCAGGACAACTGGTCACACATCTCAGAATGGCAAGATCAAAACACATGTCTCTGTTAAGTACAATTTAAACCATATGCTTCTGCTTCGTTTCTGCCTGTTGCATCAAAATTGTCTTTTGTATTTGAATTCAGATAGCTAGGAGCTTTCCAGGACTTTTTTTTTTTTCTTTTGACATGTAGGAAGTTGTCATTTTCCAAGTGCAAACATACTGAAACTGCAGAAAACTCAGGGACATTCTTGGAAAGAGCTGACTATATTTAGATTCACACACACAGTCTCAAAACGTACAGACTGTTCCAAGTTGCTTTTATGGGTTCTGCATGATCCAATGCTTTGAGTTTTCCTCTATTTTAAGACCATAAAAGTTAACATTAATGTATAATTTTATAATGTAAATCAGGACCCTAGAAAGAGGGTCAGCAAACTAAACTCTATAGCCAAATTCTACATCTCACCATATACACATAGCCCCACAAGTTAAGCTTAGCTTTTCTTTTCTTTCGTTGTGGTCCTGTGGATCAAACCCAGGGCCTTACAAATGCTAGACAAATGCTCTGTCACTCAGCTGTACTTCCAACTCCTAGATTTTACATTTTTAAATGGCTGAAAATTTTTTTAAAGAATAATGCTTCATGACATGTGCAAATTACACTGAACTCAAATTTCAGTGCTCATAAAAAAAAAATTTTACTCAAACTTAGCCATGCTTTTTTATTTTCATTTTATCTACAGCCACTTCTACAGTATACTGGAGAGCTCAGGAGTTGAACAAAGATCATATGACCCACAAAACGTAAAAGACTTACTACATGATCCTTTACAGAAAACTCTGGCCAATGCCTGCTCTAACATAATAGAATGATCTCACTGAACTTGATGCTACAACATTTTTAGTGTTGAAATAGAAAAGATAAAATCAACTAAATGTTACCAGTAGCTTTTATGTTCTAGAAACTAAACAACTGAATTTAGTTTTGAGTCACACTATCCTTTGTCCTTTGTGTTTGAAATGTGAGTCCAGTGGTCTCTTCATATTATCCAGATGCAAAGCACTACACCAGGCCATTACACTTGAAGAACAATGGTATTACCATTAATTTGCATATAAATGATTGTAGGAAGAAGTAGAGAATTCTCTTTGGTGTCTAAGTTAGCTATTTGTTTTAGCATACTTGAATCTCTGCAGTCTTTGTAACTGCACTGGAGAAAGCATTCTCTTCTATATCGATTTTAGTTTTCCCTGTGACAGCACATTATTGCTTGATCTTGAAGGGAGAGAGAGAGAAGAAATTTTTCAAAGGAGATTGGGAGTACAGACCTGAAAACTGCAGGATACAAGAAGACCCTGTTTGCCTATACTTCAAGCTGCAGCTATGATTCCATTGCCTATGTGTAAATTATCTTGAACCAAATGATAGCATCATTCCAGATGAACAACGATCTTTGTGAAATGATGGTAAATACGGCATTCCAAGTGATGGTCTTCTGAGAACCGTGGACTCAGGGGCTGAGATTCACCTGAAATAACGTACATCCTTATATTATCCTCAAAAGTAGAGAAGTAGGACAACATATGAGGACTGAGGAGGCAAGATCGGTAGGGTAGCGGTGAGAAGGAGACGGGAGATAGCATTCTATTCTCACTCTGTGTGTCTAGACTCTGGTGAAGGAAACATGCAGTAGGTCAAGGAGACCTCCACAGGAAAAGCAGGATTGCCTCTGAGGTAGACACTCTGAACAACGACCATTCAGAGGCCTTTGGAGCACAGGTCTAGACCTCTGGTCTCAGAAAGCTGACATATTCTCTACTTGTACTGACCTCGTACAATTGCCAATATTCAATAAAGCTATGCTCAAATAGTGCACCCTGAACTCAAATGTGCTGTGATAAATTGTCTTCTCCATAGTGGGGGAAAAGAAAATAGGGGTCTCTACTGAGAGCAAAGAGCAGCCATAATACCCAGCTGAGGGTGGCCATCTCACCAAAATGGTAACTGGCCATAATGGAAACACCACAGAATGGCAAAGCGGTCAAAATAAGTCTATGATGAGAACCTATTAATATTTACTTTCACACGTAAGCCAACAGTCAAACTTTGAGAACTTACAGGTAAATGTTTCCAGGAGGATGTGTGGTGACTATCAAAGCTGTGAAGGGCTCAAATCAATAGCAGCAACTATTAAAGAAACGTAGCCTCACTTTATGGTCATGAGCTGAATGAGATCTGGCCATACCAGTTACTTCAGCCTCCAAAATAATGACAAGCTCCCTTAGAGTAAGTGCAATGATCTGTCTCCACAGCTAGCATAATTTCTAGATCAAGATAATATTTAGGTACAATCAATATATAGAATACAAGAATGTAGGTCTTATTCACACATGCTCTCATTATAAAGAGCCTCCACTTACCAACCTCAAGGGCTTGCTTTAATACCAGCTTTGTAAGTTCTTTTGAGAAATCACTAAATACTACTCCTTTGAGGAACACCGTTCTAACTCCAAAACTTATCTTGAGATATCTTAAAGAACAAAAGTGAATAATTTCATATGCATTGCAATGGATTATAGGCACACCTTAGGAGAACATCTTGATTACCCGGGAACTATTAATGATTAAAATGAATATTCTATAATTACGGTCTGTCTGCTTGTGGCTCCTAAACTGATAACCACTGAGTTTTTTCCTGACTTAAAAGTTATAGCAATACTTAATTAACACCCATAGGTCAACCAAAATTACAATGACTAGTTAATTCTGTCTAAGTAGATATAGATTACATCCACATTGACAATGGAGTCTCAAAATGTTCAAGTGATAAATGACATACAGACCATCTAGCCCAATACCAAGTTCACATCTTGTTGTTCCCTTTTACTATGCATGCGGCACATCAGCCCTCTGTCTTGCCAAACATGACCACAACTTCACAGTTCCTACTGTGTGATCTCTACGAGCTCACAATCTCAACCAGGTAGTGCAGCACCCAAGGACCCAACACTCGGCTCATTGAGGATGAAAAGATTTTAGATGTTGCAACAGTTTGTAGCCTTCCACAGTGTTTTAGTACATAAACAGATTTATAGCATTTCTGTGACATGTGAAATGAAAGGGACTAGGAAAAATATCTGAAAAATCTTTTGAGAGATTGAGAGCCACCACTCTGAGCAATCACCTCCAACCTCAAAAATTTGGTTCATAAAAATAAATATATTTGCCATCCTAAACAGGGCAAGCACCCAAATTTATAAATGGGAAAAGTAAGACTTTGGCAGGTGACACATATTTAGGAATTCGCCAAGCAATGTCTTAAATTCTGATTTTCCACTAACATCTCAGTTTACTTTGCAAAGTATCATGTTATTACCAAAAGACAATCCACCTTATAAATGACTGAGTTATCATAAAATTTATTTACAAAGTAATAAGGAAGTAAAAATATTAATCTGCAATGAAAATGGTGTGGTAGAAAAGTACATTAATGTAAAATGCCTGAATTTTCTTGCTAAGCCACCACTGTGATCAAGAAATGAGTAGGTTTCAGCTCCCTCATGAAAGTGATAATGTTGAAGATCCTCTTGCTCTGTCATCATGTGTGTATCCCCTTCTTACATATGTATCAATGAGTTGAAAAAATTACAACACACACACACACACACACACACACAGTCTCTAATCATTCAACTTTTCTGAAGTCAAAAGAAAGCTACACTCATTTGTTCTTTGTTAAGCTGCAAAATAGATATTTAATTTCTTTAACCAAAGTTGCTCTTGAAACATTCCTCTTGGGATGTACCACTTTTAAGAAGCAATTCTACAATAAAAGTTCCAGGGCAACTGTGAAAGCCTACAGCAATAGACCCTCCATTCACAGTATCATTTATTCTGGTAAGAGCGATGGTTGCCAAGTCCTTTTATGGGCAAGGAAAGTTAATAAATAGAATTTGCACTGAGTAACTTCAGCTGATTTTGACATTTCAGCCAGATATCTGTACTGACATCTGACTCTTTCTCCTCACATTTCTCCTCACTATCATCAGAGTGACCTCTTTAACTTGTACATCTACTTGTGTAATCTCTTGCTTACATATTCTGGATGATTCTTCCAAAGTCCCTGAACACATGAAGCTATTCTCCATCTAAGTTGAATCTATCACTCTAGTCTTCTTTTTTGATACCTCCTCATCCTATTCCAGTCCTCTTCTACACTTTTGTTTCTATACCTTAACTAAGCTAAAGAACTAGTTATTTTTTGAGTCTATCATGCATTTTCTACTCATTGTTTCTTTGTAGAAAGTGTACTGTAGAAGGAATACTGGCAGCTGATAAGGCCCCAGTCTTTCAATACCCAGCTCAGTTATCCACACGAATAGAGCATTTCCTTACCACTTTCAACAACACTGATGATGTATTAAGAATGTATGGTTTTGAACATGATTGCTAATGCTAAGGAGACCACAAACTTCCTGAAGGGACACAATTGCACCTTACTCATCTGTGCATTATCAGCACATTGTAAGTGTTCAGTAGACGATACTGAGTGGTTGGATAAATGCTGATTTATTTATTTATGTAACTGAATTAGCACAATTGTCAATATCTACATAGTTTATCAAACTACTCAACTGACTGCCTATGTTTATTCCTGGATTATGTAACTATAACATAGTACAGCATTTTTCACAGGGTGGGAACCAATTTAAAAAAATTTTAAATTACATGTAAGAAGAGTCTACACAGACAAATTGCTAAACACCACTGACTGACATGTTGGTAAAGTTATTTTTTTCCAATTCTAGTTCTATACTTCTGATGATGTCAAGGAGAAAGTCTCAAGTTGGTGTCACACCACTTTATTACCTCTCCAAAAATATGTTACAATGTCCCTTTTTAACAAAGACAAAGCCGGACGGAGGCTTAGATATTGTCTTAGTTTCTTTTTCGATGCTATGACTCAATATTTGACATCCACAAATTTAGGACAGGAAAGGTTTATTCTAGCTCACAGTTTCAGAAGGTCACAGTACACACAGGGGTGGTCACAGCAATGGACGTACATGGCAGAGGCAGAGGTGGAGGCAGCTTTCCATGACATCACAAACAGGAAGCCAAGTCCCATCAAATCCAATATCCTCTAGTCTGAGAGGTAGGTAACAGCATTTACATATACTTCCAGGACCCATCCAGTGATCCACCCCTCTTGGATCCAGATGTGGAAGGTGTGAGAAGCCTCCACCACATGCCTATAATCCCATCTACATGCCCGCAATCCATCTCCAGACGAGGTCCCAATCTCCCAACAGCACATGGTTCCACAGACAATGCACTTGAAGCATATGAGACTTGTGGGGGACATTCCAGATCCAAACCACAACAGACATGTAACAAGAATCAATACTTAGCTTGACACTGCTTCACTGCCATTGTTTTTATTTTTCATGATTACCTTTAATTTATAAGAAGTGATATTTGCTTTTTGTTTGCTTATGATATAAAAAATTTTATTAAGTATATTTATTTAGCTTGAAAAATGACTCAGTTTAAAGAAAAAGGGTCACGAGTAACTCTTAGCAGTAGTTGTGAATATTTTAAAAAGTGCAAATTGTACCCAAATATCTACCTAGAGCAGAAAAAGCCCCAATCTTAAAAAGTAAAGATCTGACAGGATTGTACACTGTTTCTGAGTCAGTTGATAAACTTCTTTGAACATTTGAACATTTTCTATGAATTAGCAGAGTATTGATAATAATTGTAAATGTTCTGATTTGGATCTGTTTAAAAAAAAAAAAAACACCAGCACGGAAATGCTTCAGAAATGCATAGAAGACAACTTCATTGTGATCATCTAAACAAAGTTTCCACACAGTAATACATCTTTTTCTCATTCTGCCTCACCAGTGTAGTTGAAACTGCACTCCAGTGAGTTTTAACTCAAGATATCCACTGGTCCCAAAGGATTTAGTCCTTCTTGTTTATAAATTCCTGTCAAAATAACTAAAGATGGCCATTTTAACCATCTCAAGAATGGTATGAAGCACACAAGGAATTTCTGCCAACTGTAAGACAAACTGAGGTGACTGAGGAAATCACTGGTGACGCCATCTCCCAAGACAAGCAAAGGACAACACAAGGCTGTCTAAGCCCCCCAAGGAAGCCTTCATGCTCTGAGCAACAGGGCCCAAGGCTCAAGTAGATGAGGATGAGAACACGGAAGAAGTGCCCAACTCAAACCCACAAATGTTTTCTGCTAACTACAATAGCTCAGGCAAACAAACTGCAGGTGGCTGGCGGGGGGCAAGAAACACCACAGTCATTTTCATCCTTTAGCCTCAAACAGATAGGACAAAAATACAAAGCAAGAAAGTAATATTTCACTCATAAAAACTGGGCCTCTAACTAAATAAAACTGTGAGCATCTAAGTTTTCCTTCTCTTTCTCATATATTTTCCAGAAGATTTCAACCAAGAATCTATAGAATCTGTGATTTCAGAGGATTTATAGAAATTGTGTTCACCTCAACTCTAAATCCGGAATAAGTTTTTTTTAAGGTTTCTGGGTTCGTGGAAAGTTTAATAAGAGATGTCTGTGGAACTGGCCTGCCGAAAAAGTCAACGGTATTTGAAACTCTGTGTTGACAGGCTTACTCTTCTTTGCATAGACAAAGTCACTCACCCTGACTAATTAAAAATCCATAACAAAGATTTTTTTTAAATCATGTGTCCAAAATCCCTCTCACCCACTTTATCCTTCCTCCTGCCCCAGTACTAAAGAAGAGAAATTAAGCAAGCCCAACTGAGCTGAGTTAGGAAATTTTCTCAGAAGTTCCAGAGAGGAAGATGAGAGACTGAAATTGAAGTAGAGAAGGAAAAAAGAAAAATAAGAATTTTGTGATGTTTTACTGCCAATTAGGAAATGACTGACCCCTTTGAGATTTTCAAGTAACTTCATTAAGTATATAAATTTCTTCTCAAACATTTTTTGCTGTTGACAAGCATTTGTTTGTGTGTGATCTGACCTCTCAAAAAGAATGAACTCAGGTGGCTAGTCCCAAAGCGATACTGCATAAAGGAGAGTTTAAAGCAATAGGCCATTTAGCTTTAAAAGCACAAGCTTTGTAGTAGAGACTGAAGGGATCAGTTGATTCCTCCCTAAGATGCAAGACATAGAATAGAAATAACTGGTAGAAACCATGGCTGGAACAGAAATCTGTTCAACATTACAAAGGAAATTCTTTGACAGTGCTGTGTGGAATAGAATGTGCTTCCCAGGCTGGAGAGAGGAGGAGGAAGGGCTGAGGCTAACCATCAAAGAGCCCAAATGTATTTTGGAGAAATTCTTCAATGGGACCATTCAACAAGGAAGAGCTGAGGGATGAGGCTTGGCTTAATCATCTTCCTAACAGATACAAGGATCAGGATGAAAGGAGAGGCATCAAAAGTAACTAAATGTCTGGCAGCCCAAAGCTTTAAGACCAATAGGGACACAACACTAGCCTTCAGATGCCAACAGCATTTTTCCAAATAGATTCATCAAAAGGCATTCTTTTTTTTACTAAATAAGAGATGTAGTTTCTGTTTTCTGAAAATAAAAATAGGCAAAGTGAAAATGCCCAACAGCTAGCTGTTCTATCCAGTTCCCTTGCTTTAAACATTGCCTCAAACACAGTTCTGTCTCTTACATTGTACAAGCTGTGGTTCCACAGGCCACCGCCTCTCTGAAGAATCTAGGATTCACCTGGTGGACTTGGGTTTCAGCTAAGAACTTGGAATCTCACCTTGGAATAAGTATAGGACTCCCAAAAAAGCAAACTGTCCACTCCCAAAGGTGTTTGACTCAGCAATTTCATCTTAAAAACAGAGAATCCCCAGAAAAGGGTAAAATCAGGAGTCAAAACTAGCAGCTGACACCTCCAAAAAAGACTGCAGAGAGGAGCTGGGTCTTTTCCATCCCTTGACTGAGACTTAGACAATAGCTAGCGAGCATGACTCAGAAGACGTATCTGTGCCTGCGAATGAAACCCAGGCTGCCGTGCTATGTGATCATCACTTCATACTCACACGAGTGAGCCAACAGGTGAGCTGCTCTGACTAGCACATCAGCCTTCTCGTTGGCCAGAATTTCTGCAGAGTCTGCTCCTCACAAGGAAGGCAAGAATCTGAGTAAAGCTGCCGCGGCAACCGCAATGAATCAACACCAAGATGTAGAGCTACTTCTGCCATGGCCCTTGGGAGATGCGGAAGACTCATCCATGAAGGAAAGACAGTCTTGCCTTTCAGGATCCCTCAGCCCACTGAAACAGCAGATACACAATCTTGTAATGGTGACACCGGTGGCAAGGTCCTCATGGAGAAGGGGCCACTGAAGGGGCACAAAGCAGACAGCAATAAATGATTCCTAAGGAATTCTCATGGGCGTCATGTTATCTGGCCAAGACAGGAAAAGTTATGCTAGGAAGGAGGAGGGAAAACATGAAGAAAGGCTCAGAAGGAAGACATTTACCGCTGCCATGTCGGGTAACAAAGGGCTTGAGGTTCATTCATAGAAATTTTTCTAAGTGAAACTTCTGTAGGTTATGATCTCCAATCTCAAAGCATGTTGGTAGATAAATCTAATGGCATCCATTGACAGCATACCAGTGAAAGTGGCCGGCTACAAGTGGATATAAATTTTTCTCTAGAGAAACATCTGTACATCTATCCATGCCTACTGAAATTCACAAGGTGTAGTGAATAAAGAAGAGGAAAGACTCGCTTGGGTTAAGGAGTCTTCCATTTAAAACTCATTTGCAGCCAGGCCCACCGGTACAGGCTTTTAATCCTCAAACTCTGGGAGGCTGAGGCAGCAGAATCACGAGGTCAACTCCAGCCTGGAACACTAAGCAACTTAGCAAAACCTTATGTCAAAATCAATAATAAAAATCGGCTGGGGATGTAGTTCATTGTGAGTGACCTGGGCTCCATCCTCAGTACCACAAAAATGAAACAAAACAAGTGACAATAAGAAAAAAATCTCCTTTGCTGGGCTGAGAGTTCCACCATGGACACAGAGTAGTAAAAATGAAGGAGTCAGAGGAGAGCAGTCAGGAAAATTCTGGAAATGTAAATAAGTCCAACTGTTACATAGGAGCGTGATTTTTTGTTATCTACAGGAATGCTGAATACATCGAAATACAACAAAAATAAATTTCCATCAAAATTGAGCTGCCTCAGTTCTCTCTTAGTCATGTTTTAAGACAAAGTTGTTTGACAAGAGAAAGCGCTTCATACTTTAAGCCAAGGGTTGACTGGCTTCTGTCCAGAATAAACATTGTCAGTTAAAACTAACCCTTCCCAATCTCCCTACAGACTGTGGGTTGCCTGCTGAATGGGGCTACCAGGATCAGCAACTTTTTTCCTAACAAACTTTAGAAAGGAAATTGTATCATGGGTTACCAAAAGAGCTGTCAGTCATATGTTTAAAGAAGAAGGAAGAGACATGGAAATACTTACAATCCCGTCAAATACAAGTGACACTATTCTCACACTTTATCCTCAGTTTCACCTGAAGAAAAATTAAATGAACATACTTTTATGTTTCATTTTTGAAGCTTATTTGAGGATAGTTATCTCTTTCAGATCAAGAGAGGAATTTCTGAAATAATGGAAAGTGTAATAGGTAGATCAGATGATTTAAAAAAAAAAAAACCAAACCAGGTTTTTCTTCAAACTACTGAATTTGTTTGTGATCTTGGAAAAGATCACTCTGCCTCACTAGTTCTATTTCCCAAAATGTCTCATTTATCCTAGTGAGTTTTGAATAACTATGACATTCAAGTTGACTGACAAATACATTTAAACTCTGAGTTCAAGTTTGAGATTCAGGTAAAAATATTACTCAATCATGTATTTAGTAATTTAATTTGATCTCTTATTATGTACTAGGAATTGTGCCCACATTGCCTTTTATTTAATGAGTTGCCTTAATCATTGTTCCAAAGAGAATTTAATGCAGCCTGAAATAGTTTTCAGTATAAAAATATCAACCTTGAACAAAATAAAGTGTTATCAGACATTGTATCACGTGTATGTAACACAAAGCATTTTTTATATATTTGCCAGAAGTGGGCCACTGATTTATGGGAACTTCCTAAAAAACAATACAAAGAGGGAAACATGAGACATTTCATAATTTTCTGGGTCCATAAGACACAAATAGGAACGAAGCTATTTCTGACGCTGAGACCTGGATTCCTAATGTCAACCTGACACAGTTAAATACTTCAAACTACAGAAACTTAATTCAACAAACATTTGTTCACACCTACTCTGAACCAGGCCCTGTGCCAGGTATTAAAATGAGCGATATGACTAATATCTAGCCTGTGTTCTTCAAATTTTTCCTAAGCCTAACAGTAGATCAGAACTCCCAGGTTTTTACTGTGGCTTACTCCTCATTTCTTAATAAACCCCCACCATCCTCCACGAAAATAACAGATTATGAAGCAACGTCCTGGAGCCACCACCACCACCACTACCCACCCCCCCCACACACCCGGTAGGAGAAAATCCAGCAGTATATTGAAGCCAGGAATACAGAGACCTGGATCTGAGAGAAGGAACAGGGAGCTTCTCCGGTTTTGAAGATACCCTCTCGCACTCACCGTCACCTCCATTACAATTCTGTGTGTGCATCTGGAACACAAGCACACGGAGTTTGTAGTCATTTTTAAAGCCCTCATCACCAACAGCTAATTTACTTTTAAGTGCTATAAAATGCTGGCACGGGCCAAAGAAAAAGGCAGACCTCAAAATAGGAGCAGCAGGCCCCATGTGTCCTCCCTGAAGAGATGAACGAACTCCAGGCCTAGGGAACCTGTCTCCCCCCCAGAACTGCCAGGTTGCCCCTAGGAACACAGAACCTGACTGAGAAAAGGTACTATTCTTAAAAGGATAGCTTCACAGATGCTTGGAAGAGCCTACTCAATTATCCTCATTTTCCCAGAAAGAAATTTTTTCATCAAAACCCATTAAATAAAATGAGCATGGAGCAGTCAGTTGACTTAGTCTAGGTCGTGCCCAACAGGCCAGGGACTGGATGCAGGGACCTTCTTGCCACGCCTGGATCTCAGATCTCCCTTCTCTTAGAACTGAGGCTGCCTGAAAATAGAGACCACATCAATGTCCAGTCCACTGCTAGCCTCAAGCGGCTTGGTGCCCGATGATCGCTGAAAGCCATGCCGTGCTGCGTTGCTTTGGATTCTTGCAACCCAGGGACATGCATCCTTCACACAGATTACCTGCACTCCTCACACCCTGGAACACAGGGGAGCGTTGACAAGGAATATGGATGCCTGGACCCATCTCTAAACCAAGTGGATCACATGGTTCTAATAGCAGGTGGGGTTAAGAACCGCAGTCTAGCTTCTTGGAGAACCAAAGCACGCCTCGGGCTAGATCCCAAAGTCACAACACATCTCCAAGTCCACTGAAAGATAAGTTCGACTGGATCGCCCTTGCCAAGGTTTTCATCATGGCATTCTTCAAAATCAGAAGCAGGAGCCTTTTCCCCTGTTAATGTTCACATACTGCCATCTAGTGGTTGCTGCGGCCTGTCCAGAGAAGTATCCTAAAAATAATTGTGCCCAGCCGTGGCAGTTTTCAGCGTGCCGGAACCTCAGGCAGTTCTGCTATTTAAATGTTCTTTACTAGCAAAGTGTGCTAGGATTTTTCTTCCTGGGGTGTCTACAGAAAGCCCACGGTAGAAGTGAAACCAGGCTCAGATTAAGGATCAAAATCCCACTCCTGCAGGCTCAAGAATCTACATGCGAGCACTGGCTCAGCAACATGACAGTCATGTGACTTTAGACACATGAGTCCATTCCCTGTGCTTCATGTTTAGTCATTTTGAAGGAGGATAACTTGACCCTCTGCTTTCCCAGGAAAGTTTTATATTAATGAAGTCATTAATGTTTGAAATTTTTTGCAAGCATCTATGACCTAAACATAGACATATATATATGCATGATTATATGTATATTCACTATTATGTAGACTCTGACACATATAATATGTAAATAATCAATGATAAATTGCCAATTAAATATCTTAGGTTTAACTTATAGTCTTAAATCCTAAAATCATGAGGACAACAAGATTACCTTTCAGATGAGTGGCTAAAAATCGTATCCCACTGAGAAGAAAAAAACACTGTGTTAACTGAAAGGCAACCAGGAAACAGACTCCCTAATGTGGGATCATTCAAGTCTCCCTGTACAGTTGTCCACTCACAGAGCCTACTGGGAGAAGACCAAACGGGTGCGGACTCCTCAGGGAAGTCTAACTAGGAAAAGGCAGGGTTCTGTCTTTACCCCAGAAGCCAGGGTTGGACAAGCAGAGATGGGAATCGCAAAGAAGGAGCCTCACGGGCACTTGCCTTGTGGGGAAGAGCACCACGCAGGTTCCAGGTGGCAGGGACTGCATGGGATGGGACATGTTCCAAAAGAATCCTGCAATTCTGAGACCCACGCAGGCATCACCCTTTTTATTGTGCTACCTATGTAAAATATCAACGAATATTACCGGGAAACCGCTGACAACCGGGTGGTTGGCATGTTTTTCTGTCATTGATCACACTGGTTTTGCTTTTGTTTTGAGATACTGGGGATGGATCCGAGAGCTTTCACATTGAGCTACATCCCACCCACTCCCTACCCCTGACTCCCTGAGCTACATCCCTGCCCTAATTCGTTTTATTTATTTTCTGAGACAGGGTCTCTCAATATCTTGCCCAAGTTGGGCTCAGACTGGCCATCCTCCTGCCTCAGCCTCCCAGAGTGCAAAAATAACAGGCCTATACCAACATGCTCAGTCCTACTGGTATTAAAGAGCTAAATGTCTGGTGGCACTTCAGGAGGGTCTAGAATTATTTTACAATGCCTTTTCCTAAACAGCAGCAGGTCTGCAACGCAGATATGGAGAAAGACTGCCTGCAAAGCTGATTTAAAATTGGCCCCACACAACAATTCTGACTTGATCTTTGTGGTCTGGATAACATGGATGGGGCCCAGAAATTTCCATTTTTAACAGATACTTGCAGGTTTCACACATATCAGTTTGAAATCCCCATCAAGAAATTCAGTTTCCAGGCTGAGTAGGCAATAGTCTGGCATCAAATAGCAGGTGGAGGTCAGGATCAAAAGATGTAACTCAGTGGGCCAGAGGGCATAGCCAAGGGATGCCTGTAAGAACTGGGAACTGGCCATATCATTTCTGACTCTCACTTACAGGAAGGGCATTTTCCTTCTTGTTACAAGGTAGAGACAGTTGACTTTTCGCCTGTCACTGCTCCTACCCGACCCTCATCTAGGAGGTGCCACCACAGTTTCAGGGTCCCCCCAACAAGAACTATGGACTCGAATAGTTTCTCTAGATTCTTCCCTACTTTCCTCCCCTGCCAGGAAGCTCGGACTTAAAGATTCACCTCAAACACTTCTTTTAAGTCCTCAAATCAGAACCAATTATTGTTGAAAACTTCAAACAATCAATTTAAAAAACTCATAACCAAGGGCCACGCATGTTACTAGGATATCTCATGATATGCACTGATTAAACAAGCTAGAAAATGAACATTTACAACAGGAGTCGGCAAAATATTCAGCCCATGGGTAAACCAGGTATTTGAAAACAGTTTTACTGGCACACGGCCATGCTCATTTCTTTATGTATTGTGTCTGAGAGTGGGAAAGTTGCGTAGTTGCAGAGATATATGGCTGGCAGAGTACTTACTATCTGGCTCTTTACAGAAAAAGTTTGCTAACCACGGTCTACATACAAAGTTGAGTAACTTACCTAAGGTAATAGAGTAGGTATTCTGACTCCTTTTTTGGAGAAATAATTTGGAGCCAGGGTTCCCTGGATCCTGAGCTGACTGATGCAACACCCTCTCTCTGCTCCTCTATTCTTCACACTGTATTTGTACCTCATTTAAAGAATTAATATAATTTTAGTCAGACAGAAGCCAATGACTTCCTTATCAATTTTTATTGAGGTCCTACAGACAGTTTGTCCTTCCAGGATCTAACTACCACAACAATGGCCTTCATACCTTCTGCATTATTAACACTACCAGTAAAACAACATAGAGCCACAGTACATTTATCAGTCATGAAGTGGACACATGTACCATCGTGCCAATATGTTAGACACAATAAAAAGTATAAAAAGAATAGAGGTGGGAGTTCTATTCCTCCAGCATCCAACGCTGGAAATCACAAAACTAGAACATTTACAGGATGCTCTGTAATGCTACAGAGAAAGATCGACATGTCACCTTTGGGGCTTAAGAGAAAAGAAGAAACAAACACAGGAACAAGTGTCAAAGGAGAAGTGTCCAAGGAAGTACATGTGACCTGAGTCTATAAGCAGGAAAATATAGGGCAAGGCAAGAAAAAGGGGCTTCCTTTTCAGGGTGACAATTTATCCAATGTGGGACCCTGACTAGGCCCAGAAAAATCGAAGGTAGAAGGCGACCCAGACCTAGATAATCTCATTTTCAGAATGGCAAAAATGGGGCTATTCCCTCTTGTCCAGGGCCTAAGGACGGCCCACAGCTCAGGTTTCACTCTACTCAAATTCCCAATTTTCCCATGCCCCAAGATCTTTACCAGAAATCACTGAGGTTTCAAAAGACCCACCATGCAAATTAGGAGACTTTCAAGACCCAAACTTCCTCCAATCAGAGAACGACAAGCACCCTACAACCCTGGCTGACCCTCAAAGTGCTTATAATCCTGCTCCATTTCCCCCCACCCCCAGACAATAAAGGTGCTGTTATAAGGATTCAGTCTCCTGGAAGTTCTTTTTCCCATCATACTCAGAGCTGCTGGAGACCCTGCTCCCCTAAACTTCACTGATCCCTCATTGCCCCTGTCCAACGGTGGCCAGGGACTCCAGACCTGACAATCTATGACACTAAGATGACAGAGTGCGTTACGTTCAGATAACAGAGCCTTGTCTGTAAGAGGGGGAGAGAGTAGGCTGAGGAACAAGTTAAAACCAACTATGAAGGTTCCCGCATATCAGACTAAATCTGAAGTTCCTTCCAAAGAGAAAAAGAAGATACTTAAGCGAAGGATTAGAATTATTCTTATAGAAAACTCTCTGTGGAAGAAGGAAGGGAGAATTACGGGGGAAACTGGTGACATGGTGAAGGAAGGATTAAAGACAAGAAGGTGGGACTACAGAGGAGACACAGGAAGTTGAATTCAACAGCATTCCGCAAACTCATTTTTTCCAATCATACAGAATCAGGCCCTTTTGTTAACGGAGGACTCCATGCGCACAGTGGCAGCCATATTCATATTGCCCTCCGCCCTTTCTGCACGTAGCACCGAACTGATATAAGGCAGCTAAAAACTGTTTGGTGGATTGTACTGAATCAGTTCTTTCTCCCAACTGCAAGGATGAGATTTCCTAGGGTGGCATCTCCGCTGCTTCCGGAAGACTATCATGGCCCTGGGTCTGCCTGAGAGCAGAAGACAAAAGGAGCTTAGAAGGCATGGCTCCATGCTGGCACATGAAAAGCCAGGACTTGGACTGACTTGACACTTGGAGAAACAGCTAAGGACACATATCAGAGCAGCCTGGCTGATTCACATTTCCAGGCCATGGCCCGCTGATTCAGCAGGTGCCAGGCATGCCCTGAGTAATGTTGGGAGGCTGGCGGCTGGTGACTGTTTCACAGTGGCAAATGATTTGGCACATGTACAAAGACTAAGTGCTTAATTCCAGGGGTTAGAAAGCACACTCTTAAGTTATCAGAAGTAGAAAGTTAACAAGGAGTACTTCATCTTTCACATCTCTCTGGGTATTAAAAAAATGAAGAATGTGTAAAGATTTGCAGAAAGGGAGTTACCACAGTGAACGAAATCAGACACAAGCCAATGTCTATGGCTTGCCCAGAGGACCCCAGGCAACGGCATCATGAACCCGAACAGCAAAGGGCCATATAAAGCTAGGAGCTGTGGCCCACACCTACAATCCCAGCACTCTGGATTGGTGAGACAGGCGGATTGCAACTCTGAGCCTAGTCTCAATGAATTAATGACTTAGCAAGAAGTGGTGTAAAAACTTTTGAAAGAATTTTAAAGGTGGCTGGGGATGTTGCTCAGTGCAAAAACACTGGATTCAAACTCAAGTATCAGAAGAAGAAGAAGAAGAAGAAGAAGAAGAAGAAGAAGAAGAAGAAGAAGAAGAAGAAGAAGAAGAAGAAGAAGAAGAAGAGGAGGAGGAGGAGGAGGAAGAAGAGGAGGAGGAAGAGGAGGAGGAGGAGGAAGCAGAAGAAGCAGCAGCAGCTATGCACAGCTAGCTCATAGTATATAAACAAATTATCAAGAAGATGATATCAAATACAATTTACTATAATACAACAGCTCAAAAGAAAAAGTCATGTGCTTATCCACACAAACATTGCTGAAGGATTTTAAAAATGAAAAATTTGTTCTTGATTTTTATTTTTCCATGTTATTAATATGTATATATGTGATAAATAAATAATGTTTACATTAGACCTGAGTATTTTGTGCACATATGTATCACATCAGCATTACAAACTCTTCCCCCTCCTTCTTTTGACCTTCCCATACTCTCTCCGTCCCCTCAGCTCCCACTATCCCCCTCATTTAGTTCTGAAATGACCACATTCTGGGTTTCTCATATTAGAGAAACCATTCCATATGTCATTTTCTGTGTGTGACTCACTTCACTGAGTATGATGGTCTCAAGATGCATTCATTCACCTGAAAAAGCCTCAAAATTATTTGTTTTTCTAGATAAGTAGTACTCAGTGAATACATATACCACAATTTTTGTGTTCACTGGTCTGTTGATGCATATTTTGGTGCCTTCCACATTTTATCTATTGTTAGTTGGACTGCTGTGCCACCATGCACCAAAATCAAATCAAAGCGGATCAAAGACGTAGATATCAAAACTGAAACACTGACCCTTCTGTTAGACAAATTAGGCAAAAATCTAAAGGATCTAGGTTTTGGCAAGGACTTTCTTAATAAGACACCTAATGCAGAAAAAAAATAACTTCCAGAATCAACAAATGGGATCGTATCAAACTGAAAAGTTTCTGCGTGGCAAAGGAAATCATCAACAGAGTGAAGAGAGAACCAACAAGGGGAAGTGGTCCTCACAACCTATACCTCGGACAGGAGGCTAATAACTAAGATATATAAAAAGCTGAAGAAAGATAGACCCCCTCCATTCAATGATCCAATTAAAAAATGGACAACAGAAAGGAATAGACAACTCTCAGATGAAGAATTTCAAATGCTCAGTCCATATACGAGACGCTCAATATTCTTAGCCATTAGAGAAATGCAAGTCAAAACATCACTAAGATACCATCTAATCCCAGAAAGAAAGGTATATATCAAGAACTCAAACAGCAATTGATACTGGTGAGGCTGAAGGGGGAAAAGGAACCCCCTTACACTGCTGGTGAGATTGCAAACTGTTCCTGATTTTTAAAAACTATTCAAAAATAAGAACAGATGGCTACTCTTTCCACAGTCGAAAATACATAACCCAACCTCAAGGCAGCCTCATTCTTATGAGGAAAATAATAGAAGCAGCATTTCTATTGGTCTTAAATGGGGTGAGGGTGCCTCTTTGCCACCATCGGAAATTTACACTTACTTTGATACTACTAACCACCACAATAGATAAGATATAGAAGTAATAAATACCAAAAAAAAAAAAAAAGAAAACAAAGAACTAGAAAAGAGGCAATAAAATTGAGTACTTGCAATTTGCATTTTTATTTGCTCAGGCAATTCAAAGAAAACAGTGAGTTTTACCTCAGGACTTATAGTTCTCGGGCTTTTGAAGGTGGTATAAGAAGAATGAAAATAATCAAAAATACCTCCTCTGGAAAACACTGCTCACCCTGCCAAGTGCAGATGCAAAAATGTGTGCTGATGTGAATAACATAAAAGGAGAAATTCAGTGTCAGTGACAACAGAACATTTATTGTAAGAACCAAATAAATAACAGAAACAAACAGAACATATGCATTAGCAGAAATCTGATCTTCTATAAAGTCACCAAAACTTGCTGGAGAAAAGACTGCCATTTTAACAAAGAGTGCTGGGAACACTGATTATCCGCATGCATGGGACTAAAACTAGTTACCTGTGAAACTAGATACTTGCCTACCTCTCACCCTGTATTAAAATCAAATCAAAATGGGTGAAGACAAGAAACTGAGAAACTACCAGAGAAAACAAAAGGGGAAAACTTGAAGCCAGAGGCATAGACAAAGACTTTCTGAACAGGACCCCAGTGACACGGGAAATAATACAATGAATCAACAAATGGAACCATAAATTAAAAGCTCCTACACAGAAAAGGAAACGATCAATGAGTGAAGAGACAACTCATCAAAGGGGAGAAAATCTTCACTGCTTCTTTGATAAAGGACAAATACCCAGAACATATGAAGGAAAAATTAAGTCCACAAAAAGAAATCACCCAATAAATAAATGGGCGAATGAACTCAATAGACACTTCTCAAAAGAAGAAGATGGACAACAAATATATGAAAAAGTCAACATTTTTAGCCATTAAAGAATTGCAAATCAAAATAACACTGATATTCCATCTTATCCAAATCAAAATGTTTGTCATCAAAAATGCAAAAGCCAGGGCCCAGGAAGCGGGCACTGGGTTCGATTCCCCCATACCACATAAAAATTAGCTGAGTGTGGTGATGAATGTGTGTAATCCCAGCACTGGAGGGTAGAAACAGGAGTTCTGCTGTGAGTTCAAGGCCATCCTGGGCTACACAGTGAGTTCAAGACCAGCCAGTGAGCAGGGACTACACAGCAAGACCTTGTAAAAAAAAAAAAAATGCAAAAACCAATACATGCTGGTGAAGATGTTGGGAGAAAAAGGAACCCCTTTCTACTGCTGGCAAGAATTAAGCACAACTACTACAGAATTCAGTATGAAGATTCCTCAAAAAAAAAAAAAAAAAAAAAAACTGAAAATAGAAGTACCATTGAGCCATCCTACTATTTGGTATATACCTGAAAGGGCTAAAGATCTCATACTAGAGTGCCACATGCATACTCATGTTCACTGTGACATGATTCTCTTTAAGTTATAGAAACAGCCTAGATGCCTCTCAACAGAAGAAGGGATAAAGAAGGCATGCTGCATTATACACAGCAGAGTATTATTCAGCCATAAAGAATAACAAAATAAAGTCACTTGCACAAAAATAAATGAAATTGCAAAGTAGGATGCCACGCAAAACAAGCCAATCTGAGCATATTTCTCCTGTCTGAGCAATCAATCAGTCAGTAAAGAAACAAATTAATGAGATGACAGAAAACTAGACAGTAGGCATTTAGAGACGAGGAAGGGAAGAAGGGGAAGCAGAAAGGAAAGGAAGATGAGGGTAATGAGTAAAAAATAAATAAAATGCTATGTGCACGTATCAATACACCAAAATGAATCTCCTTATTCTGTATTACTTCTACAGAGTTCTCTATTAATCATTACACTAATAAAAATAGCAATAGAAATACAAAGTCCAAGAAAAGCAATTAGCAAATGCTAGAAGCAAAGAGAAAATTCATGAAGGCTGTTGACAGTAATACACAGAAACCAAATTAAAATGAAGAAACCTAGCTTCCTACATGCAAACAACAGTCTGTCACAATATATAATGAAAGAGAAGCCCTAATGGACAATAGAAACAAACTAACAAACAAAAACAAAGGCCTGAGAAAAACCAAGTTAGACATGAAGAAAATAGCTCTATGAGATCCACGTAAAGAAAACATTAGAATCTTCTACAAACACAAAAAGAAAGCCAACAAGTGTAAGGCTCACTCTGTTCTTTGATAAGAACACTTGGTATCATAAAATACATCAGTTCTCTTAAATCAATCTATGAATTTAATACACCTCCAATAAAAATAGCAGTTGGGTTTTTTTTAACCAGACAAGCAAAGACAAGCACATTCTGAAATTTACATAGGAAATAAACAGGTAAGAGTAATCAACAGAGGAAAAGAGTCTAGAGGGGGAAACAGGAAGTTTACGAGTGGGGAGCAGGCCTCCAAAGTACTTAGTGTATAAAAGTTATTAAATTAAAATAGTGTAAGAAAGGCTCACGAACATGTAGATCAATAGGCTATTGTACAAAGTGAGGAAATAAATGTGAGTATATGTTGGAATATGTGTAGGAAGAAGTTATTACGTTTTAAATCAGTCAGTGGGAGGGAGATTATTCAATAAATGATGTTTTGTCAACTAGGTAGCCATATGGAAAGAAAAATAAAGTGAATCTACTATCTCGCATGAAGACAAATTGTAGAATTGTAGGTGTATCAAAGATTTAAACATGGAAGAATAAAACTAGAAAATACTAGAACTAAATAGAAGAGACTTTTATGTTATGAAAGTAGGGGAGTTATTCTAGGCATGACCAAACAAATCACAAAAATGACCAAAAAAAATTGACCCATGAGACTACACAAAAGTTGCTATACTTTGCTTTTTAAGTAAAAAGAAAATCTCAGGATAAATGCCTGCAATTCATATCACAGAAAAATGGTAAATTTCCATGAATTTCTAAAGAATATCTACAAATCTGTAAGAAAGAATATGCAAAAATAGTTCCTGAAAAGGAAACCAGAATGCCTCCCAACCAATTGGTAAGATGTCTTAATATCACTCATTAGTTGAGAAATGCAAATCAAAATCACAGCATTGGTTGCCAATGGTGACAAAGATCTAAGCTTTTAATAACGTACTGTGTGGGCTGGGAGTGGGGAAGGGAAAAGCCCATCCAGGAGTAGTGGAACTACAGATTGAGGAAGCATTGTTGTTAGGGCGATGGGACACTACCTACCAAACGTTGAATACCCCCCTGCCATGGACGCAGCCATTCTGCTACAAGAATGTAGGCTACTTGTTTGAAATGAGATGCTTTCAGACATCTTCCCTGCAACATTGTTCATGCAAGTACATTTTTGGAAAGAATATCAACCAACAAAAGACTGCTTAAGTAAATTATATTCAGATGCGGTTATTTTAATTGTTCCAGCAATACTAACATAAGGTATTTTCTATGGCACATTTTCAGATGTAAAGAGTAAGGTATAAATAACAGAAAAAGGAAATTATGTGCTGTGCACACATAAATTATCTCTAGAAAAAAATATACCAAAAAAAGGTAGCAATACACCTTCTAAAGTCAAGAACAGGGTGGCTAGGTAACAGGATGGAAAGGAAATATATTTTCATCGAGAGCTCTTTTATGCCTTTTTAAATTCTGGAAGATAAACACTACCTATTAAAAATCAATATGTTTCTTTAAATACAACCCACCACTGCCCAATCCCAGTAGTCCTATTTATAAAATCTGAATGATTCATCTAGACACAGATTCAAAGAATATGGAGGCAGAAAGGGATCCTGCATTTTCTAGTCAGGCCACAACTCTTGAATCTTCCCAACATATATTACTAAAATTGTGGTCCAAAGACTGATATTCTCAGCACAGGACATTTGTTAGAGAATCAGAGTGCCAGGCCCCTCCTGACTGGAAACTGTGCTGTAACTCTGTCCCCAGATAATGTTTATGCACATTCAGCTCTCACAACGCCTTCCTGTGATCTCGTCTCATCACCACATCCTCTGCTAGAAAAACCCGGGACAAGGGGAAACAACTTCGTGCTGAAATCACCTGCTCATCTTTAATAACTGCCATACACTGACCATGCACACAGTGCTGCCAGAAGTTGCATAGTCCTTTTTGTCTTTCTAGTTGTTCTTTTTTTTTTCAAATATTCCTAAAATTGAAAATAAACATAGGAATCTCTCATTTGAACAACTCAAAGACATTCTTCCTTAAGACATCTATGAAAGCTATCAGGATTTTGAGATTATTCCTTGAAAAGCTGCAATTTTCTTCATATATATATATATATATATATATATATATGGTTTTGCAGTTAAATGAACACAACTTGAAACCATCAAGCTTAACAAAGTGAGTCAAACTCAGAAGAAAAAATATCATGAGGTTTCTCTGAGATTTTTTATAGAACCAAATTCGTGCAATAAGGGTGTTGGGGGGCATAAGGGAGAGAGTGGGAGGGAGCAGGAGAGACAATGAGGAGGGAAGGAATTTTAATGTAGTTGTGATATGTAGGTGCACAAAATCCTCAAGACCAATAGTCCGTCCTCATCAGTCCTCACAATAACCCTACTAGCACAGAGCTTCCCAAGGTGAGGGACATACACCACCAGCAGTGTGAGAAATTATTTGGGGTGGCACATCAAATTATGTAACATATTTTTACTGAATAAGACTATTACTCTTTTCAAATATTTCAATACTTTTAATTGACTATGTCCTTCATAATTCTGTATGTCACTGATAATTGCCTCTCATGACTATGTTCTTTTTTATAGTTCAAAATCTCTCAATAGCTCAATTATTAACATATAATCATGAATCAAAGTTATCTTCCTATAGCTTTTATTCACTGATTATAATTTTATCTCTTAGATCCACACACAGAAAGAATGGAGATGGACACTTGCCCAATGATTTTATAACATTCTTCACTGGAAAATAAACAGGGGAGAATGGTAAAAAACTAAGTACAAAGGTATCTTAGTGATATTTTTATTTGCATTTCTCTGATGGTTAAGGATGTCAAACATCTTTTCATGTACTTATTGACCATCTGAACTTCTTCATCTGAGAACTGCCTCTTCGTTTCCACTGCCCATTTTCCAATCAGATCTTTCATTTTAAGGGGCTTATTTTTCTTCAGTTCCTCGTATATTCTATTTATGAGCCTCCTGTCTAAGGTATAGGTGGTGAATATTTTTTCCCATTCTGTCAGTTCTCTCTTTACTCTGTTGATAATTTCCTTTATGGTGCAGAGTCTTTTTAATTTGAAATAGTCTATTTGTTAACTCTGGGGCTATTTCTTTTGCTTGTGTTGTCTTGTTAAGGAAGTCCTTGTTCACAGCAGCACAACTAATTTTAGCTAAAATGTGGAAGACACCAAAATACCCATCAACAGATGAACAGATACATAAATGGCTGTATTTGTATACAGTGGAATACGACTCATCTATAAAGAGAGGTAAGTTTGAGGCTTTTGTTAGTGAATAGATGCAACCTGAGTCCATCATGCTCAGTGAAACGAGTCAGATTAAGGTTAAACATCAAATGGTTTCTCTAGTATGAGATCACAGTCATTTTTTAGAACTAATTGGGAAGGGTAGTAGGAACTAGTAGGGTAGGAAAGAGGAAGAGTGTGGGAGGGTCAATAAGGGAGAGGGGGAGGATTTATAATTTTGCCACAATATGTATAGGCACAAAATACTCAACAACAATGTAAACATTGTGTATTGCATATATACATATAAGTAAAATAGGGTGGAGGAAAAAATAAGTAGAAAACAAAATAAATAGCTCAAAAACATCAAGTTTATTTTATAGCAAATAGCTTTCTACATTCAAAGTAGGAAATTTTTCACAAATGGTAATATTTACACTTCCGGTCAAAATGGTGGCAGAGTAGAGGCCCTAGAACAGCTATCCCTAAAGAAATTTTAAGAAAGCAAAAGTGGAATCTATAATCTAACATAATCTAAGGAGTAGAGGTAAAAATAAAGATGGGCCATCACAGGCGGGAGAAGCCCCATGTGGTGCCCGCTCACCCGCCCACATGACAGCCGGGGACTTGCAGACAAGCAGCAGCTGGCTCTTGCCCTCTAGCCTAAAGAGGAAAAGGGTAAGAGGTCACAGGTCCATGGCTCACACAGAGCTGGAGAGGTGAGCGGGCTGCAAACTTCCCAACCCACATGACCTGAGGAACAGAGTAGCAGCCGACAAGCAATAGTCTCCCAGCAGGCAGCAAAAGGGACCAGCACTAACAGGTAGAGACGTGGGACCGCGGAGGGGAGCCTAGAGAACATCACATCCCCAACTGCGCCTCGCAGGGACAGCAGATCATGAGAAGGGTACACCTCACCTCGCCAGGGCTGCAAGGCGAGTTCCTGAAGCAGTGCACCCACGACTGTGCCCCACAGCGCCCTGACCAGCCGGAGAGGCGCATCGAAAGGGACAGAAGAAGAGGAGTCCTCCGGGAGGAAGAGAATTGTGGGGTGACTCCACCAGAGAGCACCGCCTGAAACCAGCGCCACACGAACTCACACGGGGGTTAACTGGCCTTTTTTTTTTTTTTTCTATTAGTCTTTTTTCCTTTTCTCTTCCTTATTTTGCCCGGTTAGCTTGCGTCATAGCTTCCGGTCATACGATTGTGTGCTGCTAGTTAATCAACTGACCAATCTGTACTCCGGTTTTTCCTTTGTCTACTGGAGTTCCTTTTTAACCTTTACTGTCTCTTTTCTTCTACTGTCCTCCTCCTCTTTTCCCATGGCTCTATGCCATAGCCCTTTTGTTTTTTCAAGCCTCTGAATAAGTTTGCAGACATTACCTACATCTTTACATAAATTTTTTTCTTTTACATTTTTCTTTTTTTCCTTCTGTTTTTCCTCTATCCCTTCTTCTCCCCCACTCTGCCACTCCCCTAAGTCTCAATACTATTACTCACAGGGCTTATCTCTCTTTGTCAACTCTGAGCCGAAGTAGGAGTATCTCCAGGCTTGTCTCTATCATATAAACACTTATCGATGCTTCAAGTCCCACCTAAAATTAACTCACAATCCTGACCTCCCCCATTCCTACACCACCTCCTCTAGTCTTTGAACTGATAAGTATCAGTAACTTTCATCCAACAGAAAGACCAATGGAAATACATTATTTGACTAGAAGGAGATCAGTAACACAGATCTGTGTATGTATTTCTACAAATAAAATAATGGTGCCATGAACAAATTCTCTTTATAGGTCATCACAATTGTATACAAAAATCACCTTCAGCAGTTTGGATGGCAATTAGCATGCTAAGTGGGGACTGGGTGGATATATTAATACTGGGTTAGTATAAATACATAACAAGTAGGTAACTAAAATAAATAAACATAGTATAGAGGATAGATTTAAAACAACATAGAGATTATTTTAAGGTCTGTGTCATACTATCAATATCAACAGCACAATTCAGTAAGTCAAATCTAGGTTCAATTAGATGCATAGTGAATGTATACTGCATCCATTACTATTGTGAGTAGAATATATACAGTGTTAATAAACTCTGCTAACTGTTTGCTAATATTATATAGTATTGTAAGGGTAAGCCTTTACTCAAATTATAGATGCTAACATCGTTAATAATCTTCATTATGTAAGTTACATTAACAAAAATACTCTGTCAAGGTAACACTTAAAACAAAAAGAGTCTAACTCAAGAATCTCAGAAAAAGAAACAGCCTATCGACAATACTGGAGCCTCAAGTCACTGTAACAGAGCCATGAGGAAACATGATAATAAATCAACTACAGAAAGACCTGACACAACAGAAAATGGTACCAGGGATCTTGAAATATCAAAACTCAAAGATGAAAAAGGCAAAAAAGATGATAATTTATGGGCCCAGAACTTCTTAGAATTGAAACAGAAAATGAAAGATCTACCCAGGGTCACGGCTATGACATCAGCAAACATTGACAAGAAATTAGAAGAAAATAAAGAAGATACAAGCCAGCACATAATGAAGGAAATACAAGATATTAGGGAAGAATTAAACAAAGATATAAAAATATTTAAAGCTGACCTTCAGGATGTGAGTAACGCACAGGAAAAAATAAGTAACCAGTTTGAACATTTTGAGAATAGAATATCAGACCTAGTAAAGTGGATGAGCTGAACATACAAGCAATAAAGAACATAAAACAAAAAAGGAAGAAAGAATTGTTACAACAGCTGATGGATGACTGAAAGAGAAACAACCTCAGAATTATGGAAGTGCAGGAGAAAACTGAGGACAAAACAGAAGGTTTAAAGGACACGTTCAAGAAATTATGGAAGAAAATTTCCCAGATCTAAGGAAAGAAATGAACCCTGAACTACTGCAGGCATATAGAACACCAAACAACCTTGATCAGAAGAGAATCTCATCACGACACATCATAATTAAAATACTAGAAACCAACACAAAAAGAGAATATTAAAAGTTGTAAGAGAAAACAAAGGGTGACTTACAAGTACAAGCCCATTAGGATAACTGCAGATTTCTCAACCCAGACCTGACAGCCAGGAGATCATGGAGCAGTATCATTCAAGCAATAAGAGTCCATGAATGCCAACCAGGACCGCCATATCCAGCCAAATCATCTTTTGCATTAGAGGGAGAAATTAAAACTTTCCCTGATATAGAAAGCTTAAAGGAACTTGCGGTCACTAAAATAGCACTGTAGAGAATGTTTAAAGGAAACTTAGAAAGCCAAAGGGAGGCTAATGACACCCAAGACCCCAGAGAAAAAGGACAACAGATATAGGAGAATGAGTGGAGAAGAGAGTAAGTCTAGTAAATAATGATGAAAAGCTATAACAATGGGAGGACATGACAGATATACCTCGATAATTACTCTGAATAAGAATGGCCTCAATTCACCTATCAAAGACATAGACTAGTTGACTGGATCAAAAAACAGAAACCCACAACGTGCTGCTTGCAAGAGACACACTTCACCCACAAGGAAAGCCACAGACTGAAAATAAAAGGATAGAATTCAATATTTCATAAAACAGGACGCAGAAAACTAGCAGGGGTGGTTATATTAGTTTCAGACTCATCACATTTCAAAACAAAACAGATTGGGGGAGACAAAGATGGTCACTATATACTGGTCAAGGCGACAATAGAATGGCTACCTAATCTTTGATAAATGAGCCAAAGCATATGCTGGTAAAAGGACAGCCTCTTCAACAGACGGTGCTGGCAAAACTGGACATCCATATGCAGAAGAACAAATATAAACACACGCGTCACCACGCACCAAAATCAAATCAAAGTGGATCAAAGACCTAGATTTTAAAACTGAAGCACTGAACCTCCTAGTAGAAAAGTTAAGCAAATATCTAAAAGACACAGGTGTAGGCAAAGACTTCCTTAATAAGACACCAAAAAAAGAAGTATCCCCCAGAATTAACAAATGGGATTATATCAAATTAAAAGGTTTCTTCACGGCAAAGGAAATTATCAACAGTGTAAAAAGAGAACCAACAGATTGGGAGAAAATATTCACCACCAATACTTCAGATAGGAGTCTCATGACCAGAATACACAGGAAACTGAAGAAAAGGAATCCCCTCAAAATCAAAGATCCTATTGAAAAATGGGCAAAAGAAATAAACACAAAGTTCTCAGATGAAGAATTTTTAATGGCCAGTAAACACCTGAAAAGATGTTCAACATCCTTAGCTATTGGAGAAATGCAAATCAAAACATCACTAAGATACCATCTAACTCCAGAGAAAACTGCATTTATCAAAAACCCAAACAGCAATCGGTGCTGGTGGGGCTGTGGGGAAAAAGGTACCCCCCTGCACTGCTGGTGGAAATGTAAACTGGTACCACCAGTATGGAAAGCAGTATGGAAGTCTCTCTCAAAAGACTAGAAATAAACAACCTCTTCGACCCAGTGATACCTTTTCTGGGAATATTCCCCAAAGAGTTAAAAGAAAAATATAACAAAGATACATGGATACCCATGTTCATAGTAGCCCATCTAACAATAGCTAAGATGTGGAAGACACTCAAATACCCATCAACAGAATAGTGGATATACAAATTGTGGTATTTATACACACTGGGATACTACTCATCTATAAAGACATAGGCTGGAGGCTTTTATAGGTAAATGGATGTAACTTGAGACTACCATGCTTAGTGAAGTGAGTCAGAAGCAGAAGGTGAAATATTGAAAGGTTTCCCTGATATGAGAAACCCAGATTACAATTACTTCATAGAACTTATTGTGGGGATTAATAGGAATTGGAAGGGAAGGGGAGTTTGTGCAAGGGTCAAAAGGGAGAGGGGAAGGATTTGTAATTTTGTCATGATATGTATATGCAAAAAGTACTCAAATCAGTAAACTTTATGTATTGCACTTATACATATCAATAAAATGGGGAAAAAGATGTTCCCTAATAAAATAAAAAACAAAAGCAATCCATTCCCATACTGAAAGAAGTACTCAAAAGAACAAACACAAGGAGCTTCCATGGGCACAGATGAGCATCAGATTCAGGTGGGAGGGAGAAGTAGAGGTGAATGGAATTCCCCCTCCCTCTAGAGAGCTCTAGAAACTTGAAGGGTACCCTATTAAACCTTTGGAAGAACTATATGGCTCTGGCAAAAAACAAAAAACAAAAAACAGACAGGTTGACCATTGGAACAGAACTGAGGATGCAGAAACCACCTGAAGTACTCTCAGCTACCTGATCTTTGACAAAGGCACAGCTGGCCAAAAGCACACCCTGGAAAAAGGACAGTCTCTTCAATAAATGGTTCTGGGTAAATTGGCAATCGATTTGCAAAAAAAAAAAAATTAATCTAGATTCATGCCTAATACCATGCATCAAAATAAAATCAAATTGAGTCAAAGACCTAGATATTAAAACTGAAAAACTGAACCTTCTGGCAGACAAAATAGGCAAAAATCTAAAAGATGTGGGTGTGGGCAAAGACTTTCTTAAGAGGACAAATAATGCAAAAAACATAGCACCCAGAATTAGCAAATGAGATTATATTAAATTACAAAAAAGTGTCTGCATGGCAAAGGAAACTTCCAGCAGAGTGAAGAGAGAACTGACAGAATGGGGAAAAAAATGACTGCCTGCACCTGGGACAGAAGGCTAATAACTAGAATATACAAGGTACTGAAGAAACACCTCAAAATCAAACTCCAATTAAAAAATGGGCAACTGAAATGAACAGGCAGCTCTCAGATGAGTAAGTACAAAGGGCCAGCAAATATGCAAAAAGATGTTCAACAGCCTTAGCCATTACAGAAACGCAAGTCAAAACCTCAAAACTATCATCTCGTGTCAGTGAGAATGGCGTATACCAAGTACCTGAACGGCCACTCGTGCTGTCAAGGTTGCAGGGGAAAAGGAATCGTTTACGTTGCTAGTGGAATTGTAAACTGGTAATGACCACTGCAGAAAGTAATATGGAGATTCCTCAAAAGACAAAAATAGATATTCCATTTGACCCAATGATACCTCTTCTAAATATCTGTCCAAAGGAGTTAAAAGCAATGTATAACAGAGATGTATGAATATCCATGTTACTAGCAGCACAACTAACAACAGCTAAATTGTGGAAGACTCCAAAATATCCATCAACAGATCAATGGAGACAGAGATAGTGGTATATGTACACAATAAAGTGCTGCTCTTCCATAAAGACAGGCAGATTTGAAGCTTTTGTAGGAAAATGGAGGCAACTTGAGACCATCATGCTTAGTGAAGTGAGTCAAATTCTGAAGGTGAAATATCACATGGCTTCTCTTAATATGAGAAACCTAAAATACAGGCACTGTATAGTACCAAATGGTTGTGATAACAGGAGTGAGGGGATGTGGAGAACCAAAATTGGGAGGGGAAGGGATTGTAACGTTAACATGATATTTATGTGTCCAAAATACCCAAGGTCACTGGAACCACTGCATATGTAGATATCTCCATGCGCCAGGCCCGGATCTTACAGAGGCTTCTGTTGCTCCAGCTGTGTGGGAATGCTTTCCTCATCTTTCACCCGGGGACAGGAAGTGAAAGTAGTTATCAGTGTCATACACTGATGGGGCCAGTCTGCCCTTTGGATACATTTTCCAATCATTTAGTTATTTCCCAAATCACCACATTCCAGACAGATGCAACGTTTAAATGTGATGGAGTAAGCTGCTCATTGTCTCCTAAGCTCCAGTTGCTCCACTTTGTCTCTGCAGTACTTGTCGGTGCTGGGGGATGCCATGCAGCAGAAAGCTCTTGTGGGAAAGCCTTCTCCCATCGGAGACTGTTATTCTACGGAGAACCACATCTGACGAACAGGTCAAGCTCATGACACTGTGGCTATGGGGCAGTAAAGAAGGACCCAGCCTTCCCCGAGAGTTCCAGCTCTATCCACGTGGGATCAGAACACTGCCCTGCAGACAGCACCTCGCGTGCATTACTCACCTCAGCATAGGTAGGTGGATGAGTTTGCCGCAACGGCATTTCCATGGGCTTTGGCAGTCACAGGCATTCCACTACGCCCCAAAGGCAAGCACGCCCTTGAGAGATGGATGAGGCAACCAATTTTCAATTGTGGGTGGGCATGAAATAGTTAAGTTATGAAATCGCTAAGTGGTACCAAGTAGGCGATTTTGCTCTGTGCGGCCCAGGGAGAACTCTGCAAGCTGGAACTGAGAAGCCACAGTTACGGCAAGATGCCTTGGGCAGCGAGGGGTCAAATCAGAAGTCATTTCACCCCCAATAACATCAGAGATGGTCATAACACCCCTCCACTCACCCACCAGGGAGACCTAGGAAGAAAGGAGAGTGTGCACGCTGAGGGAGGGTGTCAGTGCCCACCTCCTAAGTATAATGAGCTCACACCCATCTGTGTAGTGGCAAATAAAAATCGTTTCCAGTGGGCAGTAGTTCTGAGTGTGCATCCAAATCACCTGGGATGTACCTAAGAATCACAGACACCCCACGTCCCTGAGACTTTCATCACTCTAGGATCAGAGCTGGACATTGGTGTATTTGAATGGTCTCCTACATGATTTTAGTGAATATCCCGAGCAAGAACAGAGTCGGCCGAGAGGCAGAGGCCCAAGCTTCATCCTTCCAATCTCTACACTAATGCCAGAAACATATTTCAAAAAGTAAAGACCGATCATCTCACTGCCCGGTTCACAACAACTGGGAAATCACCATGGCCAACAGTAAGATCTGCCTTATCCTGACGCTTAAGATCCTGCCCCAGCTCTCAGTTCCTATCTCCATGTGCTGGACGACATTTTTCCCAAAGTGTCATGCCATGCTTTGCCAGGTCTCTGCTTCCTCTGTCTGAAATTTCTGCTTGTACTTCCACACTAGGCTCACAGAATTCGTTTGCCCAAAGACTCCTCTCCAAGACTTTTTTTAACCTACTTCCCTCGCTGGGTTGAAAGAGTCTCCTTTCTCTACATCTGGAGTGTAGACCACTCTCACAGCACATTACTGTAGTGTTCAGCTTCCCGACGCTGCTCTGCCAGCACCTATTACTATGACTGGTCATTTGCTGGGTCTCTACTCAACTGAGCCTGTGAGGCTGAGGCTCATGCATCTTAGACAACCCAAAGTACTGCACAACCTGGAGATGGCACACTCAGTCCTCAGACTGGCACAGTGGCTATACCACTTTATAGTGCCACCAGCGATGTAAAACGGTTCTTTTTCCCCCTCATCCATGAGAGTATGTATGCTTTTTGAGTTCCTGGCAGAAGCTATTCTCTAGTATGGTATCTTAGTATTATTTTGACTTATGTTTCTCAAATGGTTAAGGACAGTGAGGATTTTTTTTTCCATGTACTTCCTGGCCACTTGGATTCTAGTCACACCTATACATTACTCATGATTTATTCTAAATTTCTGGGGAGAAATAGAACTGTTCATTTCCTCCTGAAATTTCACTTGAAAAAATGATGTTTCCTTCTTAATAAAGTCACTCCTCTCCTCCAGAAAAAAATATATATTCCTAAGTAACTTTGAGAATAACAGTGTCTGTAAAACCTGGGGAAGACTCCTGAGGAGACTGTACCCATGCCTCTCCGTATAGAAACTGCACTGAACCACTTCTGCACAAGAGAAACATGTCTCAACTCCCTTATTTCATAGGACATTTGAGATCCTGTACATGGAACTACAGGGGAAAAAGTGATCTACCCAGTAGAGCATCCTTCCAGCGAGTTTCTGAATGATAACAGAGGCAAGCTTCAGGTGAGTTTGGAGTAACATTCTACATTAGGATGCTTCATGCTTCGTGTAGCAGAGGCTAAATTTTTTTAAAGTATCTTTCTTCTTTTCTTTTTCTTTTTTGGGTTTTTTTTTTGATTCCTCTTCAGCTTCATCCAGCGATGTTCTGAAATTGTGCAACTGGCAGAGGGTAATAGCCTGCACCCAGGGAGGGGCAGAGGAGTGAGCTCAGTGAGTCACAGACCACAACAAAGCCCTTCCTGGCATGTCAGCCTCACTTGGCAAACCCAGAGGATGTAAAACTGACAGCAAGACAAGGAGCATCTTTGTTATTTGTCAACAAATTGCAGTGACCATTGCAGAATCTTGGCAACCAACACGGAGAGGCCTCTGGGAAGGGACTGGGGGAGCAAGTAAACAAAACAACGGAAAACCCTATTTTCTAGAAGACCAAGGTCACACAGGTGAGTCGACCAGGATTTTTTTACTGACCCCACTGACTTAGTTTTTATTACGTTTAAGAAAATAGGAGTGTGCTCCTTTAGTGGCAGGGAAGCCCCCAAATACACAGGAATAATTACCTGGCCTTGAAACAAGGAGACTTAAGTATTTGGCTCTATTAGCTACAAGCTGTGTGACTTTAGGCAAGTCAAGTGATGTCTAAGAGCCTGATTCCATACATCTATAAAATGCAAGTAATGCCTGCCCTGTGTGACTCACAGAATTACTGTAATATATCAAGCAAAATAATGAAAGTACAAATAATTTATAGGTACAAAGGTAAGTACAAGTGATATTGTCATCATTGTTACTTGTGGTACAAAAGCAGATTATCCAAAAATCAAATCTAGAGAACCTGAACTGGATCAGGTTTACAGAAATAAACACATTTGTAAACTAGTGCTAATCCTGCTAGTTTCCATGTATTCTATTTCCAAAATGAAAAAAAAAATTATGGAAAATGCCCTCCTCAGCCTTCCAAAAGGGGGACTTAGCAGCAGTCCACACGCAGTATCAGTTTTTGATATACAGTAAGCTTTAGGTTCAAACTTTATTTCTGAGCACCTAAACAAGCCAGGTTCTGCTCAATGGTCAAACAGACATCTGAAACAGTCATGTTTCCTGCTGATGGGGAATCGGGGAGAGAGGCAGAAAAACCACTCACAGCACTTTATGTTATAGGTCCGTGTATATAAAGGACACAGAACAGGAACAAACGTCGGGAATAGCCACTGCCACTTGTGCAGTCATGAAAGCTTCAGACAGGTAATTCTTAAGTCAAGGCTTACAAAATAAGCTGCCAGACAGATGGCAACACGGAGAAACACCACGAGAGGAAGCATGGGAGCGAATGCCAGACACAGCCTGAGTGTTCAGGGCAGCCAGAAAGTGTCTGTCCTCGGAGGAGAAGGGGACGCTATTACAGAAAGGTGACGTTCAAACAAGGCTATATGAGGGACTCAAAGAAATAATTGAAACCCAAACAGGACAGAATTAGACTTTCACTTCGGAAAAGTCTCTACAGTTTGGGAGAGAGAAAAGCCCAAAGCTGGAAAGGCAACAGAGAGTGCTTTTTCTGCTATTTTTTAATACATCTGATCCCCTTTCAAGCCAAATCTTAAGTGGGATCTCACAGTACAAGATGGATAAAAGCAGAGTTGCTTCGGGAGAAGCAGGGTGTAGGACCAAGAGCAATTCCCGGTGTGTCTGGGGCCTCTCGAAAATCCTACAGATTTAAAGAGAACAATGTGCCATCGTGTTAACAGGATGACTGCAGCAGCACAGGTGAGGGATAAGAGAAGGAGAAATGTAGGCAGGACCAGACCCACAATTCCTGGTGATGGACTGACTGCACCAGGCAGAGAGAAGGCATCTTGGAACTACGACAGAGTCTAACCAGGATGGCTCAGTGGTTGGCGGTGCCTCTCACCACTGTGTGGCGGAGGAGAGTGGGTGGATCAGAGAACGAGATCAGGTGTGCTGAGCTGCCTGGGACACTTCAGTGGAGAACATCAGGCAGGCAGCTCAGGGGAAACTTCAACTGGAGAAACAGATGTGAGAGTCAGAGACTGAGAGATGAGATGAGATCACTACAAGGGAGGAAAGAGGCCTGGGCTGGACCCTCAAAGCCTCTTCCTGTAGAGAAAAAGCAGGGATCTAAAGAGAGACTTAGAAGCAGGAAGAAAGAAGAAAGTGGCATCCAGAAGCCAAAGTGAGAACAAATCTGAAGGAAACGAAATGTGCCACGAGACAGGATTCCAACTCCCCCACCCCCACCTCAGTGCCCGCCAGGCTTATGCCAGCACGGCCTAGCACAGAAATGTTTGCTGGGACGAAGATAACAAATTCACTTTGGTTCATGGGTAGCCAGAGCCAAGGCAAGTTTGCTCAACGTCCAGTGTATCATGTCCTTGAAGAAGCATGTGGAGTTCACAGTGGTAATTGAGCACTGCTCCTACTATGATTTGAATGTTTCAAAAACTCAGGTTGAAATGTAACTGCCCTCATGATGGTAGGCTCTGAATAAAGGAGTGTCATTATCAAGGGATTGCGTTAGCTGTTTCAAGAGTCGGTTTGTTATTGTTTGGGTCCCTCCTGCCCACTGTTTCAGAGCACTCATTTCTCCTTCTTTGAGATGATGTTGCAAGAAGGATCCCGCTAGGTACAATCCCTTGTTCTTAGATGTCCCAGGTTCCAGAAACATAAACCAAATAAACTTCTGTTGCTTACAGTTTACTCAATCTGTGGTATTCTGTTATGGCAGCAGAAAATGGACCCAAAAAGAAAACATAGTTTAGACACTCTGGGCATTTGGAGGCTTTCATAATTCATTCAGTCCAGTTAAACCTGTGCTAAGCATCCATTGCACTTAGTGTCACCTAATATTAGTAACAGTATATATATATATATATATATATATATATATCAGACACCATAATGGATTGCATTGCTGCCTTGTTTGATCCCTCCATATAGTATCCCTTTTCTGATAAAATGTTCAGTGCCTCACAAGGCAACCATCACATTTCCAAAACATCTTTTTGTATGACTTTCTTTTGAGTTGGACTCTTATAATTTTCACATTAGTTCTGTCTCTTAATGTCAGACAGAGATGATTTATGTGAAAACAAAGATTCTCTCTTCTTGAAGCATAAGCACAATAACTTCCTTCAATTATTCTTTCTGGGACACAATTTTAAGTTATTTCATCACCTGTGATGTCTCTGCCCCAGGCAGGGTGAAAATGTTTAACAACCTAGGTCAGTGTAGAGAAGACAGATGCTCCAGTTTTTTTGAGTAACCACACAGTAACCATGTAGTGCTAATCTGGACATGCCACCCAGCTTCCATCTGCTTAGCCTCTCTACCTTCTTTCTAACTATCAATCCTACATGTGAGGTTTTTCTGTTCTGTTGGGATGACCTTTTTTGTTTGCCTATCTTGAGAGCCAAAAAGTAAGGAATTATTTTGAATAAAGAATCTCAAACATAGTAACTGAAATCAAAATTAGCTTAAGAAATCACTGAGTTTACTGTTATCTGACATTAATAAAATCAATAATGGTGCACATCATACCACAGTGTTCAGTATATGTGGACCATATCAAAGTCTATTAAGAGGGCAGAAGCAGTTGTATATCCCTCTTTCACAAAAATTTGATGTTCTAAGAAGCTAACAGGACCAAGGCTTCCAAGTGCAGGCGACTGTTGCGCTTAGCTTTGCATGGGATGGTGAAAGGTATTACAGATATGCTGGTAGGAAAAGCTTTACCTGGTGGCTCATTCTCTTTTACATATTGTCTGGACTATAGAGCCTTCCCTAACATGGCACAACAGATTCACTACCAGATTAATGTGACATGGTAACTGCCCATAAACACATTTTTCCTTCATTTAGCTCCACAGACCAAGACAACACTTCTGTTAGAGTGATCCAACGTGAACAGGCAGCCCTCTTTATGATCTCAGGATTAAAGGTATTTGCCCTCCTTTCACTGACTTGCTTTGTTGCTTCATAACTTCATGATTATTATCATTATGCTATTTTAACCTTCTAGTAAGAAGAACTGTACATTAAAGCCTCAAAATCCAGGTGAAAGAAAGTTAAATAGCCAATCACTGACTTGATTATCATTCTTAGTGTTATCGAGAATAAACGCACTCACGATGTAGGAACCCATCACAGAGGTCTCTGTGAGATCCACAGATTCTTGTTACTGACCAAAGCCTACAAGAAGGCAGTACACATCTCAGCCAAAGAGCCTACCTATAGCTTTTGGTCAACTCCACGTGCAAGGCTTTGGCATTAAAAATAATTCAGAATCACCCTTTATCATGTCTACATTTAATACTAATTATCATAATTACACTTTACATCTATAATTACTTTATAGTTTAAAGGTGCTTTCACCTCAATAATCTCACTTAGTTTCTAATTTACAGACTTTGAAATTGAGAGTCAGAGAGAGCAAGCAGTGTGCCAAAGATTACAAATCTGGCAAAACTGGCCCAGCAGCATAGGCCACCCACCTCCGGTGATGTCAGTTGGGGGTTTTCCATTGCGAGACTCTACCATAAAAAAATGCATGCTTTAGTTTCATATCAGAAAAGTCAAAAGATAATGCCACATTCAAGGAAGCTCAATCAGGTCAATGGCAGAATCAAGAACCCGGTTTCTCCAGCGTCTCCCCTCTGACTTCTCCAAGGTCAATTTTGACATGAGATCAGCGTAAACCAAGGTTGCAAGATGGCTGTCTACAATTTCCAGCCATATGTCTTTTCATCCACATTCAGTAAGAAAGTCAATCTTTCCCCTCAACATTCTTAGCAAAATCCTGAGCCTGAACTACAGGCAGTGCAGTTACTGTGGAACTGTGTAAAAAGAAATCAGGAGACCTTGAAAAGGAGAAAAAGATAATGAATGATAGACAGGCCAACCAATGAACACCCAGTTCACCAATTTAAAACTTTTCCCATTAATGCGCGATTTCAAGAAAGATCACTTAAATGGTTAGGAAAGTTAACTGTGTGGTAAATACAAAAATCCTGACATTTTCTGCAGTATTGGAGATGGATTGGAGAGTCTGTAATATGTGGGGATTTTTCTCCTAGAAGGTCTGCTAAGTGGAGTAGGCTAAACATCACTTAAAAGATTTGTTTCCTAAAGTGCTGAGTTACCCTAAGTCCCTAAAATGAAAGGAAAGCATGAGACATGTGCCAGCTTTAAAACTTGTGCGACAACTGTTTGAGACAAAATGATGTCTTCTGTCTCCTATGCATAAGTAGAGTTAGGTGACAGTGGTATTTTGACCAGAGACATCACTACTAGTAGGCTGAGTCTCACCTGGTATTGGGATCAAATCATTTATAGTTATTTCCTGTTCACAATAAACTCCATGAAGTAAGGCCAGATTACCAGCCACATGTTACAGATAAGGAAACTAAAGATTAGAGAAATGAATTATCCAGTTTCACTCAGAACAGGAATGCAGTTCTAATTAAAAATCTTGCCCTAAAAAATTAGGCCATTGTGTTTTGGGTGAAAAATGTTAAATTTTGTTTCTGGCTGGGTCTACTGGAGACTTTAGGTATTTGCAAGCAGGTTCAAACCTCAAGTTTCTCCTTTTGTCACAGGGCATCCTTTATACAGGAAGCAGGGTAGCGGTGGGGGAGAGGGGAAAGAAGTCTAAGAGACCATAGATGCACCTTCAATGTCTTTGACTATTTTAATCCTTTTTACAAAATAACAGAGCCACGGGATCCCACAACTGTGTGTTCAAGTCTTATCTCTACTGTGTACCACTATCTGGCTTGGGTTTTTTTGTTTGTTGGTTGGTTGGTTTTGTTTTGTTTTTGAGACAGAGTCTTGCTCTGGGGTCCAGGCTGACCTTGGACTCCCTTCAAGCCTCCCACCCACACCACACCCAGCTGGTGCTGGGGAATCAAACTTGGGTACTTAACACTTGACTTAGCGCTTGCTAGGCAAGCAGTTTAACCGCTGAGCCATTCCTCCAGCCCCTGGCTTGATCTTTAATAAGCCAAACAACTCTTGTGAGCTTCGCCTTCTTTTTTTTTTTTTTTAAACAGGTATGTTATTTACCCTCATGGTTGTCTGGGCATCCATAGGTTGGTATAGACAATACCTACAGTACCTATAAACTGCTTTTCTTTCCTTTCCCTTGATAACGTTGGTCTTCCTAATTTTAAATTTGTTGCAAATGCTTAAGGATAGGAAGCTTAGAACATGTATGGAGGGTCATCTTAGAACCCTCTACACCAAACATGACAATTTTATTTAAAATCTTTCAATCCTTCTTACTTAAATCTTAAGGACACTCTTATTCCTGGAAGAGACAGAAATTCAAGTTTATATTTTTCATTAAAATGCATGCACTTGCTTTAAAAATGCATTCAAATGATATTTTATGAAAAGGCATTGTAGCTCACTTGAGGAGAAAAAGAGTGAGAGGCCAGGCCAGTGGCCAACTGAGGCCTTAATGAGCAAGCTAAAGTATGTTGGCCAACCAATAAATCCAAGTTTCCAAGGCAAAGAGCTAAGATAAAGAGAGGTAGCCAGGTAGATTGAAAAATACCTCTGGAACAAGTACATCATTGGGAAATCAAGCTACTGATAGACCTTCATCACTTTCTCTCTTAATTTCTGCCAAGTTTTAAAGAGTAAAATTAATAATTTTATTTTGCTTTGCTACCCTGGTACTGAGCTAAACACAAGAGGACACTGGACAGCTCATTGATTGGGTCCATAAGCATTAGTGGCTAGGAAAGCCCACAGATGTTGGTGCAGAGGAGAAAGCAGCTCTCACTGGAGGGAAGCCGGGTGACGCGATGATCCCTAGAGCTCATGCCAGAGACCTCTTGGCAGCAGTTCCTTCCAGATGGCAGGGGGGAATACCTAATGGGAAGTGACCAAAATAGGATGACATCACAGCAGCCTTCAGGAAATGAAGCAGAAGAGTTCCATAAGGACGTGTATGACTACACATCTCTGTTCTAAACGCTAACCAATACCTGAGAATTAAGCCAGACTCTTAACTCCATGGATGCCACCATCAAAATGAGTGCCAGCAAAGACGAACCAGACAGCAGAGAAACTACAACAAGAATGGATTATTTTGGAGAATAAATATTCTAATTTTCCTAATATTTCATATTAGAAATCTTAATATGAGAGAACAGACTAGTAAAGGTCTAGCCTTTCTGTAAGATAGAACTATAATTCATTTGTTAAGTTGAGCCATATGATATTGCCACTTCGCAGGTTACAAATGGCTCAAAACTGGCAAGTTCATGTGGTTCAGTTTAATATCACTTAGGCTAGACTGATATGTTTGATAGAATATACCATATGTAATATATACATATAAGCGAACATGCATACATTCACTCTACTTCCTCACATACTGCTCCTCTAACAGGCGAGACACATTACTATCCCCGCATCCCTGGACCACCACATGGCAGGCTTCTCCTCTCTCTACCATCCCTATAAGAACGAATGAAGGAAGTTCAACAACCCAAGGGTTTTCTTTGGCATTCCACTAGTAAGGAGAGGAAAGGAAAATTGGCAGGGAGGGGAAGGGAGACAAAGGGACAATGACACAGTGAAAGGCTATTCTATGAAAATGCTGAAGAACTTTCCCTCTGTTCCCCAGGCTTTTACTACTGGGTTTATTATAAATCTGAGCCTCAGCTTACCTGAGATAAAAAATGTCCCTTTGTGTAAATGTGAGCAACCGTGTGCATAGAGATAGACATGGGTTCTCAGTGCATGGGAGAGAGAACATGGAGAATAACGAGGAAAGCAGAAAATTAGGCAGGAAGCTTCTGTAAAATTTTGGTATTGCTAAAATTGCCTTAGTTATTGCAAAAATGTGCCTTAATTCCAACATCTATTTTATAATAGGGATTAAATTAACTGAAGTGTATGCCCAGACAAGAAGTAAGGAAATGTAGTATCTTGTTCCAAGTCTCACTATGTTCTGATGACAGATGAAAACATCTAGAAAGATGCTGACTTTATAAGGTGGACGGTTCCCCAGGAGAGAGTACATTAATAGTATCTGTTTGTTGGAGAATATTTATGTTCTCTTGATTTACTTCCAATAATGGGCACTGGTTTTGCTACTGGGATAAGGTAGTACATAGATCTATTATATTAATTTAATTAAATTCTCCATAAATCGAGATGACTATGGGATCCTCTAGCAATGCACAAAACGTGAATAGCATACCAGTTACTGATTTATCAATGGAAAAGTGCACAAGAGGAAAAACACCTCTTGCTGTAAATAACCTCTTGATGACATTCACCAACCAGGACTGGGCACTGCCCATGCTGGGGTCAAAATTTCGGCACTCTTTGTTCTCTAGGACCAGGAATATCCAACAGATAATTTATGGAGAACAACTGATTCTAGCACCAGAACAGAAATGGCCTCCCTGAACAGTCTAGCACACAGACACTTACATACCTCGGCAGTATGGGAGTGATTTCATAAGGATCTCTGTGTAACACAGTCAACACAGAAGATTGACATAGTAGACCCCCCACCATGGCATGAAGCAGGGGGAAAGGAAACGTGCAAAGTCCTTACATCTACACAAGTATGGTTTATATAAGGTTAAGGATCTGACCGTGGGCCAATATAAATGTAACATACATATACTCAGACTCCTTAAAATATCTTTGTTCTATTTCTTTGTCTGAATAAGTAAAGATTTCTCTGAGAAGCACTACAGTTCTGAATTAATTTTGCCAGAAAGTCTTTCAGTGTTTTTCATCCAGGAGTCTTCAGGCTTGCTTTTCTAAATACAGACTGAAACCAGCAACATCGGCACCCCTGGCAACTTACTAAAAATGCAGACCCTTGGGCTCACCCTTAGCTTAGTGATTCAGAACCTCACTTTAACGTGGTCCCAGGCGATCTATATGCATATTATCACTAGGATAGATCTGTTTCATGGGTCAGAAGATTGCTTTTCATGCTTTTACAAAGCATGATTGTATGATCATTATGTCACTACACAATTGGAAACATATACCCGAAATAATTCTCCAGTAGAACATTTTTCTAAGTTCTTCAGACTGCAACTGACCTTTGACTCTTCAAGATCTGAATCTTACCTCAGGTGAATCAACAATACTGCTAACACAGCTACCCCTGGGTGCAGGCCACTTATTCGGCTCTTAGTCCCAGATGGTTAAAGATAAACAAATTTCTCCCTGTTTTCACAGTAGTTAATAGTAAATAACACTTTGAAGTACTGCTGGGAAGAGTTTAAGCCTACTTTTGGGTTTAGATAAAAAGAATAATAGGGATCTATTAACAATGTCTGCCCTGAATACAAGACACAAGCCTATACTAGGATGTGTCCTTTTCCACTCATAGGGCTTCATGCAATATGTAGCGCATTTGTAGAGTCATCCTGGTGAATTTTCTCTTTCTTAAACACCTCAAAGACAAGATCTGCTATGAGCTGCGTTCCAGGGATCACAAACAAAACCACTCGCAGTTAACAAAGCCCTGTCATGTGAGAACATACGCACCAGGAGGAATCACTTACACTTCCAACAGTGTGTGTCTGGACGGGGGGAATCTTGTGTCTTTCAATTCCACTGTGTTACAGGATAACCGAAATAAATCTTTGACTTCTAAAAGTTGCAGAAAAAAGCAAACTGACACCAAAATATCCTTCTCAAAAATTCTCACACTTTAAGTAAGCCCGCAGCATCAGGAGCTGAGCGAGGATGGAATTATATTAGGTGCAATCATGTCCTTTACATAAGTGTTAATTAGGCTAAGAAAAAAACCAGATAATTTTATATCACTATGCACCAATAGGTATCCAATCCACAATAGAGAAGACAGATCTGCTGGCAAGCAAAAGGAGGGAAATTACAGAACCTGTAGTGCATTTATAACTATACTGCATGTTCAGGAGTGTTTGTCTAAAGCTGTATTTAAATATGTGGTAACAGACCATTTGATCTGCACCGTGATATTGGATTATCCTCACAGCTAACAAAACGAGGCTCAGAGAACTTATACATCTTGGTTCTGGTTTCGCAGCAATGATAGAGCCTGTCTGACTTGTTAAACTGAAGGTCAGCTAAATTTTCCTGTAAAGGTCCAGACAATAAATATTTCAGGCTTGGGAGCACTCAATCTCTCTTGCAACTACTCAACTCAGCTATTGCATCATGCAAACAGCCCTCAATGAGATGTAAACAAATGGATGTAGCGGCGTTCTGATAAATTTTTGTTTACAAAACCAGATAGATTTGGTCCTCAGGCTATAATTTTCTGACTACTAAACTCTTTCCATTACAGCTAAGTAATATTCTAGTCACCAAGGTCATAAGTAATTATCAAACCCTCTATGCCCCCATTAACCCTTTCAATTAAGATTTATTGGTCACTTACTAAGTCCTAGGCACTTAGCTAAGACTTGGGACTCCAAAAACTAAGGACTGGAGCTCCAGCGGCACAACTGATTAGTGCACGGTACTTACCCAAAAGTGAAAAATGTTTGTTTTCTAGGAGGTGGAATGTTGGTTATGGGCACAAACGGACACAACGTTTTGGACTTAAAATACCAAGTTGACATTACTTGGTACTATTTCATTAATACCTCCATGATGTGTGTGTGTGTGTGTGTGTGTGTGTGTGTGTGTGTGTGTGTGTGTGTGTGTGCATGTGTGCGTGTGTCTGTGTGACTTTATTGTGCCACTGACTACTCCTGCATTACAGGTTTATGTCTCCTCTACTGGCCATAAGAACCAAAGTGGCAGCCATGTCATCCCTGGAGCTAGGCTGAAATTTCTGCCAAGATGCTCGGCATATAATGAGGAGTTCTACTCTGTTCTGTTCTATTCTATTCTGTTCTATTCTATTCTTTACTTACTGCTGAAGTATCATGAGAAGACTGTCAGATTTACCAAGCTCTGGCTCTTACAGAATGCACAGTAACAGGCTGGGAAAGATTATGTACCACTCTGGATGTCTCTTTGGTGATAGACCATAGGGCTGAACTTTCTTAGGCATGTAACAGAAGCAGGCAATGCATATTTACTCAGCAGCTCTTAGCAAATTAGCAGATTGCATGTCACAACACTTGCTTGTCTTGCTATTTCCAATAAGTGGCCCTCACTGCGAACCTTAGCTAATAGAAAGCTGTCATTCCATCTGTTCTCCAAGAAGAATCCAAGCTTTCCTTATTTAAACAAAGAGAAATGCTGAAACCTAAGCTTCTTCATGCCTCATTCATACTGAAATATTTCTGGAATGTACTGTATAGAACCAAGGAAAAGGAACTCTGCACATCGCCAAAGACACACACTGTTTTCTCAGACAGCCCCAGTAGGAAAGCCCCACACCCTCTCTCTCTGGCTCACTCGTTACTCTCGCCAGTCATCTGTGAGAAGAGAGTGGACTCAGTTGATCAACACTCAGGCACAACACTGCTTCTTCGTCTGTGTACTTGGCTGTAGGACCCAGCAGCTGCTTTGCCAAGGAAGGGAGCTATTAAATGTCTCGTTCATGGGAAATGCACCACCTCAAAAGGAGATTTGGGTAGCATTTGGCATTACACCATGAGGTCCTGGGCCAAGTTCATCCTGAGCTAGGCACGACTGGCTGTCCACCTATTCTGCACAGTGAGGAGAGGCATCTGTGCAAAAGCCCACGTTTGAGGCCCACAGAACATAAACACATTTCATACTAGTATTAGTTTTTCATCTGACTTTGCTGACTGATTATTTGACCACAAAGCAAAATTCTTACTTTAGCTGTCATATTCCAAATGGCTTGAAAGTCAAAAAGCACAAGTTTTGTAACTACACTGACCAGAGTTCTGGCTCCTGCCCCATAACTTTCAAAATGTTCATCTTGAGCCTTTTCCATAGCCTCCCATGCCCCACTTTTTTCATAAGTGATACAGGAAAAAGTGATACCTTTCTATAAGGTTTATGGAAGACTAATGTGAGATTGGAATTCTAACGTAATAATAACTAGCATTTACTGAGCACGTCATTACCATTATGTATGTATATTCCAGACCTATGCTCCTCTGTCCTAAGCAGCGGATTGCTCCTTACTCTGTCAGGAGGGTTCTATTACTATTTCCTTGAGTAAAATTACACAACCTGTAAGTATGATAAAGTCATATTTAAACTCTGGCAATCTGTTGCATTTCTGAATGCTTAGAACAGTATGTCATAATTATATTTTTAAAAATAATTACTATTTTTTTGAGACAAGGTCTTGCTCTGTAGTTCAGACTGGTCCTAATTTCACTATGTAGCCCAGGCTGGCCTCAAACTCATGGAATTCCTCTTGCCTCAGCCTCCTGAGTACTGGGATTAAAAGTATGCACCACTACTCATGTCTTACGTGATGCTGGAGAACTGAACCCAGGGCCTTGCACTTGCCAGGTAAGAGCAATAACCACTGTGCTATTCCTCCACTCCCAATAATTACTATTTTGACTGCAGTGAATGCCATACTTTCTCATCATGATCATGATCATCATCACAGTCATCATCTTCATCTTGTCATGTCTAGACTCAGTAGCTTTTAGAGGCCTGGGACATTATTCTGTCACAAACGATACTATATTGTGATAATAAGAGAAAAATCCCACTGGGCTGAAGGTCACAGTGTACTCCTATCAGTTCAGTGTTAATGCAGGAACTGGGAAGGACTCCTCGTGAGCTATAAACAAATGTAATGAGGCAGGAAAAGCACAGTTCTGACGACAGTGTGTTGTAGACCACTTCTACCAGCTTCATAGAATCACTGCATATAAGTCTTCCGTCTCTTCCCAAATGTGTTTAATAACACAGAATGGGTAGTTACACTGGTAGCTGGAAATTGATCATGAGAGAAATATTTACACCATAGGAATCGGCAAACACTATAAACCAAAGGGGCTTTTTACCCAAAGACCGAGTGGCTAAACATTTATCAGACTATCACTAGTTTGAAATCTGACAGGAATGAGTTTAAATCTGCATGTGACAGAGATTTTTAAAGGAAGTCACTTAACTTCTTTGAGCCTTATCTTCCTCAAGCCCGAAACAAAAGAAATGTTCCTTAATTAGTTATTGTGAAGATTAAATTATGCACTATTAGTAAAGTTTTTAAAAATAAGACATTTAACAGGCCTTAAAAAGTGATAGTTGTAACATGGGTTTTATTATTTGCATTAGATTAGCCAAAGGTGGAAAGTGAAGGCCATGGTATAGATAAGTTTATGTAAGAATGAGCTCAGAAACCCTTCCTCACCACGGTGGGTCTCACCTTTCCAGGAACTGTCTCAATCATAGCCCAATTCAAAAAAGTCTGAGCTTAAGCGCTTCCTACTCTCAGCTCTAGTAATACATTTTCATTCGGATTCATTTCTCATGTTACAGGCTCCTGCTGGTACCAAGCAGCCAGGTTCAGGGCTAACTTTACCTAATCACCAGTGACATCATGAAACAAATATTGTTTCAGTTCCCCACAATATGATTGATTATCACATGCACTCAAGGTAGGGCCTGCTGTGGGTGAGTAACCATAGAGAAAATAAATACCATCCACCAACTATTTGAACAACAAAAATCGTTTGAGGCTCCTCTTATCTACCTGACAGATGGGGAGATAGAGTAATTCAGTGCCTTGCTCTCTAGAAGTAAATGGCTCTACATCATGAATTGTCTGCAACTGCTAAGAACTAGATTGTATGAAGAGGACAGCAAAGATTAAGGGACCCCTTTCCTCTGTCACCAATTCCTACCCCATCTCCCTTTCATTGCCAGTACCAGTTCTCAAGGTGTCATGTCACCTACTGTCACTTATTCTCTCTACCACATTTTACTAAATTCAACAGTGTCCGAAATGGAAGAACAGAGACTGTTATCCAACCCACCTCTTCAAAATCCTACGGTCCTACCAAATGAAAGGACACTAGACACTCTGAAGGTTCATGCACTCTCACATTCTCGCAGCTCATTCACACGGTATCTCCTTCTTACAGAAACATTATAAACTTTGCTGGAGGCTCTGAGAAGCTCTATAGCACAAACATCTTTTTTAAAACCTTGTGTAAATCCAATGTCAATTAACCCAATGTTTCCCAAGGGTTTTTTGCCTAGTGCAGCATATCTATGAATCTCAGAGTACTCAGTGGAAGATCTGTTTAGGACAAACTGATCTAGTCCATGCTCTCAAGTTCAGAGAAGAAACTGAGTTTGGGGGTAAAGATTTGTGAATGCCATAAAACTAAACCAAAACAGTCATCTCTTCTGCCCCCATCTGTTTACCAATTTCACTCCTTAGAGAACCTTAGTATGTAAATAGGATACAGCTGGGTGATTTCAGTGGGGACCAATTCCAGCCCTAACTCCAATTTAGTGCGTCAATGAGCCACTTGGGAGAAAACCCAAGGAAGTAGTTGGATTAGGGAGGCAAATCAAAAAGGACTTAAATAAGGAGGGAGAAAAATGAGCAATAAATATTGTAAGAATGAAGTTTTTAAAAATCATGGGACAAAATGCCCAACACCCACCTCTTGGGAGAGGAAAGGTTTATTTTAGCTCACAGTTTCAAAAGGTCTCAGTCCATTCATGGGTGGTTGGCAATGGCAGGAAGGGTCTGGTGGAAAACAGCTGCTCATGGCATTGCAACAGGAAGCAGAATGAGTGAGGAAAGGATGTATCTTTATCTTTCCAGGTCAAGCCCAGTGATCTGCCCCACCTCCCAACATCAAAGGAAATCAATAGTTTAATCCCTACGACTGAATTACTTTTCAAACATGAGGCTTTGGGGGAACATTTCAGATCCAAACCATAACATTCCATCTTTGGCCTCCAAAAGACTCGTGTTTTTACCTCCTTATGAAAAATGCACTTAGTTGATTTCTAGAAATTGCCAACATCTTAACAGTTCCAAAACAGCTAAAAATATTTAAGTCTAAAGTCTCCTCTGATTCTCAAGGTAAACTCTGAGTGAGCACCTGTGAAAAACCAAAGTTAAACAAGCAGCCTGGGTAATCCAGTCCTTACATTATTGCCCCCAGCTACAACCTTCATGGCTTCTCTTTTAGCCTGGTTCCACTCACAGCCCATCGCCTTCCTCTGCAGATGATCCTTGTTCCTGCCATCTTCAAATCTCTGTCGTCTCCACAGTACTTTTAGCTTCACCTTTACAGCTTCACCACTGCCCTCTCATGGGCACCCTGCCTGGCCTCCAAGCCCTTCTTAAATCTGGGCAGAAGCCTCCGTGACCCCAGAACCCTTGCATTCTGCATGCCAATGAAACCAGAATCACATGGATGACACTATGGTGTGCTGCAAGCTTAAGCAGTGGTCTGGTCAGCTTGGACTATGGCTACAGAGGTCTCTGAGTTCTTAGATGGCTGAACTCCTTGGGGGTTCACTTTCCGAGGATGCCCTGCAGGATGCCCTGGGGATCTCTTTACAAAGTAAAGTCTTTTGTAGTCTTGAACAGGTAAAGAGTGAGGTCTTTCTGATTCCTGAGATACAGTTAAGGCATCTTTCCTATAGTCCTCACTCAAATACTTGACTCTTTTTTAATACCTTATCTCTTCAAAAACCATGCACAATTTTGCCCCAATTTTGCAGCCACTTTCTTTCTAGAAAAACTAAGAACTTTTTGTATCTTTTTGCTCTGCTGTTTTCTCCTGTTTTTCTGTATAGAGCTGGCTAAAACAGCAAGCAGTACTCATATGACAGCCTAAACTCTAGGCTGCCTAGCAAGTTCTTCCACCAAATTAAGTAGTCTACTGGCCTTAATCTCAGGCAAAGTTTAGGGCAGGAGTGAAATGCACACACATTTTTTCCCAGACCAAAGTATGCATGATTTCTAGACCAAGTGCATCTTGAGGTTGAACATTACAATTTGTAGTTCTTTCAGCATTCTGGTCTTCTGAGCTCTGAGCAGAATCTCCTATCAAGCTTGGCTCGCAGCATTCTACATTCTCTCTAGCCAGCACTGTCAGACGTTTCCAAACTCCATCCACAAAGCAGTAAAGTCATAGCATTGACCCCAATTCTCTGGTATCAACTTCTGTCTTAACTACTTATTCGTTGCTGGGATAGAATCCCCAATGCCTACAATTCTAGGGAGGAAAGATTTATTTTATTTCACAGTTTCATAAGGCCTCACTCTATTCTTGGGTGGTTGGCAATGGCAGAACAGCCACTCATGACATTGCAGCAGGAAGCAGAGTGAGTGAGGAAGGGCAGAGCTACCATATATCCTTCCAGGTTGTGTCCTAGTGATTCATCCCTTCTGAGTCAAGTCCAATGATCTGCCTCTTCTGACCAGGTCCCTCCTCCCAACAGCAAAAGAAATCAATGGATTAGTCCCCATGATTAAATCATTTTCCAAACATGAGGCTTTGGGGGAAATTCCAGCTCCAAGCTATAACAGCTGGTATCAATAAGTGGACGTAAAATAATTTAGATAATGAAATGAATGAAAAAGTAAGAGTGTAAAAGAAGAAGTGAAGAACAAGGCAATGATAAGTATGTGCATAAATATGAGATAGCCAACCCTCCGTGTGATGGTTCAAGCAGCAAGGGTTCACTCTCAGAAAGTGGCATGAATACCTATGGCCACTCACAATATATAATAGCATATCCTTTCCCATATTTCTTTCTACAAATAAGATATTAAGTAGTTTATATCCTGAGGACAAGGGTGAGACCGCGAAGAATGAGAGGATGATGTGAACACAGTTATACTTATGTTCTGGAAGTGATGAGGGAGAGGTCAGCTGGAGCTCCTTGCATGACCCTTGGCATGTCTGAATGGGGTCTGAGTCAACAACTGTTAGTCTTTGCCTCTCCGCTATCCTAAAAGAATCTGGGAGAAGACTGAAAAGCAGTGACACATTAGAATTTTCTTAGCATTATTGAGTTGACTTTTGTGGTCCCTTTAACTAACTTTCACCTCCTTCTGGTTTGGACCCATAAGGAAATGATAATATCAGAGACATCCACCACTGGAGTTGCTTTATTAGTACTTCCAAATGGAGACCAGAGTAGTATGACAGAGCTCTTGGGAACTAAACCTTTGTAGCATAACTGACCAAAGAGGAACACTAGCCACTCTTAATAAGAGCTTAAGTAATAATGAATCTATATAGTGATAGATTCAAAGGAAAGTCGCGTTTGACAGTGAATGCAAAAAAAGTTATGTTCACTGATACATGGAGTGGGTCATGTTAATGACAGACTCGGGATGTCTTGTACTCTTCACAGGAACAGGACTTAGTAAGTACTCAAAACACAACAGTTGACTAGTCTATACTGCATTCATAAAGGAAGATTCACTCATATACTTATTAAGTAGATATCAAATGCCAACTAAGTGTTAGCCCATGTTCTGAATGCTGGGAATATAGCAGTGAATAAATAAAATCCTTGCCTTCATAAAGCTTCATTTTAATAAGATGTGATAAAATCTCAGAATGTTATCACCTGAAGTTGCCTTGTTAATCCTACAACTCAACACTCACTACTCAAATGGAGAAATTTTAAGTCAAAAAGGAGAAAGAAATTGTCTCAAAGTTGCCCAACAACTTAGTGGCAAAAATAACAATTTAAATCTTGGTTTCCTGAGTATAAATTCAGGGTTTATCTACCCTCACTGATATGCCTGTGTTATGGTGGTTCTACAGTGTCTGATAACATGACCTGAAAGAAAAGTCACAGTACCAGAAACCATCATGCATTCAAACGGACATGAATACCCCCCAGTTGACTTGAATCCAGTTCAGCTCCTGTGTATACTTAAGAATTTCAGATCTTTACCAACGTTTTTGACATAGTAAACTAATTATCATTGCTTTAAAGAACTGAAGTAATTCAATTAACCACAGCTCAGAATTATAAAGAATAGAATAGATAAAAGAGAACCACCATTTTGCATTGTTTCCAAATACATAAGCAGAAAACAGGAAAGAGAAGGTGAGTGAGCTTTGGAAGCAAATTTAGTTTTGATTCCAAGTTCTGCCTCCAAAGGGAATTCACATTCAATGACCCTCAATTTCCCCACCTGCAAAATGAATTCTCATAAAATTTTATGAGAATTCTATAGAATCAAATATGTAGAATATAATGAAGATTTTTAGAAATGCCATTCCTTAATCCATCCCCATACCTTCTTCTCCTTTTGATAGCCAGCCGCTTACTTTACTGTCAATAAACTAGGAAACATTTTAACAGTTTAGTGAAACATAAAAACGTAATAACCTTAAAAAGTCTGAAGAAAATAACCCTACACACACAGTGTACGCAAGGCTGTGATTTGAATTCTTCCACTTGGTGGAGTTTTCATATTTTCAGCCTTTAGTCAGACTTAAATTCCAGAGGGACTACCTCGCCTGATGTTTTGGCACTTTCCCTAGTCACAGTTGGAAACCAGAAGTATAGAAATGAGTGAAATGGAAAAATAATGAAAAACAAAAGTCAACCACATCTTTCAGTTTTGCTCTTCCGCCCTTTAGCAGAATGAAAAAACAAAACAAAAAAAAAAAAGAAGATATATTTGACTCAAGTCAGAACTTGGGACCAAGTTTTAACTCTGCAAACCTATTTCCCATGGTTTGACTCCATAGGGTTCCATCTCCCCACGACTGGCCATGCTTTTGAAACCCAAAAGCTCCTTTTCTTAATCTATTGTCAAGATCAATGACTCTTATGACTAACTCTCAGATCATGTTCTTTGGAAATATATTAAAACAATATAATAATATATTAATGAACACATGTCTTGTTACAAAGAGCAAACAAAGCTTTTCTGGTTACTTGTCAATCTTACACTTTGATATCGGTACCAGGACAGTAGTGTGAGGCAAGCAGCCACCCAAATCCACGTAGCAATCACCATGAAGATTTTGTCACATCTCTCACTCAAACTAGTATCTGCAGCTTAGGTCTCCTCCACTTTAGCAAAGTAGACCAACCTGCCCTGTGATGCTCCTTTCTCCTGCCCTACCAAGCTCTATTTCCTTGTATCTATGAAAGACATGGGCACACCAGTGCTAAAACAAAGATCAAAGGACTTCAGAGAATGAGGAAGGGTGATTCTCTCCTTCCTGGTGTGTTAGAAATGACACTGTAGTAAGTGTAACCATTTTGTGGACCTCTGGCTACAATGAAAGCCAGTGTTCAAGTGAAAAAAGTGAAGGATGGGGCTTTATTTACAAAATAAATAAATAAATAAATAAGGACTTTGAAATAGAATTAAAACTCAGGCTCCTCATCCGTATGCTAGAAATAATGATACTGTCTGCCCGTAAGTATTGAGCTTATCAATTCAAAGCCAACTTAGGAAACAGAGTGAGCTATTTGGTATGATATGTGAGTAAACACCAAAATAGGATTCAAGGGGGAAGGAAAGGAGGAATCTCGGAACCCCACCTCCACGAGAACAATGATCAACTCTGAAATAACAAAGGCTTGATTGAGGTTATATCATTAAATACCTGATGTCTTTCTTCAGGGGACCATAAAAACTCCCTGTGTAAGACTTTCTCACTGTGATTCCTAAGGCATCTTTGGAGGTAGAGGAGAAACAGAAAAGGTATTGTAGTTCCTCATGATTAAGTTGATCCCGGTCCAGCTTCATGGTTAGATAGACTCCTCTGCTCCACCCAGCCATCTCCAGCTAGTTTCAGCTTGAGGATGCCGATGAAACCAGGACCACCACTGAGACCACCAAGATCACCAAATCAATGGTGCCTACAAAACACTGGGTCCCAGAGAAACACCATTTATTAATGACAATGATATACCAGGCCCAGAACTGAGCTCAAGTACAGCACAGTGCACAGAACTTAGCTCTTCAGCCCATCAACTTTTTAAAAATCAGACAGGTAAACATGAAAAAATTCAATATGGAATATTCTAGAATCAATGTTTAAAGCTATTTAATGACGGCATTACAAAGAAGATACTATTTTAGATTCAGCAAGTAGAAAGGGGGTGAGGATCTGCCTAGCAAAAGGAGAATCTTAAGAAAATGCTCAGAGAGGTCAAGGAGCCTGGGAACCTGTTCAGTTTCCTACATAAAAAAAAAAAAGAAAAAGAAAAATGAATCATCTGGAGGCAGGGATTGTGGAGGAGGAGCTACAATATGGGCACTAGCCAAGTCATGAAGGGCCACTCTGTGTGCCAAATCTAGAAGTCTGGCCTCTGTCCAGTAGCCATGGGGAACAATGAGAGCTTTCCGACACAGGAGTGATGTGGTCAGATTCATCTTTAAGGGCATTCCTTCTGGGGCACTGTGAAGGCAGAGTGTCAGAAAGAGACCAAAGACTGGGAGCCAAGTTAGGAGGAACTGTCCTCCTATTTTTTTTGTGTGGAGCTCTTCCCAGAGGGAACAATAGAAGAGCAAGTCATGAGGCCTCATAATTTTCCCGTGGACTAGTGCGGGGCTGTTGAGTACCAGGTAAGCATACAATTACTGGAGAATCAGGACACAGTACCAAGTGAGAGACAAATAGCATGGAATGCTGGTCATAGAAAAAAAGACCTAACAAAAATCATGGTTTTCAACTTCTCACTTGTTGGACACTAGGCAACTCAGCCAACTTCCCTGAGACTCCACACCCTCAAGGTATAATACAATGGCAATCATGATGCCACCTCAGCCAGTGCGCCGTAAGTCAGAGCTGCATGATAGGTCTCCAGAAGGAGCAGCAGGCACAGAGCAGGTCCTCTGTAACAGACAACCACCAGTGTTACAGTATACAAGCCTTCTTTTGCCAATAGTGCTCTCAGAAATCAAAAAGGTTCCATTCACCAAGCAGACAGAGCCTGCCTCTGCTAAGCACCAGTAACCAAAGCAAACAAGAGCAATGGGGACAAACTGAAGTGATTACTACAAAGGAGACTCAGGTGTCCCTTTGATGGAAAGTAAAAACCAGTGTGAGTCAAACAAGTCCATACACACCGATCAGAGCTGCGTGTTCTCAGCAGCCCTGGGCACATTCCCACATAGCCTGGTTTGACAAGCTGCAATGGCCTAGTGCCCAGCTTCCAATCAGAATCTACAAGGCCCAGAGATTATTTGACAACACCTCTCCTCTCTCTTGTCCCTCTCCCCAACTCCACCAGTTTTTGCACAGAATGGAGGCATCAGTATATCTTCAGCACATACATAACACCCTTTTCATTCCCATCTTACTCACTAGGAGGATAAATCATTTCCAGAGAGCACCACTGCTTTCACGGTCCATAGCTCTGAGCAGAGTTTCTTCAAGTGTCACAGCTATCTTCCCCAACTGGCAACAGTTTTCATTCTAGAATTGACACTCGTCACTGACAAGTATGATATTCCCAGCTCAGAGTCTTGCTCCAAACCACTAGCTTGGAAAGTGAGGACCCTCCTGGGAGAAGTCATGGCTCAGCTCATCACCCACTGTCTCCCCCATCTTCTGACTCTCACCTTCTTCCTTGCACACATTCCAGAAGTTTCTCCTGCCTCTCTTCAGATATTGTCTCCTTCCTTCTACCACTGTTCGTTGCTCAGAGTTCCCCACACCTACCTTTACTTCTCACCCAGCAGTCACCTTTGAAACTGCCTTCTGCCTTCCCCGTGAGACTGGAATGTTCCTGCAGGTCATTAGGGGCCTTTCCAAATCCAACAAGTTGTCACCCAACTTGTCTCCATGTCTGCATTTTCCATCTTGACCACCTTTCACTTTGGAAATCTGCCCGCTCTGAGCTTTCTGACATCCTTCCAGGTCCCCCTCCAAGTTCACACCAGCTGACCTGTCTTCCTCTGTCCACTTGTACATGCAGACTTTCCGTAGCTTTCTTCCCAGGGTCAATTTTCTTCCCACAATCCTCTTCCTGAAAGACGCCACAGCTGCCACCTTGTTCCATTCACTCATAGAAATTTAAAGTCTTCAGTCTAGCTTCTGTTTTTCCCTCCTCCTTTCTCCTTCCTCTTTTCTCTCCTCCCTATTCTCTACCCCCCCATTCCCTCTCTCTCTCCCTCTGCCCCTTTCCCCCTCCTGAGTTTAGAACACCAGAGCCAGCTTCCATGGTGGGACCCACAGCTACCTGTCCTACACTGGACACAAGCACAGCTGTCCCAGTACAAACTCTCAACTTCATCAAATCCTGCTCTCTGGCCTTGTGAGTATCTTACCTCTGGAGGTGGAGGGTGAGGGGAGAGTAGCTTCCCTACCATCTCCACCCAAGGTAGGGAGCTCAGGCATTCTAGACTCCTGCTTCTACCTCACCCTCATCCTGGTCAGAACTGAGGCATACCTGGGAGTCACTCTGAGCTTCTCAAAAGAACTTCCTGCCTTCCTCCCATGATCGAGATGTTCTCCACAAGCCACCAGTGACCTCTGCAAATCTAGCACGGTCTCGTCCTACTTGCTGGCCCAGGAACTGCTGCCCTAGGAACTCTCTCCCTGTGGCCTAGGTATCTGCTGTGACTTCAGAAGCATTCTTCCTGTTTGGCTCTCTCTCTCTGGTCCTCACTGCCATCCTGTTAAAGCACAGAGAATATTTTCTTTCAGATCAAAATCTTCACTTGCCCTCACCAGCTTCCTAGCACGGCATTCCACACTCCTCCATCATGTCATCAGAACATATGAACACACTGGGGTCTGTCTCTTGTGCGGGGTCATTAATCTCCACTAAACTGACTGTGCTTATGGGCTGGGTATCAGCAGCACGGCCCACAGCAGGTGCTCAATACACACCTGAAGAAATGAGTGAATCTTCAGACTGCCCGACTCCCAGCTTCTCCGGCCTTGCTTTCTGAAATCAAAATGTGTTTCTTGGATTGTTTTGGGATTAAGAGCCTCTTCTGAGCAGTTATGCAAAATACATCTGAGCAAGCCGAACTTTTAGGCATGATGAAGGCCCGATCTTAACTTTCCATACAACTGGACTGTCCCTATTTTTTTTTTTTAATTCACACTGGGCAAAGTCTCCTCTTTTTAGGTGATGTGTATGAGTAACAAAAACAATTTTGTCACTTTTAACTCAAGTTCAACTTATTATCTTGAATCTAACCAGAAAAATGAATTTCTAAAAGCCTATTGAACACAGAGGAAAATCAATACTAAGAAGTAATTCCACAGGTAATAAAGGCACCAAGACATTTCCCAGAAAAGGGTGGGAGGACACAGAAAGCAAAAAGCTGCAGCCTACCCAGGCTGGACAGCCATGGAGGAGAGGGGCCAGTCACCCAGTCCACACTGGAGAGGTGGCAGAGATAGATTTGCTGAAAAGCCAATGGAGCTTAAGCTTTGAAGTTTCATGACTTCACAGATCTCTTCCTCAGACTCCAGGCATAATTTCACGCTCATAATTTTGTATCATTTTTTAAAAGGTCCCTCAAATTGTGTGAACTTTAGGCCTCACAACCCGGACCCATCATGAGTCATGGAAATGGTGGAGATGCCCTGACTTTTTCTTCTACCTACCTTCTGGCTTCTGGCCAGTAATTCCCATTGGCCACGCCCAGAGAGATGCGGTGTGGGAGCTGAAAAGGCCAAAGGACACTGCGCAGTCAGCCTCTCTGTGTGACAGAGCAGTGTCGGGAAGGACAACTGTCCAGCAGCTACTTCTAACCAATGTGGTTAGAGATAAATACTGCCACACCGCCATGCCCTAGGGTACAGTAATGAGTTTACAGTAACCCTGTAGGCAGTTCTGGAATGAAAATATACATATATATATAGATATATATATATATATATAGATATATAATAATAAATAGTAGCAAGCACTGTCAGGTTCAAACAATGGTCTCTCCTATAGATATAGAACTAACAGAAAGAAAACAGCTGCCTGCTTGTTGGGACACAGCGAAAGCTCAAGTATTTTGTCCAATGCAGTTTCTCTACATTCCATATCGTTCCAATGGGGACATACATATAACTCATACTTTTGATTAGATAGAAGCCCATCAGGCCTGGAGCCATTTGCTTACACTGAGGCCAGCTTTCTAATCTCTCTTGCCTCTTGTGAATCTTACAAAAGCTTCAGATTCTTATCAAAATCCACCTACAGAAGTTGGCGTACAGTTTCAGGGGTCCTTTGACCTCTTTGCTTCCAGTTCTGACTCTAGAACTTGATTTCTCAACTTTAGTACTGTTTATATTTTGGGCTGAATAAGTTTTTGTGGCAGAGCCTGTCCTTTGCATTGTAAAATTTCAGCAGCACCTCTGACCTCAAGACAGTAGATGACAATAGTCCTCTTCCTTCCAGTTTCGCCTACCAAAATGTCTCTAGTTATTGTGAAATATCCCTTAAAGAGGCGGAATTGTCCAGGTTAAAAAACATCCTGTAAACAGACATTGGTCACTTCCACTTTGGCTTTTACTCTGCAAATGTTATATCTTAGAGGATCCAGCCCTTAAGGTAGGCAGGTAGTCTGCTCCTGTCCTGCCCAGGCCACAGGCCACAAGTCAGCCCCACAGATGATTTAGCTTCACAAAAAAAGTTTCTGCATTCTGATTTTAATAAAGCATAAGATAAATGTCTGCATGTGAGTCAGAATTAGGGGGAAATTTTTAAATATTATAGTCAGCTGATTGACCAGAGAGGGAAATTTTTTAAGTTTACATCTGTCTATTTATTCCATCCCCCTTGTTACTGGGGAGAGAAATACCACTGCTGGAGTGCATGTGTTCATAAAACATTACGTCTCTGCACCCATCAGTCAATATGAAGCTGCTTGCAATTATTATTCTTTGTAGAAGCTGAATTTTTTAGAAAGCTATTTCCTTTTTTTTCTTAGACATCAAGGTAGAAAGAAAAAAAGGAACATGGTACTTTTTTAATAAGTCCTAATTTTCTTCTTCTTCATTCCATTGATCAACATCTTAATTGTGTTTCCAATACAGCTAGAATTATTGTCAGTTACTTCTAAGGATAATTCTTAATGTCCCCATGTCCTGGATACCAATATCTCTAAAAGATGAAGAGGTCACTATTTCCCTTCCAAACACATTCTGAGGATTTCCTAGGGGCCAGCCACTGTGCTGAAAGTACATCAAATTATGTAGCCCTCACAACAAATCAGGAAAGTCAGTATTAGGCGTTAGTACCTCTATCCTAAAGAAAAAAGAACTGAGCATCAAAGTGGATTGGGCAAGAATCACACCCGCAGTAAATTACAGGGATGGAATTAAAAACCCAGGTCCTCTGGCACTAAAGCCAGTACTCTTCTGTCTCTATCTAGTCCAGTGGCAAATTTTAATCAGGATGATTCAAGACAGGAAGAGGTAGCCTATGTGACATAAACGAAAAATCTAGGCCAATTCTTTTATTTTGAGGAAGAAATGCATGATAATAGGTATCTGACATCAAACCACACAACCCTGGATTAAGTTTTTTAAAGACATATGAAGCTAGTTAGAGCACTGTTTAGTCGTCATCTTCAAATTCCCAGAGCCTTCCCATAATGCAGGCAGCTATGTACACGCCTTGGGGGGAGGCAGAAGCCCAAGATTTATCCTTAGAGGGCTTTGGTCTCCACCTCCTTCATCAGAAACTACAAGTCACTGGCTACCAACAGGAAGACATCACTAGCCTTAGGCACCAAATCAAACCACGGGCCTCCTCATTCTGCCCACACACTTCCACCAAAAGTCTGCAACAGGCCTGAGAGACCATAGAGATGAGGCTGGTGCAAAACACAAACAATGTATTTCCTCCCAAATATGAAAGCAACTCTTGAAGCCAGGGTGTAAAAATAAGTTTTTCCTATATGGTTACTTTCATGGAGCATTTTGAACTGTCCCTTCATTATACTTCTAAGAATATCAAGTCCAGATTTCTTCCTTCCTTTCCTTTTGCTCTTGCATGACTTTGCTTCCCTTCTCCTTTCCTTCTCCAACAATCACATCCCTATCTCCTCCTCTGCACCAGCCCTCAAACCGGAACATGAGGATACCGAGATGACCAGGACACAGGCCTGGTCTTTTCCTGTAGCTTGTGAAGGACAAATAAACAACAACCTGAAGGGCGAAGGACCAGCACTAAAATATACTTGTGCTATTTCTCCTCAAAAACAAGGGACCACTCAAAGCCATGTAGTGAAATCATTTTTTCTCTTGAAATGCTAGAGATCAAGGTCAAAAATGGTATCACACAAGGTATGCCATTTGTATATGACACCGCAAATCTAGGACTCGAAATTGGCTAAGGAAGCTTGCCATTGATGATACCCTTGAATTCTAATAGTATGAAATCCACACACACAAAGAGAGCAGAGCTATTTTTTCCCTTAAAGAATGGAGGGAAGGTGGGGAGAGACAAGAAGCATGGTCAACAAGTACTACTTTTCTTATTCTTTTCGATTGACTACTATTCTGTGAGCATTATCTAATTGTTGCTTTGTTGCAATCCTTTGAGGTAGTAATTACTGTCTCTGTTGTACTGGTGAGAAAATGGAAGCTCAGAGAGGTAAGCAGCTCTGTCAATGGCTCGCAGCACAGAGAAGGATGGGTCTCCCAAACGCACCTCTCTGTCTGCAAAGCCGCGTCCTTCCCTCCAGACTACAATACCTTTGTGCATGACACGGGTCTTGGGAAACAGTAATGTTATTCAACTGTAGTCTCTCAGGCTTCACACGTGGTATGGAAGGTGTGTTCAGGAGACTCTGGGGTGTTGGGAAGAAAGTAAAGGGGGTTTTAATGGAAAAGATTGTTCTACTTATAGCAGCTCCAAAAAAAATGATTCACTCATCAGGCCTGACATGTTTTAAGAGACAGACATGCCTGTAAATTTGGCCAGACTCGTGGGTGCCAGATGATAATTGACAAAGACCCTAGGGCTTGGTGATCAAGCCAGGACTTCCTCATGTTCCTTACTGGGCTCTCCAGGGGCCAGGCCCAATGCATAATTAAGTCATATGGCTGAAGAGGGAAAGAGATGGGTCATTTTCCCTACAGAGAGGCTTTCTTTCTGGCAAGATGCAGAATGACACACTTCAGGCAGCAGGAAGACCATTTCCATAAAAGTCAGTGGGGAGGGAGGGAAATTGTGAAGTTATTGAAAGACAAACAAAGCCCAAATACCATCAACAGAGTATGGAGTTCCCAACCAGAGGCACAATTATCTCTTACCTCAAACTTGGACAGGAGTCAAGCGAGTATTATAAGAGATTTTCTCATGCACATGAGTAATTGCCCCACTCATTAAAATGTTACAGATGAGCCTCACTTGGAAAGCAGAAAAGTGTGAATTCCAATTCAAGACCCCGAGGAAGCTTAAAGGGGGTCCAAAAAGTCCCAGAGAGCTTTGAGACACATGACAATCCAGGAAGCTAATAACAGCCATAGTAAGAAGAAAGACACAAAAACATAGGGTATCACCCATTGTGAGTACCAATGGTGTTCATGCCCATAAATATAAAGAAGAGTATTTATATCTAGAATGAGGAGGGAAAGTGGTTTTTCAGTCTCACTTATAATCCACTCTGGACTCCCTCTTGGGTCAAAGTTGGTACCTGCTGAAAAGAATCTCTGGGATTGATGATAATATAACTGAATGAAGGTATGAGTCATGTAGGATTTAATGACATGATAGAAAAAAAAAAACCACACCTGATGTCCTTAACCCACAAGCTTTGGGGAACCATATCCCCATCACATGTGCTACTTATCGTAGAATTTCAAAGCTGCTATGCCAACCCAGAAGAGTGCAGACATACATGTAAGGTCTTACAAGGTACAGTCCAGCACGTCAGTCGCCCATGAGTGGTCTGACTCTGGAATGTAAAATAATCAGATTTAGATTTTTAACTCTATGTACCATGCTGAAAATACTGTGATGTGCTTGATCACAGTAGCACTCACCCACATGAGGAATTGAGGAGAAAAAGTAGCAGGATTGAGGGAGGCATAAATAGTAAGCTATATGCACAACATCCTAACGTTGAGATACACACAAGATATACTTAAATGAGGGTTCCACAGGCAACTGAGTAGCAACAGTAAAAAAAAAGAAGAAATAAAAAGAACAACTTAAAAATTGGTGACGATATTTGCTTTTTTTTTTGCTTTAATATGTGAAAGGTATTATTTGATTTTTGCTTCCTTACAGCGATTAGTGCTAGAGCTGTTTGTTATCTGATGAAATCAACATACTCCTCTGCACTGCTGCACAAAGGTTTTTGAATCAGAGTAAGCATTTCCCCTGAAAAAGTTGAGACATGTGACATGTCCTCAAAGAGCTTTATTCTTGAAGAGTTGAGCCAGGTAAGTACTACAGGAAGGGTACATGCCCCCATAGAACTTGGTGAAAGAAGGATCATCCATCTCATCATTTCCAGGGACAGACTGGTGATCCTCATCACCTGTGATGCCCATCTAAATGCATGCCAAGTCACCATGACAGCCTTGAAATACGACAACTTCCCTATAAGTGACACCTGGTCTTCCAGATCATGAGCAGTTCTCTCAGGTGTTTTTAATGGGATTTATTTTTTCCTAATTTACAAAATGTAATATCCACAGAGGATGCTTGAAAAACACAAAAAAGAATAAAAAGAAAGCAAAAATGATATTTCAATTGTACTAGAGATGCGTACCTTAAATAATTAACTGTTTTAATTCCTTTTATTTCCATTCATTACAAACTATATATCTGGTGGTATCTGATACCATTTGGAAAAAGACTTTATTGTATATTATAATTTAACCAGAACTCAAGGAATATTTGGAGGGTTTGTTGTTGTTATAGTTGGTAGAAACAGCAAAACATGAAAGTCCTCACTAATCAGCTCCTGATAGGATGACAAACCCAAAATAAATTTCATGAAGAGTTTTTACCAAGGTTTGGGCCGAGGGGAGGCTTAAAAGAAATAAGCAAAGGCAGGGAGACAAAACGCGGGAGGAAGTCACAATCCATGAGGCCTGAAGGAGGGGTGACTGCAGGAGGCCAGTCAGGCTGGGGCAAATGGAGGGTTCAGCTAACAGAGAGTAAGTCCTGACGAAAGACATTCACACACCATGGCCCGGCAAGCAGGCAGCCAGCGCAGAATCCCTTCACCTCTCCTTCCCGTGATCCCTACTGGCTGCACACAGCCAGCAGCCAAAGGGCAAGGGAGTCAGGATAATGTGGCCTATTGGGTTCAGCCTCCTTAGGTAGAGAGCAGGCTGGTGACAGTATATCTAGACTAAAGACACAGACAGAGAACATCCCCATTCGAAACTGTGGGCTATTCTTCTCCTTTTCCTACCTAAAAGACATGCATATCAGAGGTTCAGAATACAGAGGATGTGGCCAATGCTTCTCAGGTGTCATCATCTGAGCTCCAGGTAGAGCAGAGCAGGCCAGTTTAATTCCGTGTGCACTAAGTCGTGGACTGAGCCATCCTTTCTGCAAGCCTTATCCTGCAGCAGCCACCGAGGAGCCTTCCACTACTTCGTCTGTGAGCCAGACCCAAATGGCAGCCAGTCTATTAGCACACTCAGGAGGTTCTGGAATTAATTTTGCTATTTAGGCCAACTATACACTGCATCTTCAAGGCAATTCCTATCATTGTCACTACAATGTAGTTGTAGCTGCAGCTGTTTCATCCACAGCTCCCCGTTTTTGGTCTTTAGTCCCTTTTACAGAGAGCAGTACTACTCTTAACACCAACTAGCAGTCTGAGTCCTTGACACCTGGCCTAATTTTGGCCAGCATCCTCTTCCTACAGGCTGGTCCCTGCTGCCCTCCCAAGGTGTTGCAACACTCTGTCTTCATGTCAGCAGGCCACTTCTGACTCTGTTTACTCCTGAACAGCAGCAAACAAGTATTTCTAGTAAGCATTTCTACTTACTAAACATTCTTGCTGGTGTGCTCTTCTTCAAGTTTCAGAATGCCTGGCCGTAAAATCTAGCTGCACTGTAACTTCAAAACACTTCAGGCACTGTGTTTTGTGTTGTCCCAAAACTCTAGTTACGGTTTTAACCAGAGCTCGACACAGACTGAACCTTCTTCCCACCAAGGTTCCATTACGTCTTTAGTGAGTTGTGCAATAACTGGCTAATCCCTGAGCTTTACTAATTGTGAGAAAAGACAATAAAAATCCAGGTAATCTGGCTGCTGCCTTTTGGTAATGACATCACCTTCTTTCTGTGGCCTCTCACCCTCAGGTCGAGCATATGGGTTAGTACAAAGCAAGTAATTTGAAATATTTTTCTCTAAAATAGAGAAATATCTTGTTGTTCTTTTCTGATCTATAGCAATGAAATATTTTCCTGGGTCCTTAGCCATGAAATATGCCTTCTGTTTTATTGTAAGATTTGCCTTTCTGGGGGTCTACATCTTGAGTATCTTTTGAAGTCAGCAACATCAAAAATTAATTCCAAGCAGGTCTTCTAGGTCTTTTGCATGCTTTTGTGCTTTGTAAATTGCATTCAAGGTTAAATTGCTCTCTGCAGCCCGGTAGACATTGTCCCATGCGCCTCTGTTTCTTTGTCTTCGTATTTTCAACAGCATAAGCTCAAGTCCTGTCTTTGTTTTGTCAGGTGGGTCCCATTAAAATCTTGTATTAAACTTTGCCTCTTTTGAAGTACCAGACCTCATCCATCTGTTTTGTTTTGTTTAATGACTTTATTTAGAATTTTTTTTCAAAGTTAATGAAAATATTTGAGGGACAGAGAGTCTGGTTAACTGATCTTTCAGTTAATGAAGGGTTATTGTCAACTAATATTTTTGAATTTCTGTATTTCACCTCATTTCCTATGTCATTTCTGTACATTTCAGCTGCATATCTCCTCATTCTGCAGTTTCTCTCTTTGTTTTACCCTTTTTCCTGCTCCCACTCTTGGGAGTGACCCCCAGAAATTCAGCCTGTATGGGAACTGGCTGAGAAAGGTAACCTGTATAAGAGATGTAGAGGGGTAAGAAAAAGTTCTGCCCAAATCCATAAAGCAAATCTGATGATCTTGAACCATATATAAACATCAAATATTACCATGTAAAAGAGGGGTCATAAAGAAACAAGAGTTTCAGGCTAAAGAGCACTGGATCATAGAGGAAGCGGGTTGGAAATGTGCAAAAAAGGACTCCAGAACATTGCCTAGTGCTCCCAACATTGGTAAATGTTTAACCATACTTGTCGGAATACTTCACAAAACTTGTGCAAAAAAACCCTGATATTTTATTGAATCTACTAATAAACATCATTTTCCCGCAAATTTTAAGCAATTCTCTTCCCCGTGGAATATTTTATATTAAAAATGACAATATCATCATGGCTGCTTAAATTAAAAAATTTAAATTAACTATAAAAAATAGTATCTCTGGTTTGTGTGCCCAGAAAACAACCTAGGACCTAGTCCTTATGTTTTTTTCTTATTTTTCTTAAATAAGCTCATTAACTGGAGTCTTCACGACTAACATATTAAGAGGAATGATGAATACTAACCAAATGGAACATCACATTTCACTGGCAAGGAAGAATGTGGGAGTACAAAAAGTTCCCAAACAGATGAAGCAGCACAAGTAGAACGAGGGCTAGCTGCACTGCGCTTGCAAGTTGGGTAGCCTAGACCTTAACACAATCAGTGAAAATAATTGGCTGAACATGGTGAGGCCTCTGGATAGACACTAAACATGAGAGAGGGACAGAGAGAGAGAGAGAGAGAGAGAGAGAGAGAGAGAGAGAGAGAGAGAGAGAGAGAGAGAGAGAGAGAATGCATCCCACACCAGATTTGCAAGAAGGTTCCTTTAAAAACAATGATTCTAGGACTATATTATCTAGCAGAGGCTTCAGACATCTTGAGAGGCTGTCCAAGTGTGGCACAAACAGGGAACTCTATATTGAGTTCCAACTCCAGAGAGAGCATTTTCTAATTAAAAGATTTTTTAAAACTCTACATGGCCAGAACACAGAGAGGATCCAGCCACCAAAGAAAAAATTGCTGGGAGCCAGAAGACACAAGGAGGAGATTCAAGTCTAATATTTTATCTACATGACTAAGAACATAAATGGTCCCAACCAGAACTGGTAAGCTGGTCAACTTTGGACACACACAGGAAGAAAATCCAGATGAAACAAAATGTTCGAAACAGGGACAGAGCAGAAGAATCAAATACAAGTTAGGACCACAGGCTTCTCAGAAGTATAATGGTTATGCTGTGTGTTTTTCTACATTGTCCTTACTTCAGAATGAGGGTGAAATCATTGTCAAAAAAAAAATCTTTCTACTCATCTTCACAAGGCACCCTGCTGAAAATCCTTATGTGCAGAGCTGACCAGGACACTATTCTCATGAAGGTTCTAGTACCAAGAAAAGAAGAAAACTAGGCAAGGCACACTCGTATGCAGTATTACTAGACTTTATTTTTTAATTAGTCAGATTTGATTTAAAAAAGAAAAATCGTGTGGAATAAAGCATCCCCTCTTTCAGATGCTATGAGCAGCCCGAGGTTCCCTTTCTCTCCTCTGTTCTAGCTTCCTGAGAAGTGCATCTGTGGGGTCTTGATCTTCATGAAACACCTGTACCTTGCATACCTTAGTCCAAAAATTTGGGTGAAAATACAGTCATGGGTCCATGCTTCCTGTCAATGTCTTGAGCCCCATATGTACTGATTAGTACTAATCCCAGCACTGAGCACCACGGGGACCCAACAACTCTCTTCCTTTTCCTTCAGAGTCAATCCTCCTCCCCGGGAATTGGGAGTCTTTTCACTGAAACTCTCAAGAACACAGAATCAGCTTATATTCCCTTTTCTTAGACATCCTTTTGAGAAAGGCTACTTCTGAGTGACCGTCCTCTAGCAATCCCAATGCCAGCCCTGCTAGGAGGACTGCTTGCAATGACTCGCTTAAGAAAAAAACCACAAATGTAACCTTTAAAAATAAAAAAAATCTTTCATACACAGTTCTGACTATGTTGTTCAGCTTTCTGCTTCAGTGTTCCCCACTCGTCTACAGAATAAGGCTCGAGGTCCTCAGCTTGGCCTGGAGTTCTGCCATAGCCCAGCCTCTGCCTATCTTTCAACCATCCAAAATCATCAGTTCGGTCCTTCAGGAAGATCCTCAGGAGAGGTCCCTCACATGTCTGTGCTTTGCTACTCCATACTTCTTCTTAAAAATGCCCCAAACCTCCTTCACCACCACCACTGCCATCTGCGCCTCTTTCCATTTATAAAAACATGTGCATCCTTCAAGGCTTGGGAAACCCTTGCAGGTCATCAGAGACAGACTCGATGGCAACATGAAACTCAGTTACCACACAACACCGTCGCCGGCCTCCATTTGTGCCTTCGAGCAGCACAAAGTCCTTGACTGTGCGCAACTGGAGCTTGTCAGAGTGTCTGACACAGACTGTTACAGTAGTATTTGAGAGGTGGAACGATTCTGGAAATCATTCCAAACAGTAGAGCATCTCTTAACAATACTAACAATAACCTCAGCTTCATTACTACTGAGGTGTCTGGTATGTCTTAGGCATGGTGTCAGCTTCTTTAAAAACATAATTTCCCTACAAGTTCTCTGTGAAATAGATATGCTTATCACCTTTATTCTCAACTCAAAGACACACAGAAAATTACTCCAGGTCATAGAGCTTATCATGGATAAAGCCAGTGTGCAAAGCCAGTTTTTTCTGTCTCTCCGGCCTACCCACAGAGAAAGCAGCTTTAGGATCACCGTCTTGGATTCTTTGTTCCGCTGTGTAACCAGCCAGCAACGTGATCGGAGACAAGCCATGGCCCCTTTTATCTGGATCTCTTGACTACTCCTTTTTAAAATCCTCCCTTACTTTACAGCTAACCCATTGCACGTGTTACCTGTTTGGCCCAGGTGTATGTCTTGAACCTGGCCATTCCTCACGTTGCTCCAGCACCAAAGCCCTAACCCTTGTTCCCATCACAAGTTCGCACCTTAACTTGTGCAGGAAATTCCTGACCCACCTCTCTTGTCCTCATATCCACCATGACCAGCCTCCAAGCTGAGATTCGTACAACAGCCAGACGAAGCCTTAGAACACAGGCTTATCTCGACTTCCCATTTGTTCTTAGGATAAAGAGCAAATCCTTGCCATGTACAAAGGCCTCTGCCCACTCCAGTTTCATCCTACCTTTCTCTACTGTTCTCTGAGCTACGGCCTTTCAGACTCTCAAACACACAAATTGCCCCTCTCCAAATTAAAAAGCTCTGCACAGCAGAAAAAATAACTAACAGAATGAAGAGAGAACCGACATAATTAGGGGAAATTTTTAACACTGTGCCTTTGATTGGATGCTACTAACTAAAATATATAAAGAACTGAAACAAAATAGACCATTCAAAACTCAAAGACCCAATTAAAAGATGGGCAACTAAAATGAGTAGACAGTTCTCAGATGAAGAACTATAACTGGCCAGCCAATATGTGAAAAAATATTCAATATCTCTGGCCAGTAAAGAAATACAAATCAAAACAATATTGAGACGCCATCATATCCCAGTGAGAATGACTTATAACGAGAACTCAAATAGCAATAGGCTCTGGCAAGATTGCAGGGCGGGGGGAAGGGAACTCTTGAATTGCTGGTGAGACCATAAACTGGTACAACTACTATGGAAAGCTGTATGAGGATACCTCAAAAAACTGAAAATATTTTGTTTGATTCAGCAATATCTCTGCAGGTATTTCCCCAAACGAGTTAAAAGCAATATATTACAGGGAGACATGCATATCCATGTTTATAGAAGCACAACAAGAGCTAAATTGCAGAAGCTAATAAAATACACGTCAAAAGACTAATGAATACAAAAATGTGGTATATGTCTACAATGGAGTATTACTCTGTCATAAAGACAGATCGATTTGAATCATTTGTAGATAAACGGACACAACTTGAGACCATCACGTTTGGTGAAGTGAGTCAAACTCAAAAAGTTGAACATTGCTCTAATATGAGAAACCAAGAATACAAGTGAGTAATGCAGTCAACTAAGTGAGATGTTGGGAGTTAGGAGAGATGAGGAAGGGGCCAGGAAAGTGAAAATAGGGAAGGGGAAGAGAATGTGAAATTAATGCAATATAGATGTGCACAAAATTCTCAAGTTCAATGCAACCATTGTGCATTGCGTGTGTGTGTGTGTGTGTGTGTGTGTGTGTGTGTGTATTATTAATAAAAATGGGGCTGGGGAGACAAACTCTTTCCCTCCTAGGCTCTGTATAGCCTGAGAAGCTCTTCTCCACTTTCAATTCTTCCTCGTGTTTTCGGCCACACCGGGGGTGCTTCCTTGGAACACCCGCTCTAAACCCAGATCATATAGGCCGTATTGGATCTGCTCACTGCCCACTTCTCTTTTTCTCTATAGCACTTGTCAACGTGTTGATAAAAGATGCATTTTTGTGATTATTTAACCAATATCTGTCTATCTGCCTCACAGGCTGTAACCTCCAGGGCTGTCCCTCTTGGTCCCCAGAACATAGTGTGAGGCTTAATAAAGAGTAAGTTCACAAAAACATTCGTTAAATAAATAACAGAAAGATATATGCCAGCATCTTCATTTGAACAGCCACATAATCTAAAAGGCCCCTCCTCCAATGACACATGTCTCCTTAGGACACTGAACTACATGTTGTCATCCAAGAAGACCTAAGCAGCCCCAAAAGAGGCAAATTTTAGTTCAAGAAAAGGAAGTATTTTCTGTTAAAAGGAACATTCCATAAATAGAAGCACTTTCCTTACAGACTGGTGACACTAATCAAGTAACAGTTCTTCAAACCAACATAATAACTGTACATCTGATGAAAGAGAATGAGTGATTAAATATCCCTCCCAATTCTTACAGCCTGTGACTCTGAACTTGTAATTAGATAGTAAGGTCCTTCACGCTAAAACCCACATATATTAGAATGATATTATAAACCCAAAGGGAATTGACACATTAGATTTAATATGCTTATTGAAACAGCTTGGACACTTGGCAAAAATACATATTCCCAGGCCTTCAGTTTGGAGATTCTATCACTTTCCCTTTTTTTTTTTTTTTTTTGCTGGAGACCGAACCTAGAGCATTACCCACACTCAACAAACTCTCTACTTCTGAGCTACACTGCTAGCACCAGTCCAGAGATTCTGATGTAACAAGTCTGGATACTTTTTACAAGAGTACCAGAGTGATTCTGGTGAGATTAGAAAACTTCTGTGAATCAAACAATCTTGGCCTTGGAGTTAGAGAACCTGAGCTCCAACTAGAGTTCATGACTAACTAGTCATGTAACCCTGACAAATTATGTGATCTTCCTAATCCCTATAACTGGCATCGTCATGGAAAAAGAAGCATTACTTTCAAATGGCCTAACGCAGTATCACCCAGAATCTGGTGTTTAATGGTAGCATACACTACACTGATCCTAATCTCACTGCTTATGCAAAGGATTTGAAAACTCTTGTCTCACAGCTTACAATGAATCCTTTGAATGTTTTGCCTCCTTCAGGGAATGGAGGCATATTTCACTTCCCTCAAAAATGATGAGAATTTTGGCAAAGATAAACTCAGCCACCTCAGTGACCAACTGTCAAAACAAAGTTTCTGGATTTCAAAAGCTTCTCCCCACAAATGAGCCTCTCAGAACACACGTGGGATGAAAACAACATCCATCTAAGGTAAAACCTGCCTTCGTGTTCCCTTCCTTTCACTCCTGTTTTGCTCTACATTGTATGGGAAATGCATTTTAAAGTGTCATTAAAGTAAGGGTTCATACAAAATCCAGCCAAGTCATTTTGTATTCATACTGCTTTCATATGAGAAGTTTGCAGATTCGATATACTTTGGGGTATTAAAAGGGAATTACAAGTTACGATTTTTCATAAAAAGTCTAGGCACCAGGCATTCCTACCTACTACTCTGAGCCCAAGGCTTACCTAAGGTTCATCCATTTTCTCAAGTCCTCATTAACCTCCAGACATTTGCTAGTTTCTAAAAACAAAAACATGAAATTAATAGGGTTTCCACCCTCAAGGAGCTTATTTTCTAGCACAACTTCCTTCACTGAAAGTTTGTGCAGTGGTAGAAGTATCTTCTATTTGGTCTGTCCAGCATGAAGGTCACCAACCACATGGTGGTACTGAATATTTTAAAATGTGGCTGAGAAATGGGACTTTGAATTGTCATTAATTTTCAGTAAACTGACACAGATGGTTGGTGGCTGCAGTGCAGCCTGACTATGGAATAAAAGATATGAAGGAGAAAAAGAAAAAAGAAGAAGAGAGAATGAAAGAGGGGGAAGAGGAAGAAGAAATAGGAAGAGGGAGAAGAGAAACACAAGAGGAAAGAAGGAGAAAGAACTGAGTTCGGTACATGTAACTACATACATGATAAGCCATCAGTTATCAATAGGAAGATGACCAACTTTTCAGTGAAATGTTTAAAGGTTAGAGTAAAGATCTTGGAAAGAGCTTCGGAGGAGTGAAGGTGTTTGGTTTTGTTGTGTTTTCTTATCAGATAAAGAATAGGGCAAGACGAAGAACTTTGGAAGAGGGAGACATAACGTATGCATCACCACAGCACCCTGGAAGCAAATAGTGGATTTTTAGCATGGTGGTTTGGTTTGGCTGAAGCACCAGGCACTTGGGGAGAAGGCATGGTAAGGAGTGAGCTCTATGATGGTGTAAAACCAGCAGTGGAGCTAAATCATAAAGGGCCTGCTGTGTAATTTGAGAGATCTGGGCTTCACAGTGCAGACAACATACTTCTTCTGGGTACTCTCAAAGCTTTTAAGCCATGGGTGATGTGTCTGCTGGCCTGTTCATTTTCCCAAGGATGGGAATGAAAGCTGGTGTTTCCTTTGTCTTTAACTAACTTCCTGCTTCAGTTTCTTGCTTATATTTCTCATTGCACAACATTTTTGATTTCTATTTTCACATTGCCCCAGAGAAACATAACTATCAAAGTTAAATTTAATCTAGCAGAATCTCTCTTTTTCCTCAGCCCAAACAACTACTTAAAACTAATCTTTCCAGTTTAGGAGAATTCTCATTTTTCTAGGAGGCACCGTCCTATTTGCAGACCCACACGGGGCTACCAAAAAGATGCCATCTGCTCAAGAACAAAGAAGAATCTAGCTCTTGTGCAGAAATGAAGGGAATCTTGGTTTTTGTCAAAACCAGCACAATTACAGAATGATAGTAAGTGGTAACCCACTGAGACACTGAAGTCCCTCAAAACTTAATAATCACTGTCAGTACTGCGTCCTTTCCAGCCACAACTGTAGCACAATTAAAACTGTAAATGAATGACGCAAAAAAAAATCACCCATTAATGAGCGCCAGACATTGTTAAGCACTTGCTTATATTATTCTACTTGGTCCTTGTAACGTTCTGTAACATAGGTGTTTTCATTCTGTCTTAATTACATTTTCATTGCCATGACTAAATACTCAACATCTAAAAATTAGAGGAGGAAAAGTTTATTTTAGCTCAGAGTTTCAGAAGGTCACAGTCCGTTCATGGGTGGCCGCAATGGTGAAAGCCCATGACAAGGGCACAGGTGGAGGCACTCCTCAAGGCATTGCAAACAGGAAGCCAAATCAAGTTGCAGAAGGAAAGAAGGAAATAGCACATATCCTCCCAACTCCTGTCCCAGTGATCCGCCCCTTCCTGGTCCAGCCTTAGTATTCCGCTGCTTCCAGGTTCAAGCTCCTAATCCACTGCACACTTGTAATCTATAATCCATCACACACCTGTAATCTAATCCATGCACCTGTAATTTAAAATCCACATGCCTGTCTTCTGCCACACCTATAATCTATTACACACCCATAACTGACCCTCCAGACCAGGCCCTCATCTCCTAACAGCACATGGTTCCATACACAATCCATAACATCCAAATACATGAGACTTTTTGGGGACTTTTCAGATCCAAACCACAATAATTCTCTACTTCACATACAAAATGAAACTCAGAGACTGCACAGCATACTTCCCACAGTCATAGTCAGTCACTGGCAGTGCCACATTCAGTCTTGGAGTAAATTGTGTAAGACTTATGTCATTGAGAGCGCTCTGCCAGAGAACACTGACAGAAAGCAACCCCACCTCTACCCCACTCTGCTGGTGACAGTGGGTGAATCTCTTGATACCTCGGTCTCTGTTACTTAACCTACAACATGAGGATAATTAGACCTTCACTCTAATGCCTGAAAGGAACAGAAAAAATGTTTGAAAATCTACTTTTAAGAGGGAGGTATTTTGAAATAACTCCATCATCAAACCAACATATATTGAGTATGTACAATTTACAGAGCTCTCAGCTAAGAACTACGAATACAGAAGAAATGGTATGACTTGAAGAAATGTTCCATTTTTCAATGAAAATATTTGTAGCACACCACTTCTTCAGTACGCACTGACAAAAATGTCTATAAGCTGGTGGGGGATACTCACTGGCAGGGCACTTCAGGTACTAGCATCTTGAAGGTTTTAGGCAAAGGACTACAGTGTGTTAACAATCTGTGCCCAGAACATACCATTTGATCTCTTTGCTGAGTTAAACACACTCTCCAGTCCTCCTGTAAAACACATGGAGTGACACCCAAACATATGGACAGTCATCCAAGGCAAAAAGGAGCAGCTACCCGGACCACAATCTGTTGTTGGCTTATAACAGTCATCTGGATTTGCACCCAAATGTGTTGAGGCCAATGGTATTTATTCTACAATAAGATAATTTAAATGTTATGGAATCCAATGAGGTATAAATGCAGTAAGAGTTGCTGCTACAAAAAAAGTAATTTGGATACTTTGAAAAGACGCAATAAATATGAATCACTAAGTAAATGCTTTGGAAATAGATGTGACTGAGATGGCTGTAAGTAATTGGGTGGGGGGGAATCATAAAAGTCTAGAAGGAATCTATGCCCAAGTTGCTTCACAAATGTTTTCAAGTTATTGTTACTTGTTAAAGAAAACAGAACGGGAAATGGTAGATTGTGCATCATTGCTGTGGTTTGTGAAAGAATGACTATAGTCAATGAACCATATACCCAAAGAAAAGCTTTGACTTCACATCAAAAGATTGGCAAAGGCACGTACACGTATGTGCTCTACATTAAAATGCAATGTTCATGGTATGTGTGTATCATTTTTTCCCCATTTTAGCTTTCAAGAGGACCAATCTACTACTGGTCCCAATCATATCTTGGTAAGAAGTTGCTCACTGCATTACAAGAGCAGAATCATTTTATGTTTCTTACATTTTAATTTTATGAAGAAGTTAAAATGTCTTTTGGGTATTATAAGACAAGCCCTTGCACACTAAGGAGCTAGAAAAGACCAATAACCAATCTGGCTATAGGGATAGTCTCTAAATCCAGCAGGTCTGTATTCTCTTGTGCAGCTATACAGTCAATTTTACAAATCAACAAGAAGGTTTAATAAAAAGTAAGAGTTCTACCCAAGGGCTCAAACAATGGAAAGCATTGAAATTTGAAAAGATTAAGACAGAAAGCCAAGCTACCTGGCTCTTTCAGTTGGGAAGGAAAGAAGGTTTTTTGAATTCTCTTCCCTCCTGTTCTGGAATGCTTTCAAAGAGAACGTGTTTGAGAAGTAAAGGCGCTTTGGTACAACAGGGTCCCTGAGCACAGTGCACAGTCAATGAACTTCACACCTCTGCAGTCTGGAGGTTCTCTGACTTTCCACTAAAAGTAGATACTGACTGTGTCTCTCAGATGGCTTGACCTAAGCTGGGATGGATGGGATGGATGGACGCTTTTAGGATTCTCATTTTCATGTCTTACTCAATTCTTGATCAAATCGTAGTGACTTTATCAACTGACTGCCAACGTGTTGTGGAAAATATTTTACTTCAAAGTGTTCTCAACTAGCAATGAGCTATTTCTACTTGGCAAATACAAGCCTATTCCACAGATCTTCATATACTGTATTACTAAAGATTATGTACTACTCAGCCAGGAAAGATTACTGAACTTAAGCATTAATACATTAAAATTAGCATAATGTTAAAATGCACTGAATTCTTAAATTCAGTGATTACCAAAACAACTGACTATTTCAACAAAATACAAAGTTCCTACTGAGTATATATACAACCTTAAATAGTTGGAATTCTAATAGTTTTCAGAAAAAAAAATACTGTTCATGCAGAACTTCATCAGCAGGGTCTTATGTTGGCTGTATAATCTTAGTTGCCTCTGCTCTGGTTCTAATTATCGATTTATAAAAATACTGTGAGGTTTTATAGTTACTTCTTTGTGCTTGAAACACTCAACTGCATTGTCACCAGCCTGACTATTATGAAGTTTTTTTCTCATGGGATACAAAGGTTTTGAGAGCTACTGCTGTGCTTGTTAATCATAATAACTGGATGATGTTTCATTCATGTAAGAATTTCACATTTGCCATGTTCCACTTAACAGCTCATTTGTGTTCTCCATGCTGTTGACGATTGCTATGTGGAAGCTAATCACCTTTAGGATCAAGAAGTCACTCCCTACTCAGAGCGTAAGTCGAAAAGATCCTCATTTACAGCTCTGCAGTATCTCCCAAGTCAACCTTGTCCCAGAAGACATCACGTCTCATCCTGTGACAGGACCTACATGGATATTACAAAAACTTCACTGCCTGCAAAATATTAAGGTTGAGATTAGTTTTACTATTGTTTTGCTTAAAATAGCTTTTTTTATTTAGGCAACGTACCTGAATATAGTCACTGTGACTTTGGTGTCCCTCCTACCCAGGCCACCCCCACTCAAGAGCTGATCATTTCACCTTTCTTCTGCAGATTTTAGACTAGCTAGATCAATCACTTTGCTTGCTTTACATTTCTAGCCACTGTAAACATTAACATTTTAACACATTCAGTCCCCTGTGCATGCTCTCCTTGGTATAATCCCATCCAATTTTTCTCACCTTATTTTCACCCCTCACCTTTTTATTATAGCAAGCTGAATTGTTCCTGGAACCCGATTTTAAGACATTCTGCTTCGTTTACGGTGACCCATCTGTCTGACAGCCAGTTACTCCACCTTGTGTGGTGTCATACCCTCTCAATTCCTCAAAGTTAGCCCAAAAGCCACCTTCAATATAAAACTTGCCTAAACCATCCTAAGCACGAAGTAGCCTCTCCTTTCTTGAATCTCTGTGATGCATTTCCTGACTTCTTCCTCCCTTAACCTCTGCACTTTCAGCCTTTTATCTTAGTTCACTGCATAGGCCCAAATATGGATTATAGATTTCTTGCTGGTCAGCTCTGTGTGGCTTGCTTCTTCCCATCCTCCCACTCTCATCCAGCCTCCACTGGATCTTGTAAGCAGTCTGCACATGAGTAAATAAACAAACATGTGAGTAAGTAAATTAAGGAAAATGCCATGGCAGTCCATCACTAAGTGGTTCTCTCCTCCAGCAGATTCATTTCTGGGTTGCTTTTTAGAGTTTAGATTTTTTTTTTTTTTCGGTGGTGGTGGTGGTGGTACTGGGGATGGGATCCAGGGACTTCACAGTAGGCTAATCCACAGCCCTCTTTTGAAGTTTAACTTTGAGACAGGGTCTTTCTAAGTCACTAAGTTACCCACACTGGGCTTGAACTTGCAATCTCCTGCCTCAGCCTTCCAGACTGGCAGGATTCCAGGTGTGAGCCACCAGGCCTGGCCCTGAATCTTTATTCTTAGATGAACTGGCACTGTGAAGAGAACGTAAAGCAGTTCTCAGCATATTACAAGGAAGTTGCACCCTTGCTTCAGACACAGAAAAGTTCAGCCTTGTTGCAGAGCTAATTCAGAATGCCATGCATGCACACGCACACACACGCACCACCATATATCCACAAAAGGCACCATGGGATTCCTCTCTCCCAAACCTGCTAAGGAAAAGACAGTCAGTACCTGAACTGTCAGGGAAAGGAAGAGTATTTTACTCAGCTTCTGATCCTCATCCTCTCAGAGAGTGACGATATAATTTGTACCCCAAACATTGAGAGTGAAAGGTGTATTGTTCTAGGACAGTAGGAACGACCCAGGACTGACCCAGCCCAAAGGGATGAGGGTCACCCTACCCTTAAAGGTATTTCATCATCTGTAAAATCGGGGCAATAAGGATAACCTCAGTGGTTTCCCATTAAACAAAAACAACTGTGACTATAAAAGAAAGAACCTGGTACAATGCTGGCTCTTAAACAGTATTCAAAAAAGACAACTTCCCATCACCCCATCAATTCTTAATAAAAGCATCTATCATATATAACAATTTTTATATTCATTAACTTAGGTGATCCATTCCTCCACCGTCCTCTTTTGGATAACCATGGGACAAATTATCACCTCTTTTTACTGAGAAACACACTGACAACTCAGAGAGGCAAAATGAGGCTCCCCTAGAGGACCAGGTAAGGCAAATGCAGCCCAGCTGCTTCCACCTACCAACACTGTCTAGTGCCTTAAGCAAGCTACAAGCACCCACAAAGCAGACTTTCAGTGTGACTGGACATCCTGTGACATGTGGCTGAACTCATAGGAGGGCAGAGCAGAGGGCTCAGACAAGGGCAATTGGGGTCCAGTTCTTGTCTGTCTCAGAGGAAACAGACTACAGCCTGCAGTGAATATTTCCTTCTTCACCAGCCTCCTCAGGCTTGCTTTTCCAAGAGGAGAGTTTCCTCTCTCTGTCACGACCCATTTCACGCTCCGTCTCCAAGGTGGCTGCACTGAAGCTGAGGGTGGGAAGAGCTGGAATTCGCCATTGCGCTCTAGAACAATTAGGAACTCTAGACGGGTCTGGGAATGCTCACGATGTGGTAGGTTCAACAAGCATGCACACACATGGGTTATGTGCACATCCACAGCCTCTAGCTGAAAATCAATACCGGCTTCCGTTCCTAAGCAGGACAAAACAATTAGAAAAGCCAGGCATTACCCCTTCCGTTCACACTTCAGTTCCCAAGGACAGTGCTGATTTGTCTAAGTCATGTATTATTCCTTTACCTTTGTGTTGTTACATGAAAGTGTTGGTTCATCTTCACTCTTCTACCAGGCATGTAAAACTTATGATCCAACCCCTTCTGTCAGTGAATATTTCCTTCTTCACAAAGAATGTAAAAGAATTTTAGCACTATAGTCCTCCCTTTCCTCTTAAATATATCAGAACCATGCCTTTTTATCTCTCCCCCTCATTGTCCTTCCTCGCTTCCAGAGCTCTTTTGTCACCCGGGGGACACATTCCTTCTCCCTGCCTCCTCCTCCACACAGGCTCTTCTGCTGCCACCTGCTAACACGCTCAAGTCTTGGAAAGCCCTTAAAAACAAAACAACCTTTTCCCCTTCCATTACCGACCTACCACTTAGGCCTTTCCTGACCATACATACTGAAAGTGTAAACTGCATCACTTATTTATACTACGTCAATTCCCTTTTAACTTACTGCTCATTACAAAGTGCCAACCTTAAAAGTCTCCATTTAAATGTCACCCCTGAGGTCACCAGTAGATGATGAGAGAAACCAGCGTCTTCCTAGTGACCCTAGCTTGCTTTGCTCCTCCTTCTCCCAGCATCAGAGCCTGTAATGTGGAAAACACCCTCAGCGCCTTCTTCTCGTCACCCTATGGCCAACCAATCAATAAATCTTAGACACAAAGACCCTGAGTCCCAACCTTGATCTTCCAACCAACTCGCTTTATGACTCTAAAGTAAAAATATAAATAAATAAAAAAGAAGCCACTGTCACATCTAAATCTCAGCACTTTCATATGTATCACGAGAATTAACCTACACGTTATTGAACTCAACCTCATGCTTGGGTACCGTCTGCCTAATTCACTTGCCCTTCAGACCCTTTCTCCTACGATGTCTTTTCCTCACTAGCAGCAGGGTAAATCCATCCACCCTGCTTCCCACAGCCCACTTCCGAAAGTTCCAACTGGCAGCAAACCGGGATTTCCATTTCATCAAAGCCTGTTTCCATGAACAATGCCATCGTTGCATTAGCAAGCTCTTGCTCCGCTATGGATGAGTGAAATCATAACATTGAGCAGTCAGCCAAAGGAGAGACAAAAATGCAAAGCAAATAATATCTTCCAGCACCCAGGAACGAACAAGCTAAACATTAGAAACTGCATTCAGTGGACAACCGGCACAAAGCTGTGGCTAAGCTGAGGTCGAGGCTCCAGTCACTCTTCTCCTTACCTAAATGGATCGAGATGAGACCAACAAGGGGCCAGTTCTACACCACACACTGGGATTAGCACCAGGCGCTGTGATCCAGGGAACAGAAAAGTGAAAAGATAAGCCCCTTGTTGTGACAGCCTCGTCGCCTAGGAGCTGACAGTCCATCTTTTCCACTGGAACGTGGCACAAGTATTAGTATGTTAGAGCAAGACTGGGACCCAATTTTGGATTCTAACTCTACGCATTAGTCACACGACTTGAAGCAAGTAGTTTAATCTCTGTTAGCCTCACCTTTGCCACCTATAAAACTGAGATAAACCTCATGGACTTTCTAGGAGGGATAGACTACTTTTTTTTTCAAATCTAGCACATTGCTTGGCTCACAGTAAGTGATACAAAATTGCTAATAACTAACAGCACAAGAGAGAAAGTGCATAGGGCTCTGAAATGCACTAAATGTGTGTGATTCTCTCAGCATCTTCATGTAAAAATAAAAAAGAGCTTACTAGGATCTAGCACACAGGATTCTGTGTGGCATATAAAATTATCCACTAATCTGTAAAACAGTCAGGCCTACAAAACAGTGTTAGTAACAAAAAAAAAAGGCAGATTAAGGAAATTCAAATATTTCAGGAGTCATGTTCTGTTCTAATGTAAGTTTATTTTCATTTTTAAGCAACCACTTATCTGCCATTTAATATGTGCCAGTCACCATCCTAAGTCCTTTCTAATAGCAATCCCTCTGGTCTTCACAACAATCCTTTCAAGGCAGACACTTCATTATTACCACTTTTGAAAAGAAGAAACAGAGGCATAAGAAAGCTAAGTAACTCACTCGAGGTCACACAGAGAGTGAGCATCTCGTACATGATCCTTTGATCATCATTAAAACCTAAACTGTGCTCATATTGTTTAAATTTTGGGCTCCTATGCACAGTTCCCCACAAAAGCCAGTTGGTTCTATGGGCCTGCCATAATACTTGACCTAGACATCCTTCAAGAACACCCCAACACCTTTTCTGAACCACAGTGGAGACATTTTTTTTTTTTGCATTCTAATATTCTGAAGAGTGTGTCTTCCTTCTCATCCACCATGTTCAAGGAACTTGCATTCCTACCCAGATTCTCTATGCTAACCCCAAGCCGAGAAGAGAGGAATATCTATTCCCAGGTCCATTAGTCTTACCTGAAGTCTCCTCCTGAGGAAGGTGGGGAAGTAAGTCCTATTTTGCAGCTAAGGAAATCAAGCAAAAGGAGTGCCTGGAAGGTGAACCAGCAGAGTCTGGGGAGGAGTACAGTTTCAGTCCTCCATCACAACAGGGCTGAATCCTGCTTGATAATGGCTGACTGTGAGAAATTACACTGGTAAGTGCTGCATGTTACTTCCACAAGCCAGAGTCTTTGCTGACAAAATGCGAAGAATTTCATCCTCTCCACAGAGCTGCTTCAAAGCTGAGAGAGGATCATGAAAATAGAAGCCCAGCACATAGTGAGCACCCACAGAGATGTTAGTTTCCTTCTGGTCGCCTTCCCAAATCAGGCTGCTTGAAGAATGTCTGAAGGACTATTAAGGCATTTTTAGTGTGAGAAGAATTAAAGAGAAAAGCACAAAAATGATTAGCAGAGAAGAGAAGAAACTCAAAAATTATTCTTGGTAGACCTTGAAAGACAGCACTGAAATGGATGGATGGAAGTGGGGGGCCAGAAAGGGAGAAGAAAGATGAAAACATTATAAATGTTTGGTTCATTTTAGCAGAAAATTTCTTGCACTTGATTGCTCTATACATTTTGTGAAGAAGACACTCCATGTATAAGCTTTGACCTTATGAGTAATTCTCTTTACTGGGACTGACCCCACCACAAAAGCTTGATCATTTTAAAGGCAAAATTTAAAACTCTTCTGCAAGCACAATGGGCACTAATAATTACTTAAGAGTCAAAGCATAAGCCTACATATGTTCTCTTTCCCAAACTCTCACAAAAGATTATTCTAATTAAAGGCCATGGATTTCCCTTACAAGACTGAAATCCCCAGGAATCACAGTCTAGTCCTCTCTTTATCCTGAGACCAGTATGTCATTTGGTGCTTACTAAATGGTGAATGAGTAAGATTAGTGCCCAGTTTCAATGGAGGCAACTTGAGACCATCACGCTTAATGAAGCGAGTCAGCAGCATAAGGTGAAATATCAAATGGTTTCCCTGATATGGGAAACACAGATCACAATTATGTCATAGAACTTATTGTGGGGAATAATGGGAACTGGAGGGAAGCGGGAAGGAGTGGGAGGGTCAAAAAGAGAAAGGGGAAGGATTTGTAGTTTTGCTGTGATATGTATGTGCACAAAATACTCAAGATCAATGTAAACTTTATTACTGCACTTACACATATCAATAAAATGGGGAGGGTGGCTATATTTCCAAGCTTCCCTTAAGCGTGGGTGTGGCAATGAGATTTAAGCATGAAGTGGCACTCCAGGAAGGAGGTCCTTCTGTTTTCCCTACTTCCTGTTCTTTAAAATGTAGCAGATAGAGCTCCAGCCACCAAGACCATCCTTTAAGGATGGAAATGCTATAAACTGGAAGTTCTGATTCCACATGACCCTAAGGAGCTGCCTTATGAGGACTGGACAAGGTACTCCCAGGATTTATTTATAGATGAAAACCCTTGTGTGTTTAAGCCATTTTGGTAGCGCCTCTGCTAATACCAAGGGATTCTGCCCCTAAGATTTATTCTGGTTTTTCTGGTGTAACAATCAAATCCCAATGACTCACAATGCGGCTCCTAACACATAAGTCAGAACAGACAACTTTCCCCTGTATAATTAATAGCTGGACACATTAGTCACAAAGCTAATGCTTTCTGCAAGGGTGCCTTTTGACTTTTCTAAATATTTTTCTCTAATAAGACCTATTCATTAACCCTTCCCTGACCTCTCCTCCAGTACTGCACCAGGGCTTCTCCTCAGCGGACAGCTCCACCTCGTGTCTGCCATTCTGCCTACTGTGTCTCTTGTCCCCCTCTATTACTCACTCACCTCGGCCACTGTTTCTAGTTGGGAAACCTCACAAATACTAGTTCACACTTGCTCCTGATTCTAGGACTCAAAAATGCCACAGTTCTTGGATGGAGAATCATCGTGACGATGACTCAACCCAAACTCGACAGCAAATTCCTCCCTCCACAGGACCAAACTTGATGGGAACATGGGGCGTTGGCCTGACACACCAACCCCAGGAACGTGACTCTTTACTTAAGCCTCGTTTCTAATATCACACAGAAAACACGCAGAAAGTAATGTTGACATGTTCTCGGCTACTTATGGTGAGGTATAATAACGACATTTCAGAAAATGCTTGTCTTGGTGCTTCTTTTGGTTTTCAAATTGAAGCGGCGGAAAACATTTTGTGTGGAAGATATTTTACCTGTCTGGGGATTACCATGTGGGTATGATTTCTGACTTGAGTAGAATTCCATATAAAGTCATCTTTGTTTCCTAAAAATCGGGAAACTGTCTCACTCACAGTACCTCTGAAGAACAATACTGACACTAGATTCCACATTCGTATCTGGATGTGGGTCCCTTGCTGTTGACTTCGCTCACCTCTGGCCCTACCACAACTCTGCCTACCCAAGTTCATACTCTCAGACCACAGGAGCCCTCATCAAAAGACTTAATCTTTTCCATCTCTGTGACACGGACATAGAAGGAGCTCAATTCGCACTTGTTTAATTCAATTTAAAGATTAAAAGATTGATTATAAGACATATATCCATATAATCATAAATAAACATAAAATTAACCTAAAATACTAGAAAGTCTCTGATGTAATACCTTTCAGAAAATTCCATCTTATTTTAGGAAAGAACACACACATATACAAACCAATCTATCTGTGAAATTATTTTGTATCTTTTCTTACATGTTCCTGTCATTTTATTTATAAAATTCTTAACTTGCATCATTAAACCTATGATGAGCATCCAGGAATTCCAGACACCCTGAGCAAGAATGAACTGCCTTAGACCCTTTCCTGGGAAGGGCGGTGTATGTTCAGGACACCAAATATTGCAAATGCTGGTTGAATCTCACTGAGTTCAGATCCCTTTGTTAAAAGCTGATAAAGGGAGATTTTACTCCTAAAAGATTCCTTAACAAAAGTGGAACTCAAGTGAAAAGAACTTCATCCTGTAAAATAAATTGTCAACAGTTTATTATGTCCATAAAATAAACACACAAAATAATTCACATGCGGCTCTGGTATTAACTATGATCTTTCCTTACCAAAAAGCTGATGAGGCCCTTGGGTAGCCTTAGCCGGATCCTCTCTGCTCCTGTTTCGCCTTCTCTCCGCTCCCTGCCCCTCTGCCTCATAGAGGTGTGTTTGCATCTCTTGCCTCCTCAGAGCAGAGCCCACCAGAGCCTTGCAAAAAACTTCCCCTCTGGTGTCTGCAACTGCTTGCTGTTTAGACTTTTGAAAAATAACTTAGTAATTCACCCTAGCATTCTCTGGATTCCTCTGTATTATTCCCTTTCTGTTTTTCCACAGTGTAGAAATTTTTGCCAGGTAGTAAACCGAAACATTCAGAAGGTTCAGCTCCTTTCTTTTTCTAGTTCTTAAAGTCAAAGAAATTTCACTGTCTGATGTTCAATGTCTTGAAATTGCTCTGTTTTATTTGGGATTTTATATTATGCAGAAATAGATATAGGTAGGCATGTAGGTAGACAGAATTACAATTTGGATAAAAATGCTCCCCAAAAGGGAAGGTGATCTGGTTGCAGAACACCAACTTTACAAGTGGATTACTCTGTTTCCATAACTGAATGTGCTTTTAGGAGGTAGGGCCTGGTTGGAAGAGGTGAGTCACTGGAGTCATAAGGGTTTATTCTAGTATCTAGTTAATCCTGTGTTCAATCTCTCTCTCTCTCTCTCTCTCTCTCTCTCTCTCTCTCTCTCTCTCTCTCTCTCTCTCTTCCTCCCTCCCTCCCTCCCTCCCTCTGCTTCTACTCACCACAGTGAACATTTTCCTCTACCTGTCTTCTACTATGTTTCTGGCTTGAATCCAACTGATCATGGACTGAAACCTCTGAAACTGTGAATGAAAATAAACCTCTCCTGGAAATTGAACTATACCCCAGCTTTTTTCAGGGTTTTGTGGGGGTTTTGGTCATTGGTTTTTTTGTTGTTTTTGGTTTGCTTTTTTGCTGTTTTGTTTTTTGCTTTGTTTTGTTTTTTGAGACACAGCTAATCTAAGTCACTAAGTTATTGCTCAGGCTGACCTAAAACTTTTGAAGTGCTCCTGCCTCAGCCTCCCAGAGTGTTAGAATTATAGGCATACTCAATTGTGTCTTCCAACCTTGAAAAGTCCCAGATATCCTCACCACATCCAACAGGCAAGAGCATCCTCTGCAGGTGACTGCCCCTACTGTTCTTCATCCTCCTCTTTAATCCGGCAGTTGTTTTTGATGTGTCTGGCAGTCTGCTTCTTGGCTGAAAAGATTGTTTGCAACGGTGAGTTCTGCCCTTCTTGGGTTTTGCTTTTGCTCTGCTGCTTTCTTTCCATCTTTCACTTAGCAAATACCATTTCGCATCTTTCTTTTGCTGTCTTCCAGCCCTTCTTTAGTGGCCTCATGTGTTAACTGTACCAATAGCAATTCTCTAATCTTACCAGGCAGTAGCCATCATACATCCTATGGACCCTGTGGTTTCACCTCTAGGAGGCCTTACACTGTTTTCCCCTCCAGCCCACAGTCCTTGGCTACCACCAAGGACTGAGGTCCTTGGCTCACAGGATGGGTCAGGAAGTCTCCAGATCCCCAAGGTGTCAGACTCCGAAGGAGCAGAGTAGGGGGACAGAGAATATGGCGACACAGCAGGTGGTAGGCAGGCTTCCCAGCTGGGCCATTGCCGCTCTCACCTGAGTCATCTGAAGTTCAACAGTTAAATTAGCTACAGCCCTAAGGATTTCTGCTCCTATTCGCAGCTGTGTGGATCCTTGTACGTGCAAGGGACACAGCATACACATTTTGTCCTAGCCAAATCCTAAACTCACAAGACAGCGCTTCTAAATGCCTCACTCAATCCAGAGACAGGCATTACATTACTCCTTAGCTTTTGAAAGAAAACAATTCAATAGAATTCCCAGGACTTAGGAGCTTCTGCTTACTGTAGCATCCAGCTGAAAGCCGTATCATTCGTAGGTCATCCCAGCAATTTTCCTTAGCTATAGAAGAAAGATGCCCAGTGCATAAAATTAAGACACCATCGTGTCTGAAAGCAAAGATTCCCAATCACTGGTTTCTCTAAGTACTGGTAATCTGAATGCACAAGAAAGCAATTTGGAAAATATTTTAAATGTTTTTAAAGATTTTTTACCTGTTTTCCAAAATATTGCAATGTTTTAAAAATATTTTCCAGCTTTATTTATTACTAGTATATTTTCAAGCAAACTTTCTTCCTTCTGCCACTTTAAACGAGAAATTTTGGAGCCATTTTATTGGCCAGTGTGATAGAAAACAAAAGTCTAAATAACAAACATTTTGCTTACTTCAAAAATAACATAAATCCATTTTGTAGAAAAGTATTGACATGTACATATTTATTGGCTAGGAAAACAGTATATGTGGCATAAGACATATATAAAAACATACATATTGTACTCATGTACATACACTAAGGATTTTCTCTACTTTCAAATACTAAAAAAATGTAAATCAAATATTGGCAGTGTTTATTCTAGGCAAAAAGAAGTGAGATTTTGCCCTTTTTGACTTAATTCTAATCTTTGTGTATTAAGTATGAATAAAAACAAAGGATAATTCAAAAAGAAAAGGATCTGGAATTTGGAATTTAACAAGTTTTGAAATTCAATTGCCTCTCTTAAAACTTTTATAATTTCTCATTCAATTAGGCTTGCCCTTTTAGTTAGCTGTTATTTTTTTTGTGTGTAGACAGTGTAACGGACATTTAATTTAACTAATCCCCTATTTTTGCCACTTAAGTTATTCCAACTAATCCTCACTTAACTTGTTACTTAAGTTTTCCAATGACTCGCCTATTACAAGATATAGAGGGTATTTCAGCTTTTCTTTGTCACAAACAGGAAAAGGGAAAAAATACAAAATCTCCCTGATGGTGTACCAATGTTAAGTTCATCTGAATAGTCATTTCAGTCACATCACTGTTCTAGCCTGTGCTCCAAAAATTTTTCAACCATATCACATAGAATTCTAATGCAAGACTCATACACTCATTTTGAGGAAGAGCACAGAGACCAGATTAAAAGACTAGATGAGGGAAAATTTACAGAGAGAAAATTGTTGCTTTAAAGCTAACTAAATTTACTGGGAGCATTCTGGAGGGTGGGAGACATGGTGACCCTCACAGCGACGTCTCCACATCCTCCCTGTCTCTTCTCTCTCCTATTCCAGATGTCATCCCAGATTCAATGGCCACCATTATATGTGTCAAAACCTACAAACTCAGAACATCTATTTATCATTTTTATGTTAAACTTTGTATGTCCTGAATGGTCTTAGTATTGTAGTGCCTGTCCTACCCATCAGAAAGCTTTTGGCTACCTGTTATTCCAATTGAAATGGCTCAAGCAATACAGAAACTGGTTTCACTTAAGAAAGCCCAGAGGTCATGCTGGCTCCTGAGTTCTTTAATTCTGTGAAATGACAATGCGATCAACAGTCTTGGATTCCACATTCATAGATTCCAGGCAGGAGCATGGCATACACTTATAACCCCCACCACTCTGGAAGCTGAGGCATGAGGATCTCAATTCCAGGCCAGCCTGGACAACTTAACAAGAACCCATCTTAAAATAAAATATAGAACAATGGGGAAAGGTGCGACTGGAGGTGTAGCTCAGTGGAAAAGTACCACTGAGTTCAATGGGGGTGGGGAGATCCACAAAAACAAATTCTTTTTATCTTCCCACTCTACGGCCTGAGAGTGTCTGCTTGGCTTTAGTGGTCAGACTACAGTTTTCATAGCAGAAAATGGCTGTCAGCAACAACTAAGGAAACATACTTCCTGCTCATACCCTAGCATAGAGAGGAAGCTGCTCTCCCAGCCACGGAATATAAGGTTTCTGTTTAGTCTAATTTGAGCAATTTAAAACATTTATTCTACCCAGAACCAAAAATAGTGCCAGGAAAATATCGTGTGATGTGAGGCTTACAGTCAGAGTAATTTAAGTTTTGACCCCAGAGCTGCCAAGGTATATCTGAATATCAGGGTTCTCAGAAGAATAAGAAATTGAGAGGCATGCTGGGTAGAAAACTAACCTTTGGATTTTGATGTTGAATTATAGGATGGTGGTGAAGAACTCCAAATCTCAAGGTCATGGTTCACCATCTGACACTATCTCCGTGTGTGTGTGTGTGTGTGTGTGTGTGTGTGTGTGTGTGTGTGTCTGTGTGTGTAAAACCTTTATGAGCCCAATACATTATTTAAGCTCTGTGTACTCATTCCCACAGCTGCAAAATTGTGTGGCCATAATTCCTACTTCATTGGGCTGATACTTTGATTCTGTGAGATAGTTGACACATTGCGATGGCTTAGTGTTAGTTTTTCTTATTAATATTATTAGTCAGTTAGCTGAATACACAAAAGTGGTTGATCTTTCAAACAATTCTGAAAGCACCGTCCCCCAATCAGCCAACATCACATAAGAATTCACTAGAAATGCAAATGTTCAGGCCCTACAGCAGACAAACTGAATCAGAAATGATAAATCCTATTAAGTAGGGATTTTTTTTTTTGTACCCTGGATTTTTACAAGCATCTCCAGCAGGAAGCTCAAGTTTGAGAACCAATTCTGAACACCAACTCTAACTCAAAGGAAACTGCACTAGTCACCACTCCCAGGAAATGCTTCGCAGTCATCAGTCAACTTAAAATTTTGCTCATCTTTCCCCTTCCTGAGGTCCACTCTACACACCCATATGTCCCCAACATCTTCTGCCCACCAAGGTGACCTTACACTGCTGTCCTTTCTGCCTGGGATGCACTCCTCCTAAGTCTCTGCAGTGTCGAGTTCTTATTTCTAAGGTCTCAGATCCAATGACACTACTTGAGACACTAAGTCTAAAATACCCTCAGCCTTTCTCTGCCATGTCACACAGCTGCTTCTTCTTTCTTTCCTACACTTGTCTCTATCTGCAGGGAGCTTTACTGACCATCCGCCTCCACCCTGAAGATACATGAGCTACAAAGAAACACACCTTGTCTATTCACCAGGACATGCATCCTGGACATCAAGAGGCACTCGACAAACATTTCTGTCGTAAATGCATGGATGAAAGGATAGCAAAGTTTTTTAACACCCATATGAAGGCTGACTGAGCTATGCCATGGTTCTCACATGATACAAATCATCGCATTATGATTCCAACAAGTACTTACAGAGATTTCTATTCTGATACCACAGAGTCACAGCTCCAACAAGACGCAGCGGGCAAGAGACTCTGCTTCCTTCCCTCTGCCTCCATTCTCTTACCCTCATAAACAGGCTAAGCAACCAGGCAGGCAGCTGGGTTCAATCTTACCTGCAAGCCAAGGGGGACTTTCCCCAAAGTCTTGGTGGTTTGTTTGTTTAATTACCCTAACAACATGGAGAGCTCTCCTGCCTTCACTGGAAGCCCCACTTCCTGACATTCTGATGTTTCTGGAGATGAAGAGCAATTTACCTTGAAATAATCCCTTCTGGATGTAAAAACGTCATGCACTCAGTCAAGTGGGCCTTCCCTCTCCCCCGTGGGGAGGCCTTGGCTGCTCCCTGCTCCTGTTCAGGCACACTTGCATACATCTGGCGCTTTTCTGTGACTCCTCCCTCAGCTGTTCCCGGTCTTTATAAAATTAGGACATTTGAATAGGAAGCTGTGATAAGAAATTTCCAGACTATTTCCTTCTAATATATTAAAGATATCTTAAAACAATTCTGTAGTGGCAAAAACCATAAATACTTGTCAGTTCGGGTTCTCACATAGTCACTTAGGAGCCAGATGACTTGGGAAGTTGTTTAACTTTTCTGAGCCTTACTTCAATCCCTCTGAAATGGGAGTCTTTTACTCCTTGAGGCTTTCATAACATTCACATGAGAAGATATATATAAAAGTATATGAAAGGATAAGTGATTAAAAGGAATGCTTTTTCATTTCTCTTTAAAGAGGCAACGGTTTGGAGGAAACTGTTAGTTGATTCTATTTTGTACAAAGGAAAAGTACCAATTCTGATACCACATTAAAGAGCACATCAGCTCTATGCTCACAAATTCCTTCAGCTTAATGTCTGATGGACCATCTGCTTTTTTTTTCTTTTTTCTTTCTTTTTTTTCTTTTCTTTTTTTTTT
>PVKB01002790.1:7678-110385 GCA_004027205.1 Ctenodactylus gundi
ATATATATATATATATATATATATATATATATATATATATATATATATATATACATATACATACATACTTAGGTTGAACACAGATCTCTAGGCATAAAATGGCGGTACATAGATAGATATGATGGAATCCCTTTGAGAAGAATACGGTAATGGTCAGCCAATTGAGGTTCTAATGTAGTGTGGGCTTAAGCGATTGCCATGGTTATCAAATCGACTTTTTTGTTATTAAAATGTGAACAAGTAGAAAAATGCTAAGGATGTTTTCTAAGAAAATCTAGAAGGACGTAAAGACAATTCAATTTCCAAGAAAATGTACTATTTACTCTTTAATATCTAAATGGAAAAGGAAAATCTCAAAGAATAATAATTGTAAAATAAGTGTAAATTCAAAATGAGAAACAAAATAAGTGAAAGACTACTGCAAACATTATATATATATATATATATGAAAATCTGAAATAAATATCTTTAATAATTCCAACAATGTATAAATATTTTTATTTAGAAATACCTTAAGTATAGAACATAGAAATGTCAGAGTTTAAGTTATAAAGGCAAATGAGTTATGTCATAAATATTAATAACAAATATTTAATAAAATTGCAGAATACCTCAATTTGCTAGCATATCTTGAGAATAAAACATTTTATTTTCTTTATGCTAGAGTAATCAGAGAGATAAAATGTAGATGAATATTGAATCCTATCACATATTCATTTTGCTTAAAGTTTTATTTTATGCCAAAGGCAGCCAAGTAGAAGCAAATGAAAGAAAAATTCATTGCCTTTTCTCTATTTACCTAAAGCCAGAATATAATGATACAAAAATGTATTTTCTTCCCTTTCTTCAAGAATTATGAAAGTTTGATCATAGCTCGTCCAGACCCTCTCCAGCTTGGAGATGTCATTAACCCAATTTGCCCAGCAAGTCCAAGTTCCCTTTGACAACTTTTTGTTTTCCCACAACTTGTCCTCTCACTTTGCCTTGTGGTTACTGATCTTTGTTGAAAATGCTACATGAATACTAATTCTTAGTCATCTATTTTACAGTTATTCTTTTTTTTCCTGTGGTGTTGAGCATTCATACAATAGGTATGAACAATGATAAATTTTTTCTTGGTGTTCTTATTTTTTCAGTAAGAGTTCTGAAAATTAAATCAAAAGGCGACAGGTTTGTCTCTCCTTCTCACGTAAGTAGAAAGAAATAAAAAGATTCTCAGTTTCACTATCATTTCTGTACTCATAGGCTCTCTTTGTAACCAGTAATAAGAGCCACACACCTTGGGAAGCTGAAGCAGAAGGATTGCCAGGAGTGTGGGGCAGCTTGCTCTCCCTAGTGTGTTCAGAACCAGCTATGGACTACAGAACAAGAGTCAGTCAGAGAGAGAGCGAGAGAGAGCGAGAGAGAACTACACATCTTCTCATTTTATCTCCCAGCATTCTGTGTATTGATTATTTCCCATTTAAATTAAATTATATGCATTTTTAAATATTTGAGTTTAGTGGAACCACTCTTTAATCTGTAAGGGATGCCACATATAAGTGTTGTCTCAGGTTCAGCCAGAAAATTCACACAAAACAATTCAAAACAAAAATTTTCTTTCTTAAATTCTTCAGTGAAATATTTTGTTCTTTTGACTATTCATTCTATCTTCCTGTCTCTTGATTTCTCTCTTATTATTTATTCGTCTTTCTTTAAAGTATTAGATTTTCTCTTTTAGTATTTTTGTTAGGGAATCAAATTTATCTGGCATTATTAGATGAATGTGAAGTAATTATGATATAATTATGATCATAAACCATTTATCAAGTAACAAAATTAAGGAATGGATTTAGCCTGTAGATAAAAATAATAGAGCTAAGTAAAATTGACTAAGCCTGTCCAACTAGTCTAAGGTCTAATCAGTTTCAATTATAAACACTAACAGAAATATTTATATGCATATTAACATGGAAATTAATAATTCTAAGAACCATGAGCAACAAAAAGTGTATGTAAAAGAACAGATTCAGGACTGTATGAATGATTTCCAAGCAGCTGGTATGAGTTTTTCTGAATTCATATCAATATTTAAAAGGATATTAGGCACCTACTATGAGATATTGAAAGAGTAAAATTGATTTTGTTGAGGAAAGAAGAAAATGACAATATTGAATTATTTTCCCCTATAAAGTAGAGTGAGTTTTATGATCTGAGCATTTACTTTTTTCTCAGCGTACTCTCAACAAACACTAGAAATTCTAACCTCCATTTGAAAGACTGAATATTGGCTTGGATAATTAAACTCCAATAAATCTCTTTTTTGTTATTTTCTTCTTCCTCCATTTATGTACTGATTTTTAAAAATCAAATATAATTTAATAGATAGATGTCACTTAGTGTCTTTAAAACATTATATTCATTTGATATTTTCGTCTTCATAATTGCTTTTAAATTCACAACGTTTACAAAGTTATCCATAAATCTTTGGAATAACTTGTTACATCTATAAAAGTTTTAATTCAAAAACTCACAAAAATATGTTTTAACCCTAGCTTGCTTTGTTAGTCAGTTAGTACAGATTGCTCTTCATGAAATGTTCATATTTTAAACTTATATTTTTCTGCGTAGAAAAATAAGACTTTCCTTAAGACCTCAAGTACAAGAAATGAGCTGGAACTCTTTCCTTGCAACTACATGTTTCCTGAAATCCAGTTCTGCTTAATATTTTAATAATATGTAGTATTCTCTATTCTCCTAATATATCCTTTCCAATGATATTATCTTACATATTTTCTTACTTTTATGAGATTAATTTCATTATAATTATTTCCTGGATTTCTACTAAAGCACTTGAAAGTAATAGTGAAGGTCCATATAGATATAAAACATAAAAGATACATAACTGCTATAGTTTCATTAATATTTTTATTTAATAAAACATAGTTACAGACTTTCATGGCAGATATATCATATTTTTGCATAATTATTTATTTCATCTTTTCCAGTCAGTGCTCTAGACTGTACAGTGACTATATACAGCACGAAAGGCTGAAATTGCAAGTTTTGAACTTAAATTCCAGTGTACCTAAAATTACATATAATAGCACGTACTTATCATAAGCTTTTGTTTATTCATTTATTTTTTTTGAACAAAACACTGAGGGTCAAATCCAAGGTCTTATATAAGCTGGCTAAGTCCACCATTGAGATATACGCCTTAGCCCAATGTCTGCCATGTTTAGAATTAAGGTGTCACAAATAGATGACAAATTGTGGTATAAAATTAGTCTTGTAACCTGAACCTGATATGAACTTTGAAAAGTCCAAGAGAGTGGAGGCTTTTGCAGGCAAATGGAAGAAACTTGAGAACATCATGCTTAGTGAACTGAGTCAGAAACAGAAGGTGAAACAACGAATGGTCTCTCTGATATGAGAAACCCAGATCACAACTATCTCATGGAACTTAAAATGAAAAACAAAGTGAACCAGGAGGGTGTGGTGGGGAGGGAGGGAGTAGTGGATACGGGGAGGGACATAAGGAGAGTGGGAGAGTCTTTGTCACCTTGACAAGACACATATGTGCAAAAAATGCTCAACTTCATTGTAAACCTTAAAATTTGCACTTGTACATATCAAAAAGGGAGAAAAATAGAAATAAAGACAGTGAATCAAGCAAAACAGTGTATTAAACATAAAAATATATATTTAGAAAAATCAGTATATTAGTAATATTTTGGGTTAGCTTTATGAGAATACAAATAGTATTATTCGTAAGCAGAATAAAGTGTAATCAAGATATATCATAGAATTTTGTCTCTTGGGCCTGAAAAAATATTATATGGCAAGGGAGAAGTTAAGTTTCCCAATGAAATACGTTCTTCAATATCTACATAGCAATCAACACAGGCATGAGGTGAAATTGCTCTCATTAATTTTTCTACTACTGACAAATTATTCTGTTTGTTCATCTGTATCAATCCCTGATGACCACATGCTGTGTCTACTGCCAGTAAATATAAATATTAGCTTTTGTTACTCCTTTATGTTGAAGTCTATAATTATATCCAGTTCTTCAGAGGAAAAAAAATAAATATTAAGATCACAAAACACTAAAAGAGTTTAGTAAATTTGTTATGAAAGTTTTGATTATGACAACAATCATAATATTATTTATATGTAGAACTAGCTTATTTAGGAAGCACTAAGCTCTTTTCTAATTCTTGCAAATATCTTTGTGTGTTCACAGTCCAAAAAGATCTGTGGATCTTATGTTGATCTTTGGTGTCCTGTTTTCTCATTGATGCTGAAATCTGTCAATAGTAAGACCCTTGGATTAAGAGGACATGCCAAAGTGTTTTTTTTTTTTAAATGAAGTACCATAGTTTAAAAAGTTTGCATTTCATTTTAGTTTGAAAAATATAATTAGAATATTAAAATTTGGAGATATTTAAAGGAAACGCAGTAACTCATGAAATGCAGTAAAACCTTTCATGTTATGAAGTCACTTAAAGCATTGACCTTAAGACGACCTTCCTGTAAAATTTCTGCAGATGCACTGTCTCTTCTTGAGTCGAAAAGATTGTTTATTCCTTGTGAAGCAACATGCGACCCATCTTTGTTGCATAAGCCAGTCAATTTTTTGATCTGCACAGATTTCATGGCAAGTTTATATTCAAGCAATAGTCAATTTTGCTTAGTTTATTTTTATTTATCTATTTATTTAGAAAAAAGATATGCAAGAGGAACACGAATAATTCAGTCATATGTAAGGTGGCTTAGCAAAGAAATCTGCTCAGTGGGGAAAAATCAGTTATATTTTGAGAAAACTGCATCTGGTTTGCATTAAGAACTTGAGTGATCTAAAGTTTTGAAAATTATTACAAATAACACCACAAAATAATTCAAATTGAAGATAAAACTAACTCATAAAGTAAAATTAAACACTTATTCTAAGCATTCATTTATATTAAGTTATTTATACCTACAATTCTAGATTTGCTGTTTTTATTTTTGAAATAGTTTTATATTTATATATTTAAAGAAGTCATGTACATTCTTGTTCTATTTCTTTTTTAATTTAAACTTCATATTTTAATTTGAATACGTATGAACTTCAGATCCAATAACATGTCAATTACATATAAGTTCAGGAATTTGTGCCTTTATCTCACTAGGACCACTTTTTTTCTCCCTCTTACCATTTCCTCCCTCCCACTCTCAGAGGCTCTTCCTTTTCCTGGCCACCATTACTCCTCCTCCTCCCCTCTCTTACTTTAAGCTTTGTTTGTACATGTATGTTTGTCAGTGTCATGTGAGAGATTGCAAAGTTATTTGGAATGTTTTGCGTCACCACAGAAATGCCACTTTAGAAGTAATTTTCAGAAAGTGTGTCTTAATCAGCTTTCCAAGGGTGAGACACAGTGCCTAGTAGCCCCAACTTAAAGAAGGAGAGGTTAATTTGGCTCACGGATCAGAGGGTCCAGTCCATGCTCAGCTGGCTGCAAGGTAAAAATGGAAAGGCAGAAGAGACTGACTGAGCACATCTGCATAGGTCATGGCAGTCAGGAAGCCCAGCATCAGGAAAAAAAATGGGTGAGGGACAGGGCGCACATGACCCAAGAAACCTCTTCCATAAGGACACTTCACCAATCTCCAAGCAGATTTCAAAATCATTATCACTGCAAAGGCAACAGAGAGGGTTTAGAGAAGGGACATCTCCCAAACCCTCATTGCTGACACGACTACCTTGTTTCAGTCATTCTTAGGGACAACTGTTACTTGTCCTAATTGGCGTCTATGATCAAGTGTGCTGACTGATGATGATTCATTGAAATTTTTCATCCTGATAAAAAGTCAATTTAAATCAATGAAGTAATGGCTGACATTTCTTTAATCATTGGTCACCCACAAAATAACAGACTACTATTTCCTTACTTTCAAAAACATTAAAGGTTTCATAATGTTGCAACAATTATTCAGAATGAAGTCCTACTTCAAAGTGATGGTATTTGTAATTGGAGCTTTCTTAGAGAGAAGCAATAATAAGACGACAAAAAGGCCCCATTGATTGGATTAGTGTATATATAAGAGATGCCTAAAAGAGACCTCTGACCAACCTCGACGTCTGATGACATGGTGACAGGGATTATCAATGAAGAGAGAATTTGGTCTCATCAGACACTGGTTTGCACACTGATCTCAGACTTATTAGCTTCTAAATTACAGAGAAATTTTTGTTTCATTATTAATATCTGCCTAAATGTGTTAAGGTAAAAATGACAAATATCAAAACTGACATTAAAGTGTATAAATATAGCATGCATTCATCTGCAATTTTTGCCTTGAGAAATACTAATACGATCTTTATATTGTCTCACTATTAACTTATTCTTCCATACATGTAAATCTTATGGTAAAATTCTTTAGAGAAATACTATATTTTCATAGCAGTTAAATTAATTTTTGAATGACAGATGACTCTTGATAAATACTTGTGATGATAAAAATTGATCATCATTATTATATTTTTAGACAGAGTCTTGTTCTGTAGCCAAGCCTGGTCCTGAATTTACTATGGAGCCCAGGCTTGCCTTGGACTCCTGGGAATCATCCTCCCTCATCCTCTTGAGTGCTGGGATTACAGGAATACATCACCATGCCTGGCTTATTAAATATTGATTTTTAATAAATATTTTTATAAAACAACATTGACCCAACTTCTTATAATTAATGAATTTTACAATAAGTCAATATGTTATTTAAGAAAAATTGAGGTCCTGAGAGATTTATTTTTTCAATTGGCAATCTGGAAATCTATTTCAAAAATTCATAATGTATGTATTACAAAATAATAATCCTAAGCATTTTTGGGAAGCTCAGAGAAAACTCCCAAACTGTACTCACTTGAGTTGGTCTATTTTCTGTTACTATAACAAAATACTGAGTACAACTTTATAATGAGAAGAAGTTCATCTTGTTGGCACCTTTTGAAAGTTGAAAGACTTGGTGATGGCATCAGCATTAGTCTACTGCTGGTCTCATGGCAGATGACATCACAACGTTGCAAATCTATATTAGAGCAAAAAAAATCAGCTTGCAAAAAAGAAATCAAATAACCTAGGAAAATGCCAAGCTCCTTTTATAGTCGTTCTCATGCAAGAATACATCAATCCTTTGAGCTTAGCATCCTCAAAAAATGAAAGATGCCCCACTGGTCCACGTCTCTTTAAGGCTGAACCACCTCAATACCACCATATTGAGAATTATGTTACCAAACAATCGAACAGCCAGGAAACATTAACACAACTTCAGGAAGAGTGACAGGTGGATATTTCAGAATGCATAATAATGAAATTCTGAAAATGCTTTACAGCAGCATAAGTTTTTTTCCCATAATAATCAGTCCCAGCAAGTTTTAATATTTTAATATTGTAATATATCTTGTTGAGATAATTGTTTAATTGAAAATGAGATTTCTATCAATGATTGTTTGGTGGATGCATTGTTATTTGTGCTTTATTTTATAATCTGTCAAAGTCAATGCTGCTACTGCAAATTCATGAGAATAGCTCAACATGTGTATTGGTACAATTCCAGTTCTACATAACATCGATGAGACTGTAGCATGGATGTCAGCTCTTGTGGCCTTTGAACTGATTTCAATAACATTGCTTTAACACTGTTTTTTTTTTTTTTTACATTCCTTGAAAATACGTCTGGATCAACAGATATTTGTGTATATGTTATGGCTGCTTATCTACCTCTAGCCTGTCCCTGCCATTCTATTCAGCAGTGACTCAACCTCTGCTCTAGAATTAAAATATAGAAAGTAAAAATACATGAGTCAAACCTTTAATAATTCAGTTCAGTGTTCTGATATAAATTTACCTTTCACCAATGTTTAATATCCATGTCTTTTGAAAGTGAAACTTTCAACCTAAAAGCGAAGTTTAAAGATAATAAAATAAAGCTATGTTAGAATTTTTTGGAGTCAATTATTTTTTCCCATAATTTTGTCCTTGAATTGATATTTCCTTGTTTTTAAACATGGCTTTATTTTAATTTTTGGTTCTCAATAGGTTAGCCAGTAAATTTTCTTCCTTTATGTTACCAGTCCTCTCAGGGAAGTTAAAAGTCATCATAACAACGATGATGGCAGCACTTTTGGCCTAAGTCTCCCTTCACTTGTTCCACTTAACTAGACTATGATTCTGACATCTTTATTTTATTGAGATAGTTATTTATGCACTGAGATCGTTGAGATAGTTATTTAACCACTGAAATTACATTCAGTGATGCTACCAACATAAATGTTCTTATAGAATACTCATGTAGCAGGCGTGACGTCCTAGGTTTCATTCCCAGCAATGCAAAAACAAGCAATCAAAATGATATTTGTACTGAATGATTAGCAAACATACGAGTAGCTGAGCTCTGAGAAATCACAGCATGAGATATAATTGCCATTAGAAAGAATTCATCCTATAAATATAAGATTCTAAGATAAGAAAAACTTCAAAATATATTCTTTGCATTTTTCTTTTTAAAATGTCTCCTGGAATTTAAAATTAGGTTTTACAAATACAGAAATAGTCCAGCTTATGGGAAGCATTTTCTTGCCATCAAAGGTGAGCAAAAATGGCCTAAAATCAGGATAACATTTTACTTTCATTTTTCCTTTCCAAGAAGAAAAATTGTCTAGAGTAGTATAATAAAGTTCTTGCAAATTATTCTTACCAAATTTTTCATCAAAATAATGCTTCCTGGGAGTTCAAAATTTAAACTTTATTATTATCAGCCTTTTAGAGACTGCACTTTTCTTTCTTTTAATCAGGTTCCTTTTAAGTTGTTATTCCTCCATTACGATAGTTAACATCATTCTTTTACCTTGAAAGGCATGCATTTGGAAACTTTTATATACAATAGAAATATGAAAAAAGTGGTAAAGATTCAAAGAAATGAGAAAAGCTATGGTAAAGGAAATGCAGATGTACTTTATTGGTTTGTAGGTGTAAGAGATATTAAAGATGTATGAAATGATTTGTAATCATAATGTTTTTATTTTCATATTTAATGTCATCTGCAAAAAAGTCATTTTATTTGAGTATTGTTACAATTTGTCATTCCAATTCTATACACCATAAGAGAAAGGTAAGAATTTTAGCAGGTCCACAATATTTATTATGTGAAGGTAATTGTTTCAAGCAATTAATTATTATTAACTCAATGAGTACTTAGAGTAACCTCATGTGACTTGTGCTATCACAATTAAAATTATTTACAGATAGGAAAAGTAAGGCAAGCAAAGATTAGTTAATTAGCCTGGGGTCATACAACTGGTGAGTGAAAGAATCACTTGTGAAAGCCAGACAATTTAGATCTTAAAGGTAATGATCTGATTCACTGTTCTGATTATTTTATCTTTCTCTGCTGTTTTTCCTATTTAGTTAGTCAAATTATAACTACATAACTAGCAACAATACAATTTCTTTTCTTCCGACAGAGTATAAGAAATTTTGGAAATAAATATTAAAATATTTAGTAATATTTCTAAATGAAATTGTACTTCCTGTTATATAAGATAAATAACTCTAAATGTCTAATGTAAAGGAAGACTGTAATTAATATTTTATTTTATGCTTCAGATTTTTTAAGACAGTAGACTTCAGATGTTCTTATCTCTAAAAAAGACCTATTTGTGTAGGATGCTGGACTGTTTAATTTCCTTGACTGGAATAATCATTTTAATATATATATATGTGTGTGTGTGTGTGTGTGTGTGTGTGTGTGTAAATTCTTGTTATAAGTAAACTGTATTAATTTTTTTTAATTTTAGAAAATGGTTGTAAAGTGAATAATTATATTAAACAGATGAATTCAAATATAGAACTATATTTTTATATAACATCAAATAGTTCTGACATTTTATTGTTAAAATTACTATTCCATACTAGTATGACTCATCTCAGTTTTTATTAAACGTTTGCAGTGTTTCTAGTGCTATAATAAATATTTTCCCTTTATCATTTGTCTTTTTATCATAATCACCAGAAGGCAAGGACTACATTTATAATGAGCTCTCTACCCAGCCTAAAACCGTTCAGTTCTTCATTAGAAGCCTAATATTTTGTTTGCCCTTCTTCATTTCCAAATGGTCTTATCAGTGATACATATTCAAAATATTATATTTATTAAAATAGATGTAGAGCGAAGTTGATAATTTACACTTCATAATTTATACTGTCAATACATAGTACTTTACTTCAGTTTGGATTTAAAATTCAAATATTTTAACATCATTTACACAAATTAATATCATGCATTACATTAGGTAAGAAATAGTAAGTAATGAATTTTGAGAAAGATGGTGAAATTGTAACCCAGACAAAGTGACTATATAGTTACAGTAAAAGAGAATCAATATATTTAGTTCAGGTTTGTTAACCACGAGTTAGATACACAAGATCTTGCCCAGACTTGGCTGACCTCTGTGGAGCAGTCAATAAGAGGTGAACTTCATTTCAACTTTCATAATAACGCAGATGGGAGGACAGACAGATGAAATTTGACTGGTGAGCCAGTTTTCTAATTTGAATGCAAATAATTGGCCCTCTTCCTAGGTAACCATAATGTCATGTCCAGTGTTGAAATTCTTTTTGAAATTTCATTAAAAGAACACAAGGTTGATGGCATGACATATCCCTGGAAATTGCTGTCACGATGATACTCCATAGCCAATCATCAAAATATTTATTGAATCAAAACTGCAACTTCTGTGGGGACTTGAGAATTTTGAATCTAGACAATTGTAGTGAATTTGGCTGAGTGATTCTCTGTCCTGGCTCTTGCTAATTGGCTTATCAGACAGGTGTCTTTCTGTCAGATGAGATGAAAGTATTGTGTGTGACTCGGCAATTTGTTTCATTCTCTGATTATGTTTCCATCACAAAGTCAGGGAAGCAAGAGATAAAGTGTGTGGGATCACAAGGCTTTGTAATATTTACACTCTGAAAGTGGCATTTATATTTGCTACAATCGGCTGATCAAAATAACTGTGTAGGCCTGCCAGAAATGAAGGGGTGAGAAACAGGCGTTGCCTCCTGAGAAGTGTAGCTGCAAAGAATATATTGCAATAGGTGTAGACTCAGAAAACAAATCAGGCAGTGTCACAGTATTTTTAAATTAACCTATCAATGTAAGGAACACATATTCACTACTCTTAAAGCTTTCTATGGAGAGCCTGATGTCGTTCAGGTAAAAGGAGTCATTACCAGGTTTGACCAAACTAATAATAAGCAAACTAATAGTGCCTCAAAGATGCCCGTGTCTGAATTCCTGGAAACAATGAACATGGACTTACTAGGGAAAGGGTAATCAATGATAGCAAGTGAAAATAAATTTTCTAATCAACTAAATTCAGTATCTGAAGATTATTATGGATTATCTACAGGAGCAAAATATAATCAGATGGATCCTTAATATTGTGAAAAAGACTGATGAAGTCTGAGAGATATTTTGATATCAAACCTGTCATTAGGAATTTTAAACATGGTGAAAGGATCAAGATCTATTGAATGCCAGTGGCTTGTAGAAGCTGAAAGAAGCAAGAAAATGTAATCTTATGGGAACCTTCAGAAAGGAATGTAGTTTTGATAACACCTTGATTTTCAGCTCATCAAGATCTTTGTCAAATTGTTGACCTACTGATCTGAAAGATAATAAATTCGTGTTTTTATATCCACTACATTGTATTAATACATTGTTGGTAAAATTTTATTTAGTGAAATTATGAAGCAATTCTGTTTCAGAAAGTTTAATTACAGTATTTTGACCATATAGATAAATAAACCACTGTAGTCAACTTCTCAAGAACAAATAAAATTTGAGTCAATAATAATGTCAATATCATGTACATATTATTTTCTGTCATGAAACAGAAAAAGGTAATGAAGAGCATTTGTCTCATGAATAGACTTCACTTTGCAAAAAACAACCCCTTATTTTTGCAAAGAACAGAGATTCTGTTAAAAGAATTCTAAATTTGTAAATTAATCAGCCAAAGTAAACATCTACATTGATCCACTATAAATATATAAATGCATAGATGTACTCGTTGTGCCTATTAATGTTTTTAGTCAGGTGATTTGAATTAAATTTTCCAATCTGTGTATTTAGAGTTTTCTTATTTATGGCTTTGCATTTATTTGCATCTATATAATATAATGAATCAAATAATAGTGTGACATGCAGAGATACAAGTCCTAAGAAGCATTCAGTAGGAAATGTAATTAACAGGTGACATATCACTGAATGTAGTCCAAGCTGGACAAACAGAAACAGCAAGAGAGGAATTAGTCTTCCGTAATGCCAAAAAGTAACAGAGAATCCGGCATGCCAGAGAATAGGTGTAGAAGAATGTCTAAATATGCAAATGTAAGTCTGTATAGTCATTACATCTTCAGGTAGAAATTCCAAGGTAAGGAATGCTCTATACTGATTTTGCCAGTGCTCATGCATATTAGTGTTACTATGTTAATCTTAATTACTTAATTCCTTTCTAGCAAAATTGAGCATGGTTGACTATAAACTGGGTACATATTAGCTTCATGTAAGTGATGTATACCTTGTAAAATTATTATGACTAAGAAAATTATCGTATTCATGATCCCCTATAGCTTACTTTCATAATGAAGACATCTAAAATCTCTTCTGCAAATTTGAAGTGTCCAATAAAGCATTAATAATTATAGTCATCATGTTCTGCATGGGCCTCCAGGATTATTATTTTTTTTTTTCTGAGGCAAGGTCTCACTCTGCAGTCCTGGACTCACTGTATATTAATATGTAACCCTTTGTGACCTTAAATACTTTGCCTCATCCTCCATTTGGTACGATGTCTGGCTTATGCGGGGCTGGGAAATTGAACCTAGGGCCTGGTGCTTGCTAGGCAAGCATTCCAACCTCTGTGATTTTTCTCCAGCCTCAGGATTAATTTATTTTGCATTATTGAATCTCTATACCCTTGGATTGATATCTTGCAATTTTTTCAACCACCTTGGCTCCTTGAAACAACTATTGTAATCTTAGTTTCTGAGTTTGATTGTTTAGATTCCACATGTGTGACATCAGGCTGCTTTTATCTCTGTACCTCATAATCTGTTCATTATCTTAGTGTCCTAAGTTCATGAGTTTATGCATGCTGTAAAAGTTGGCACGACTTACTTAGTTTTTGTTGTTGTTGTTGTTGTTGTTGTTGTTGTTGTTGTTGTTTGTTTGTTTTTTTTTCTTGTGACAGGGTCTCATTCTGTGGCATTAGACAGGGCTTCACTCTATTGTCCTGGCTGGTCCTGAAATCTAAATTATTTTTTAAATATCAGAATATCCCATATGGTCAGAAACCATGACCAATCTTAATCACCTGTTCAAATATCCCTTAGCCTATAGTGACTAATACTTAAGGCCTATTCTTAAAGTATGTCTGATTAGTGAATTTGACCACCTGTATGAAAGAGTGGGCGATAAAATATTTTTATTGTATAATAAATTCTAGGTATATTTTATTTAAAAAAGTTGTTTTAACTCATGTGGATATCTTAACAGGATAATAGACCCAAAGTATGGTTTCAGCATAAAAAATAAATAAAATAAGAAAAACATGTTTGGATATGTGACTGATTTATGAGTAAATGAAAATTCAAACCTTTTTATTTTTTTTTTAACTGCAAGGAATAGGAAAGCATTATAAAAAGCAGACCAAATAATCCTGGCACATCCAGCTCTATTATGTTACAAGTGCATTGTGAGTCAAGAAATGTACTTGGCAAGGAGAGGCAGCTCTTTTCTTTGATCCTCTCCATGTTCCAATGTAAATGAGATATCTCATTTGTTCCTTTACTTCATAAGCCATCCTCTCCTTATCTGAACGGAGTCCTGACTGACACAGTCTAAAGAGGACATTAATACAAGTTTACACCTGTGTGAGCACAGGCCATTACTTTGTACAGAGACACAGAGCAAAGAACATATGTTTAATAGCTTTGATTCTTTTTCTTTTGAGGGTTATTATATTCTCAAGTACAAAAGAAAACATGTTGGGACATGAGATAGTGAGATCCAGTTGTGAATAGCTCTTCTTCTGGTTTATGGAGATACCTGGAACTCTATTCTTGCCTTCACTCATGTAACAGGATGGAAATTTAGTGTTCAAAAATTTCAGTGACTTAGTATTTGGCTTTTAGAATAAGTGGAAGAGATTATTTATTCCTGATAAAAAATCAGAAAGAAGTCATAATTACTATGTGCACTCAATCCTTTTCATCTCTGCTGTTTGCAAAGCCCAGCCCTGTCTGTAGCCCAGCTGAAGCTCTTAAAATCGTGTGTTCATCTATATAACTCAAACATAATTTTTAGTGCATTCCCATTGTAGTAAGTACTTTTTTTTGACCCTTCCTGATTTCATGTGTATATGACAAGCTGCAATGTTTTGAAAGCAGTAATTGCTACCAGTTGCCAGTTCCTCAGTTACTGGTGCATGATGAATGTCAGCTTTCAAAAACAGAGATGTATGAAGCATCGTGTATAACAATCCAGTATCTTCAACTGTTTGTAATTAGTATGCAAGACTTTTTGCAAAAAAAAAAAATACACAAAAACACACCGCTGTCATGATTAGCTAGCTATTTACAAATAGCCATTTCCCTCCATCCTTTTTTTTTAATCATCTTCTCTGCCATTGTCCTCAATTTTAGAAATAGTAGTTTTCTCAGTCTTCTGTGGAGTAAGAGATTGGATGTCATTGATCAATCCCACCAAAAGAAAAAGCTTCAGAAAGAGTTGTTGGGGAAGTACGAGAACAGTAAAAAAAATTAGAAATGAATTCTGAGATATACTAAATTTAGTTACAGATGCCACTGGAAGAACTGGAGGAGAGGGCAAGGAGGTTAATCAGCTAGCAAACCTAAACAGAACAAACAACTGCTTTCCTGAATTTATATTAAAACATTAATTCAAATTTCACAACTCCTAAGTACCAGAACCTCCTATTCACAGTCGCAACTAATCAAGAAGTGACAGGTACCTCTTATAGACTCTTCTCCTATCCCCAAAATTCTACTTAGTCTATGTGGTCCTGCCTCACTTAGCTACAGTCATGTAGATTCAATAAAGTCAACTGATATTTTCCTTCCTCAAAGTTTTCATTGTAATCAGTCTGGCAGATTTTTTTTCCAAATTCTGTCTGTGCTTACTCTTGTTAGCTATAAGATTGTGTGCCAATTCTATTCTCTTCTGATTTATATCTATAACCGATCAATAAACTCTTTTATTTCAGAAACCTCTTAGTTTCAAAAGTGTTGTGTTGACAAGGCTTTGCCACCAACACCAACATCTTAGCATGGGTCAACTTCATCTTCATTCTTGAGAAAGCTTCTGGTGCTTAGATGTTCAGCAGCTATTTTGTGATTATGGGTTGGAAATACACCATTGGACTTAACACTGAAATAACCACAACACCCATAAATCTTAGAAGTGATTGTTTTTGGGTAAATTTTGTACCTATTCTTAATGGACCAAGCAAAAAATTAGAAACAGAAACACTCACACTGAATTAATAACAAAAAAATTAGAAACAGAAACACTCACACTGAATTAATAACAAAATAACAAAGCTGAAATTAATCTAATATGTTATATTCCCAGAAACTGGAATTAAAAAAATAATCAATTTCCCAATCAGATGAAGTTCCAATGGCATAACAGTAGTTATCTCTGCTTTAATCTTTACACCGAAAAAGCAACCAGAGGTAATTTAATGTTAATGAATTGATTATTTTTCTATTGTTATGATGCCCTGTTCTTACAATACATTTAAAGCAATTTTGAACTGACAATCAACTCTTTGTTCCTGTTTCTGCTTACTCCAGTCCTTTGTGTATAATGACAATTTCTTATGCTTAGCTCAAGAGAATATTTGCTCTACTTTATACATTGAATTGTTAGCAGATTCTAGAATAATAATGAAGCTTCTCAAGGCAGAAAAATCTAAATTTTTAGAAATGTATACCTTGCCATTCCTTAAAAAATATGTTAGGGAAATAAATAATCTGACTCACATCTTAATTTTAAAATTTGATTTCTGACAGCTTTCAAATCCATCTCCTATTTCTCACAATAGAAAGGTAATAATATATCCCAAGTGTTTTCTTCTTTGAGACCAAAGTACAGTTCACACCACATAATCCACAGTTTAGTCATGCATGAGAAATTCTGACCCCTGTCTAAGCCTTTCATCCACAAGTCAAAGTGAAGCAGTATTTTAATTTATTCTCTCAAGTCCTTTTTACCCCTGTTTGGAAAGTTACTTTTTTTGTACCTAGTTAGCCTCATAAGGATTCTTCGATATCCTCTTGATGCGTCTGTTGTTGTCAATATCAACTTCTGATTTACATTTTAGTGAGCTGGTCTTTTGGTTTGTGTGTGCTGACCTCATATGTTGGCACCAGATATCTGGGTGATGACTGCCTCTGCAGAGGGAGCTTTATTCACTTGCTCTAGCCTTCCAATTTCCTGAGTTGCCTGCTGACTGGCTTACTCTTTGAGCTGCTTCTCTGTCTGCTGGTAAACTAGAGCTTTGAACTGCTACATGCTGGAAATCTTGGTCTTGTTGCTTTCTGGTGAATTTTTTTGGATCCTACTGAGCTTCTGTTACAGATTACATTGTAAGTTTCAGTAACTGGTACTTAGGGACAGGTATAGATTAGAGCCTCCTTTTATAGAATGCATAGGTCAGATAGCTCCACTAGAGTATCTATGTATCTCACATTGAGTTGTGCTCATGTTCTAGCAAAATTCAGGACAAAGTACTAAAATTTGAAACCTTATATTTGTGTATCTGGTTAAACTGGTTAGCATTTGTAGTTAACAAATATTGAAGATGGAAATAGGCATACTTTATATTCATCGAGCCACTGCTTTGCCTAAATCCTTCCTAGCTATAACACTTATTTCTCTAAAATATTGTACAATATTCATAAATATTCTGACTCAAGGCATTTTATATTACAATGAAGTTACATTTTTATCATTTAAAATTATCTTTCCAGAGAGTGACCACAGTGGACCTTCACTTCATTAAGGCGGTTAAGACAGTACAGTATCAATTAAAACATCATCTTCAAGAGCTGAAATGTATTACACAAGATCCACTTAGAGAAGAGATCATTTTTATATTGTTTCTTCATTTAATAATCAAATTTGGCTTTTTAATACAAAAAAGGTAGAATGATGCCTTGTTATATGTTGCACTAATCCACAAAAAAGGCCCATAGACCCACTATCAGTCACCCACTCAGTAAAAAAATGATGAATAAATTACCGTCATACATGAGGCTGGTACATTTTTTTCAGTGCCTATTTCTATAAGCAGTCTGCTGCAAGTTAGTTTCCCCTTCTAAAATCTGCACTACACGTTTACTAGGCCGCACACAGCTTGCCCTAACAGCTTCACCATTATTGACAATTTTATGGCAAGATAGTAATTGCATTGAATTTACTCCTAAAGCAAGACAGACTTTAAAACGGTATCTTCTTCTAAGGAGAATTATTAGGTAGATTCATTAATAACATATCTACTTATAAAATATTTCAAATAAGGTGATAGGCAATTATTATGTATCTGCTACACAGTTTTGCCTGACTACTTATGCAAAAAAATTTTTTTTAAAAAGCATTACCTAGTGAAGAGTCATTGTATCTTTGACATTTTCAAGAAGCACCTGTTTATTCTCTCAGTACTCAAAGCATTAAGGCAAGACCAACACTTTGTGGGCTTGTCTACATTGTGGACAAAATATATGCTATTAGATTTGAATTTTACATAAGATTATTGTCCTTTTATCCAAAATCCACCTACCTTGAATAGAAATGCAAATATCCAAAATATTTCTACTTTTTTATACTGAAATAAAATACACATTCACATTATTGTTACAATCCTTAATAGTAGAGAATTTAATACCTTTTTTCATTCCTCCTAAGTTTTTCAATCATCCATGATGGAGCCAAATTCTCAAGGACTTCTGCTGTCAGATACTGTCCCCAGAGCTTCACTGCGAACATGGTGACGACATTGTCCAACACACACACACACACACACACACACACACACACACACACACACACACATAAACAAAGACAAAAGACGAGAAAAATCTCTGGGCCCTTAGCCCATTACTCATCAAAACCATAATTTATGGTCTTTTCTTGACTTAAAATTGTTTTCTGCTAAAAACTATGAGTCTTCTGGGCCTACACATGCCCCATGATAATCCAAATCACTATAAAGTTCAAACTCAGTTTTGTAAGCTTCCGGATCCTGGGGTCAGGTCTTTCTCCATTTTGCATACATGCATGGTGGTCATTTAGGGTAGGGGCTCCAATACCCTGTAGCCATGGGTTGATGTGTGTCCCATTAGAAAGTGTGGATCTCTGGTTCCAAAATGGGTGTTGATGGATCATTAATTTAGAGAGTATCTTTCTAAAGGGTGGCAAAGCCAGTGTTTTGTTTTTGTTTTGTTTTGTTTTTGTTTTTTCTCTAAGCTTACTCAGTCTTTCTTATTACACTTTGAGACCGAGGACATGGGAGTAAGAGACTTACAGGATCGTTCAGCTGTGTCCTGATTCTCTGTTGCCCTACACCTATAGTTCCCTTGAATTCCAGAGGTGCCTCATATGACTGATTGCACTTCATTCCTTGAGGATTTCTGCTATGAGAACCAAATCTCTCCTCAACTCACAAAAATTAAACTCAAGCTCTAAAAACAAAGATTCAAATGATAATCAGCCTTACCCTAGCCCATTTAAACCATTTTTTTCAGTTTTCTTTTTTTAAAAATATGTATATGGCTGTAATACGTATTCATTTATGTATTGGTTGCACCAAGATTCAGGAATTTGTGTATACACATAGCAGGTTTATATATATATTCGATTTCTCCTTTCCCTCACACAGCCCATTCTTCTCACATACTCAAATCCATACTTTCAATCACTAGGAAGTAGACACTCACTCAACGTGCAAGCAAGTCATAAACAGGGCAGCTAAGACAAACACATAATTCTATTAAAAGTTTATGATATTGGAGGGCTGAGGGATGGGTGAGCGTGTCATATGCCATTGGAATCATTGCTGGATGAGCACTATGTCTTGAGTTTTTTGTTGGTAGATAACACCTGTGATACTTGATATGGTATTTCCTATTATCTTTTGTGTCAGGAAAGCACCATTTTCAAAATTGACAGAGCCAAAAAGGTCTCTATTAAAAGATTAATGACTTTAGAATTTAATTCAATGTAGTATGACACATCCCCGTCTTTAGTTCAACATGAAGGTCACATTTTATTTTTTTTTTTAAATCATTGTTCTTTTTTATATTTTCTAAAAACTTGCAAACTGTACCACTCTTCCTTTTCCTTTAGTCTCATATTTTGGAAGGAATAATGAGGTGTCTTTCACTTTGCTACTGTCTGGAAGTTCAAACCACAGCTCCCTCGCTTCTGAGTATGTAGAAAATCTTCTTTTAATCTCATGTATAGTGCTGGTAAGATTCCATGTACCTCTTCTCCCTGTTTTCTCAAATTCTTCTGAATCTAGTTTGAAACCTATCAGTTTCTCCCTAGAAAACATTCTGTGAGCAGTAAACATTTTAAATTTCTTTCATGTATGTACACAATCATCAGTCTTGATATCCTAAGGAAATGTGTGGCGATGGGTGGGGCCCATTAGGTTTGTGCAGGTACCTGAAAAAATTTGACTGTATTCTTGCTCTCATAAAAACTCTATGAATTGGGAAATAATATTATTTCAATTACCAAATATAGGAAAAATAAAATTTTAAAATGTTAAGTAAGTCATCTAAGATCCTACAAAATTTTATGATGGAAATGAGAAGAAAAGCCAAGACATCTGAACTCTGCCACCAGGCATTTTTTTTAATATTGTCATTAATGTTCTTCAATTCCCCAGTAGTAGGTTCATGTGTATAATTATCTAAGACACATTTTATGGTGTCAATGTGACTCAGATACTCTGTCTTCTTCAATCACTTGGGAGCAGTTAACATTATTCCAAAATAGAAGTTGTTATTATAACCAAATGGAGGGTGGGTATGTCAGTAATATGAGCATGCTGGTGCTAACAAATTCAGTTTCAAGAAAGTTTGTGTAGAATAAACAAAATAATAAACATGCCCTTCAAACTCTGTATTTATTGATAGCAGGAAACTATTTTTATAGGTGTTCATATAATAATAATTTAAACATACAGCTGACATGTGTAGAACTTTTGCAAAATACATTCAATTTCATCAATTAATTAAGCTGGTGTTATATAATTAACAGATGAAGAAACTAAAACCCTAAAGGCCAAATAATATTACTATTTAGGGTTCTCCAGAGAGGCAGAACCATATGTGAATGTGTGTGTGTGTGTGTGCATGTTCTAGCTCAGGCAAAGGAAAGGAAAGTTATCTACTTGCACTAGTTCAAACAAGAACATAAGAAAAAGGATCACACTTATATCTCTTTCATTTCTTTTTTATTCAGACCACATTTAGGGGAGGAACATCTACTTTGCTGATCCCTTTGACTCATAGACTAACCTCACCAAGAAACATCCTCATGGATGCACCCCAAAATAGGATTTTACCTCGTATGGCCAGACAAGCTGAATCAACAAATTATCCTTCAAAAGTGAGCATGTTATCAACTTTCCACAAATGAGCGTATCCCAAAGCCACACACAGCCACCAATAAAAATAATGAAAAGTTCCAACCCTACCTAACGTGATACAATTACTCCAAGTAGAACTGGAAGTACCTGAGCCCAATTTCAGAAGTTGATTCTAGGCAAAGTTCATGGGTGTTATTTTTTCTTTGTTTCCAGTGACATGCATTATATACTAAAATGTAACATTGAAATTAAACATCATGATATGTCAATGCATATTAAATACAAAATAAATGAGAAAGGCAAAGTTATATGCATTCCTGTCTATATTTTCTTCCACTACCCACTGCATTACTTTTGCCTAAACTAGTACCTTAGCTGGTTGTCATTTTTTTTTAAAAAAAATCTTTTTGGATAGCTGAAATCTTAGTACTAAGGATCTGGACCACTAAAAGTCTTGTCTGTCTTGGACTATAGTTTTCCTAGTTTCCTAATTTCATGTCATGAAGACATGCTCCAAGGCATGGGGTCTTGGGCCCTTTGCCTGTGGCTTGTGTTTACTTTACTAATGAAAAAATCTAAAATTTTCGATGTAATTGCATTACAAAGTCAATTCCAAAATCCTCAAATGTCAATTTAAAAAAAAACAACTTATGTTCAAGGTTCTGTCAATCTAAAACATATTTTTGTAGTAAAATGTGAATGGGGTTCTATAGAGAAATAGAAGCAATGGAACAGGTGGAAAGGAGAAAGGGAGAGAAAGAGAGAGTTGGTGACAGAGAGAGAGAGAGAGAGAGAGAGAGAGAGAGAGAGAGAGAGGAGTAAGGGGGAGGAAAAGCAGGAAATACAGCCTACATCAGATGGAAGGACTCGATTATTATAGAACTACATAACCACAAGACCAAGAGTCCTATGGTACATTATGTGCAAACTGCAGACACAGAAAAGCCAATGCCCTAAAATAGGCACTCTCCGGCAGCATAAAGGCCGTGACTTGTGCGACTTATATTGGGCTTCTCCTTACTTTTTACAGAATTGACTCATTTTCATTGTTTGTGATTAGAATGTCAAAAAGATCACTATTAAAATTGTGACATGTTTATTTGTTTTTGTAAGGAGATTTGCTAACGAATATTTGTTCCTCATAATCAGAAATCCTTTTGTTCTTTTCATATGCAATAAAACTACCTGCACATTAAATGGATTGCATAGTAAATTATAAATTCTAATTGAGTTATATTTTAAAGCCTGAAGATTTATTGGATGAAACTACATAATGTTAGAGGTAGTGATAACAATAACAGCTATGGTTGAAGGAGAAATATTTTGAAGATACTGTAAATTGAGAAGTAATGAACAGTAGACTTATAAACCTAATAATGTTAATAAAACTTAAAATAAGTAGATGTTAATTATAAGAGCACAGAACCCTTTCTAATATATTTCTTTGCCTCACTTTATTATTCAAGATAATTTCATCAATTTGTCCTTAAAACTCCACTTTATTTAGAAAAAAGACCACACGGTGTCCAAAATTATTTGAAATTTCAGAACTTAAATTTGTATTTGTTTGAATCAATTGTTATTAGTTGATTTTGATTCTGGTTATCTGTTAATCTATATATATCCATTAGAAAGAAATCCAAATTATCTCAGAAATGGTCAAAATATTGAACTAATATGTTTTTTTCTAAATGTGATTTAAATATCAACTTATCTTTCACATTACATGGCAGATCTTGTGAGCTTCTATTGGGAAAGGTTAATATAGAAAGATTATAAGCAATTTTTTTTAAATCACAGAGCAGTGGGTAATTTTGAAAGCAAAACGATTTACAAGATATGTTTTCTATGTTCCTTAGAAAAATATGTAAGTTGAATACATCAAAATTTAATGCTTAATTATGACGAGTGTTTAAAAAATAAATTCATAAAAAATATAAAGAACTTCCCACTGCATAATAGCCTTACGTAATAAAATATTGAAGAAGGGTACAGGTCAATTAACAGCTTTCGTTTCACTTATTTTAAACCCTCAGTGAGGTGTAGCTAGCAAAGTTCATACACTCTTAAGATGCATAATGGAAGTTAATTGCTTAGATAATGGGATCTAATATCTCCACTAGACTGTGTTAGGCAGGACTCACTGAATAATGGAATCAATCTGTGATCTCTAGGACTTTGCTTGCACAAGGATTATGACAATTAAAAATTTGGTTTATAGGTAGCCTTAAAGATTTTTCTCCTTCCAGTGGAGAATGTGAATTACACACACGAAAAGAGCATGACTTTTCATATTGCTTGTCGCTGGCGTCTATCAGAAAATGTGGCCACCAGCATTTGCTTAGTAAAGCATCCCACGAAGGCACCAGACTTAGACTCTTGAATACTTGCTTTCATAAGTGATTTCTTTGTATTTTATAGTGAAGAACACTATAAAATGTTCTATTCTCTCCATAATTGTTCTAACATTAAAATGATTTCTTCAGATTCATACTAGTGAGTTGCAAAGAATGTATTTAAAAGTTAGTTACTCTGACCTCACAGTCTTATTTCTAAAATCAGATTTTTAAAATGAAATCTTTTTTCGCAACCATAAGAAGCAAAAAAGAGAGTATTCACCTATTAATTTATTTCTTTTCTCAGTGGTAATATATACACATTATTATGTGATTGGTTTTATAGCTTCAGCGATTTTAATTAATATGAATTAAAAAACCAACAGCAGTACTCAAAATCTTAAACTGGCTGAGGACAGCCCCATGCGTTAAAAATAAAAAAGAATCTGAAAAATTTTACTTTCTAAAAGTATTGCTCAAGTTTATCTATATCAAGATGTGTCTATATGTATATATTTATAGCATTAATAATTATATGAATGTATATAAAAGAATATGCTATCTTTGAAGTATTAAGACCTCACTAGCTAAAATATAGCATATACTTTTAAAAATTACCCTAGCACAAATAAATGTTTAATAACTGTTTAATTGCCTAATTAAGAGATTATAAATTGTTACAGTAAAATAAAAACCAAGTTTAGTGCAATAAAAAAGAACTTTAAAATTATTCAGACATTAAATTAATGAAGAATATTAAAATATGGACAGTAATTGAGTAGAGATACTTATCATCATCTGGTACACAACTTTGGTTAATTGTCCATTTAGCCCTCATCTAACTGTATATATATTTTTTCCTCTGCTGATTAGCAAGATAAATAATCTACAACAAAAATTTGATAATTAAATTTTATATACATTTATTAGTATTTATTGTAAAGTTTAAGTCATGAATAAGCAACATCATTGTTTATAATTTTAAATAATATATATTACCAAATTTATAATATTCTACATTAACTTAAACTTTAGGGGTGGTGGGTGACTACTCTTTTAGACATCCCATTGGAAAAGTATATATATATATATATATATATATATATATATATATATATATATATACATACTATTCACCAATGTTAAAGATTGTGTTCTACAAATGATAGTAGCAACAATGAAAAGGACACTCGTTATATAGTGAGAGATATATTTTCAACTAATCAAAGGTCATGCATATGTATGTATACCCACTTATATACATTTATATACACCAAAGCCTGGGGTAGATGCTGCAGCTACCATTTATAATTTTCTACATTTGATCTCAGTATTGCCAAAACAACAAACACACAACACCACTAAGAAAAAACTACTTCATAGTAAGTAGATATTTCACTAAAGGTTAAGTACATGGACAATCAACTTAATGGAAGTTGCTCAAAATAAATACCTACATCTATGTGGAAATTTCGAACAAAACCCGCAAGGCTTACTTTCTATTCATTATGATTGATTTCGTAAAAAGACAAATGATGAAAAAATTGATAGGCATGTAGATAAATTGTAATCATTACTCCTTGTGAACACAATGTAAAATACGGCAGCTTTTCCAAAACCTAGTTCGATTTTTCCCAAAAAAGGTAAAATTGTTGTTAATTTGTGACAGTATAATTTTAATTTTGGGGGTGTGTAATGAATATATGCTTGTATAAAACATGTACATTTTTCCAACATTACCATTTATATTGCAAAATGAAAAAAAATAATTATTCAATCAATCAATAGATATGTGATATATACAAAAATGTACACACACATATAATGCAATAATATTTGATGAAAAATAGACACACCACTAGTAAGTGGTAAAACATAAATGAATGTCCAAAAAGCATTGTGCTAAATATAAGATACCATTAAAAATGACATTCTATGTAATTCTGTTTACACAAAATATCTCAAATTTGCAAACTGATACTGAGATTAATGGTTGACAAGAAATGGGTGGAATAAAAAATGTGGAGTGATTTCTAATAAGTATGCAGGTTTTATTTTTGGTGATAAAATAGCCTACCTTATTAAGGATATTTATTACATAATTTAAGATACAGGGTTCACACTTTTTGGAATATATATTATTATTAAAATTGTCATAAAATCATAATAGGTAATAGACACAAGGCTTGCATGTGGATTAAACTAACACTTAATTCTAGATGGCCTATTATGGTTACTATGAATTTTGCCTGTATTCAGATTTATGATAAAAAATAACTATATACCTCACTGTAGATTGTGCTTTTCATGTTAGTGTAAATGGTACTGCTTTACAAAGATATCTATGGACATTATACCATTTTGATTTTTCCTAAAGGCTTTTGATATCTTATTATAGAAACTCTAATACTGTCTCTGCACAATTAATAAGTCATCTTGGGATCAGATAGTATAATAAATGCAAACCCATTCCCAAACTTAACACCTGCCTCAAAAGGGCAGACGCGTAGTTGAGTAGTTAGTGTGCTTGCCTAGCAAAGTCAAAGCCTTGGGTTTGATTCTCCAGCACCACAGAAATTGGGGAATTCCAATCCTCTGGAAGGCTGTGAGCCTGAGTTAAGCACCAGCCTTGGTTATAAAGTTAGACTTACTGAAAAAAATCATCAACCACAAAATCAAAAACAGACAGATTATCACAATTTTGATTCTCTGTCTCATATCCCCTGGCTCACCAGTTCTTTTGCAGTCGTGGTTGACAGAATCAAGAACCTAAGTATAAAAATAGTGTCCCTTTTCAAGCACCTTTGATGTTCTTGTTTTCTTTTTTAGCTTCTGTGATGAGAAATTATATCAAAACTCAGGAAGACTTTCAATCACTGAAAATTAGCAGTGGGTATTTACACCCTGTGTCGATCTCCTCCTAGAACAGGGGAACTGTGTATAAAGGCTTCAGAAGTTCATTCTGCAAAAGAATTCTATGTCAGGTGGTTCTCAGAGGTGTCAGAAGAGACACAGCTACTCGTGGCCACAGAAAATATAGTGATCTACTTATATTGTCTGCCATTCCTTCTGTTTCCGTCTTCTTGTTCTTCTGTCTTCTCTACTTCTTTAAAGTAAGTTCCAAAATAAGCTTTTGGCTCCCCAGTAGTTCTCAGGTTCTGCTTTGTGCAAAACACACACCACAAAGAATTTGAGAAACAGTTACACTGAAGCTGTCTTCTCAAAAATGTTTTATTAGCAAAATGGTAAGAGCACATTTTTTGGTCATTCCTTTACCTCTTTTAGTCTACTTTTCAAAACATGTGTTTGTTTGGTCTTAATGGTTGCTTCGTAGATTTCCATATGCTATATGACCTGGAGATGAAAAATGAGATATAGATATTTGATCATTTTCTTTTCACGCATCAGTCCTCCAAAATATTCTTTGATGATGATGATGATGATGATATTAATACCCTGTAAATCACAAAATATGTATGCATATAGTCAATCTACATATTGAAATGAACAGGCCTTAATTATGAAGCCCATCTGGCTGCTTTTTCAAGCATCTATGATTGTGTCTGAACAGATCATAAGTAGAAAAAAAAACAGAGGAAAAACACATTTTAATTTAAGTAAATGACATTTGCTTGGAGAATTCATAAATTGTGAGAATGATGCATTTATGCTCAAGATAAATCTAGCTAGTTCTGTAATAATTATCTGTTTTGACTTCCAAAATTGACTTTATTATAAACACTTCCATTGAAAGGTGAGTACAAGAGTACCCAGAGGTCCTTTCAAAGGAGCTACAATTAGTTGAAACTACATTATTCTTAACCATGCTGTGTTTCCCATTAGTTTGTGATCAAAAGAAGAATTCCAAAGTAGATCAGTAGGATGCAAGATTGATTACAGACTGATTCAGCAGTGTAATCACTAGCTAGTGCAATCTCAGCATAGATGGAGTCCCCAGAGTGCTGGTTGCTATTCGATAGCACTAAGGAGAGGAGAAATCAACTGACTTCTAGAGTGTAGATTGGCTTAGGTTGCATTAAAAAGGAAGGGATTATATCTCATAGTGTCATCCATCCTGGCATCTGGGCACAGTCCATCTAAAACATCTCATTTCCACAGAAGGTATACATCAACTGTGTAGCATCGTCTGATTCAGCAACTCTTGGGAAGAAAAGGCACCTGCACAGATGCTATCAAGAAATAACTGCAATTAATTACTGGGTAATTTTGGGGCTTCTTGCCAAGGACAGATCAATTTCTTTTGCTGTCACTTAATTTACATCGCTTGTGTTGGATATTCTCCACTAAGTTTGTAAATCTAAAACGGGGTATTTCTTGCCTATAATGCTTCTTGCAGTAACTACTGAAGACCATTGAAAATGAAAAACAATGAAAGATAAATTAAATTTCACCTCTCTTTCTAGGTTTGCTGAAATCTTACTGTGTGACTACGTGTAATTGACCTAACTTATTCATGATTTAATAATCACTTCTACAAATGGAAATAATCTTATTTAGAATTCCTGAAATTAAATAGTCTAGATTTTACAATATTTAATTTTTTCTTTAAAATTTCTCTAGATTTATGATTCTATGAATATTTATATCCATAACCTTCTAAATGAATGTAGACATTTTTAAATATCACTGAAATAAAATAAATATCAAATAAATTTATATTCATGTGTTATATCTTTTTTGAGCATTGAGTAAACCCCTAAAATTTTTGATTATGGGAAATGATAAAATATTCTCCCCCTCAATCGAAATCACACAGAAAGCACAGGATTAAGGCATTGTATCAAATCTGTGTTGTTTTCAAATATGAAAATGTGACGTATATTGTAGATGTTTCTGTTTGTTTTAATAATACCCAGAATAAAATACAGTATGTAGATAAATCTTAATATCCTTTCATTCCCTGTGGCATCTCCTCAGATCCACAGGAGAAATGAGAAAGAGGCTGGTGAAAGCACACGAATGACACATTGCAAGTTCTTTCTCGGACAAACACACACACACACACACACACACACACACACACACACACACACACACACAAATTGAACTAGGCAAATTGAGTAGCAGGGGAGATGGTTTCAGCATAACTAAGAAATACACATTATAGAAACTAACAGATGGCAATCAGCGTTATTCTAGATTTTCCATTGAGTTATATCCTTAAAGAAGAGGTTAGAATTATTTAAATTATTTTTTTTCTATCCAGGTTTCATAATTATTTTAGCTCTGCTATGTATCTAAAATGATTTATATTACAAACTTAGGTGTTTTATATTTCCTCTTCGTTCTCTATTCCAATGACATGCATCATATTATCTGGGTTCATGGAATTATTTTGTTTCATTTTAGATTAAAAAAATATTAAAACCGACTGTAAAAATATGAGCAACTCTTTGTATATAAATTTCACAAATTAGATGAATGATGTAAATTCGTTGAAAAATATGTGCAACAAAAAGTAATTTCAGTGTGGGAAGAGATGTATATTACAACCAAGTAGTTTTTCTCCAAGAAGTGCCGGGATATTTAACTACTAAAAATAAATCATTGTAACCAATCATATCAACAGGCAAAAAATATAGAAACATCATGATATCACTTAAATAAAAGCAGAAAAAAACAATGTTACATTCCTTCATGATAAAAACTTTCGGTAAAATGATCGAGGAAGTATCCTCAGTTTGGGAAAATGGATTTTATAAATCTTTTTTCCAACATTATGTAACAATTGAAAGGTTGAATGTTCCCTTTAAGACCGAAAGTAAAGGCTGTATATATCCTTTCCAGGCTAGCAAGTAATATGTTACTGGAAGTGTTATCTAATTCAATTTAGTAAGAAAAAGGAGAAATCAGAATATATACATTACAAATATTAGCATTGAAAAAATTTAAAATACACTAACATTTTTAATACATTTGTACTAAAACGATTTTATTTATATGCTGTCAATGAGCAATTAGCAAGCACAAATTCCTAAAGTATCATCGATAATGTAGAAAATATTCAAAATAAATCTATCAAATTATAACAACAATGATATACTGAAAGTTAGCAAATATTGTTAAAGAAACTCAAAGACAATAAATAGGCAAATACATTAGGTGTGTGGATTAGAAAATGCAAAACTCTTACTAAAAATTACAAAATTATAGAATTAATTTAAATTAAATCCAAGTTTATATAGTTTTTCATCATAAAAGTGAATGGTATCATGTATCAATTCAAAATAAATCTTAAAAAGGCAAAAATTTGATTTAATGATGTAATAATTAAGTATTTTTCTACACACATGAAGTTTTGGACTTTAATTTTGAAATCATTTATACAGGTATATTTACGTCTTTCAACCATAGTTAGAACTTCCAGAAAGTACTTTATTGAAATATTTCTAGATATTTTTGTGTTCAATGACATAAATTTTAAACTTAAAAACTGAATTTAAGTCTCTTCTCTTTCCAATATTCTCTTCTCTTAAAATATGAACATATATATGTGGATTTCACTACTGTATTTTTGTCAGATTCAGGATACTATTTCAACACAAATATTGTCTAAAACTTTGAAAACAATTTTTATCTCTACTTAATTGAAAGTTGAGAAATACAAAAGACAGTTAATTTTTTAGTGATTAATATTTCTTATCTTTTCCAATACAATTTTCATTCTATAAAAATGAAATTATGATGTTATTTATTTTAGGCAGTGTGCTTAGAAGCCTTATGAATTCAAAAATAAATGTTGCATAAATTAACTTTTATTGCTTTTTTATAAAGATGGTTCACAATTTATTGGAACATTATTTTAAATTAATTACATTTATTAAAATAGAATTTAAATCACATATACTCAGTCATGCAATTGCATATAAAATCTTAGAAGATTTTGAAAAATTTCAATATCCTTCAAATTTAATCTAATTGATCATTAAACTTACATACATTTTAGACAATACTTACCGAATATCTTATCTAAATAGATCTTTATTTTCCTCATGTTCTTTTATAGGTAGCCAGAAATAAGCCTTTTAGGACTAATGGAGCAGAAACTCGATGGTAGTAAGGAATCAAATCATTAATAGCTCTCACTAGGAGGTCCAAAAATCTTGGAATAAATTTTACCTATTGTCTCAAGGTGACTGTTTTGTCATCAGTCACTGCATCGGTTTTCTGCCTGGAATGAAATCAACATACCCAGAAAGATCATTATGATCTGTAATGAGCAAAAGAAAACTAATTCTTCCTAAAACTCATTTAATGGATCATCTCAAGGCATATTATGGAGCTGATCACCGAGTCCAATTTAAACTCATGGAACATCAAATATTAAATGATGGTATGAAAGAGAAAGAATTTGGAGAATTTAGTAGCAATGTATATAATATCAAAGATATATATAGATATATAAAGATATAAAGATATAATATCAAAGCGATTAAAAGTCAGACATTGGATAATTGTTAAGTTTCGCCCTAAATGACATTTGTTGGTTCTGTTTTATTTATTCATTTATTTATTTATTTATTTATTTATTTATTTATTGTAACGTAAGTAAGTTACATTTAGGTGTTTAGCTAGTGAGTAGCAAAATTAAGACGTGAATCTAGCTTCCTGAAGATGAGAACTTAGTTATTACACACAAAAATGTTTGTGTTTTATGTTGTTTATTTGAAAATTGAAAGAAGAAAAAAAATGGTGAATTTGCTAGAAAACTCTATAGCTTTAGTTAACAGAATTTTCAGAACAGTTCCAAGTTTTTCAAGCAACCTTAACATTAATTTGATACAAATGAGAGACTTCAAATAATGCTTCTGTAGAAGAGTGTCCCAAAGGCAACATTAAATCTTTATCTATTAGGTTCAACTTCAGTGTTCTGCAAAATGTTGCCCCTAAAGTAGATTCCAATCAACAAGACTGATTTAGTCAGCAAGGACAACGTAGCTCTGACGCTACCACCATCGTTCAAAACTATGCGCAATTGCACTTTATTATTTTCCCAAAGCCAGCTTCTGATGCAAGTCTTAAAATCCTGTGTGTCAGCTCGATGTGAGTACCGCATCGCTCCTCTAGCTGCAAGGATTCTTCATTGGAAAATAAATGGTGTTTATCTTTCCTGTTACTCCTGACCTTTCTGTGTTGACCTCTGTATTGAATTTTATTCTAAAGAAGATTCAGACCTTGAAGGAGGTTAGGTGTGTGTTTGAAAACAGTGAACAATGTTAGTTTGCCTTTCACTACTTTATTGTATTTTCAAATCAACATAGAGTTTTATTTCATATCTATAGCCTAGGCTGTGTGTAATTTCTTCTGAAAGTAATTCTATTAATTTCTTCGTAGTAATTCTCTCGGAGTTTGATTCCTTACAAGAGTTGATTTTATTTATGTTACATTAAAGATTCATTGTTATGTAAATTCTTTTTAGAGAAAGTTTTTTTTCATTTTATTCATACTCTTGAATATATATATATATATATATATATATATATATATATATATATATAAAACTAAATTTCCTGTGGTTTCTTTGCTTTAATATGAGATGTTTCTTGTGCATCTCCTTGTCACCTAATTGTATATAATGAGTTAGTAGGGCACGTTCAAACTCAGAGCTGGGAATAAAGGCAGTAAGCTAGCATTCCAGTGCCACTTAGCTGGGTATATTAAGGAAAAAGAAAAACAATAAACTCTGAAGTTCTATTATTTTCTAAAATATGACAATGATGATACCAGTCATATTGACACATATTTGTATTTTAGAATTTAAAGGTTTGCAAAACTTTCATTATTGCATATTTTTTCTACATAAACATTATTTTAGTATTTGAAATTTCTTTTGATCTGATTCTAATATTATATCTATAAATCATGCCTAATATTATATGAACTAATATTATATCTATAAATCATACCTTATCTTCAGAAACACAATAGGAGGACTTTTTTCTGGGGCTGTTTTAGATATAGCACTTGATTAATAGAGCTCTTCTAACTAATATTCCAATTTAGTTAGCTCAGTTTCTTAGAAAGTTAATTTGCTTCTTACTATGCTGGATGAAATTTTTACCAAATAAAAAGGATTGCATTCTTAATAAATGTAGTAACTTAGACTAAAATAATATTTCTTCACTTTGAGGAGCTTCTTGGAGAAAACAGAATACTCACAACACTGAGATAATTACCATAATAAAAGGTTAGTGGAAGCATTATTGAAATACAAATAGGAAATGATTGATGGTTAAGTTAATGTCAAGGAAGTGTGAAATTAAAAACAAAGCAGCAGTCATAACGAGATTTGACTACGTAGAAACTTTGTCTTAAAGTGCATGTTGAGCTTACTTTGAAAATTTTTTTAAGCAAGTGGCAGTATTTTGTCAGTTGATCAGGTATTAGATATAATTACATTAATCACCCTTCAGACTTGCTTAGGTCAATGTGCCAAAACACCAGGCGCTGCAAATAAACTCACGGCAAATATGGACCGAATCAAAGAAATACCATAAACTTTGGTGCTATTTAAAATATACATTCTAGAAAGAATCAAAACACAAAAAAGACTATATTGAAGTATTTCTGTGCATGTCATTTTAAGTAATATAAAACATTGATGTACATTGAAGCATGTCACATACCAAAATAGTTGTTTTGGATTATTCTTCTATATTATTTGACAATTTTTGTGTTACAGCTCCTTTGAGTCATCCAAAAATTTCCAAATTTTCAAAATTATTGATATTTCGGTTTTCCATAATGACAAAATGAGAAGAATTACTCTCCTTACGTCTTTTTGGAAAATGTACCAAACTATTTACATGGTAAAGCCTGAATAAGCCCTGGGCTGGCATTGAATTAGCTAGTAGCCTGGCATCTAGAAGGTTCGGACACTTTCCCCAAAGGTGCTGCAGCAGCTCACACCGAAGTCATGCCATCAAACAGAACATATAAACTAATAGAATCATGACGAAATCTGTCAAGTATAAAAACACTGGCATTTTAGTGGAATTTAATTGTGATTAGTCAGTTAGTGATATCATCTTCTTAAAACAAATATTATGCTATGTCCTTGTACTCCTGTATAATAGAAAACAGGGTCATTTGCTCCCTAGCATGAACTGAAATTTTTAAGTAGGAAAATAAATAAATAAATAAACACACAAAAAAATGCATAATACAGCAGAGATTTTGAACTTTTCTAATTTTCCATAGTCTTCCATCACTTTAACATTCTAAATTGTTTATGTTTTGGAAACACCTGAAGGTGAGTTAGATTAACGTTAATTGTCTCTATTTAGAATATCATCATCTTATTGAGCTCCCAAACAAATTTGTATTTATTTTAAAACACTGTTTTACAAGTTTTGTTTATTGTAAAATATTAAGTCCTGTGTTCCCCTTTCAATGGCACTTTTCAAAGAAGCTAACCAAAACCCCTTTGTGATACTTCTGAACTTTATTCTGGCTTCACCATAAAGTAAATGTCCAGATTTTTTTCAATATTTCAATATGTCAGCATTAATTTATGTTTAAATTATTCCGAGTGCAGGGAATAAACTTTAAGACATGTTAAGCACATAAGTGTATAATACAATGTTTTTCTCTTGACTGCTTTATAATCAACTTGGGAATATTGAAAATAATTAGAACAATGAATAATAACCCCTTTTTTCTGGAAAGTTCTACAACTGAACCATAATTATTGCTAAAAATAGATGAGATTATCTTTGTCTTCATTCTTTCTCTTCACTCTTCACTGTATTTCTGTGTGGCTTTGCAACCTGAGTAACTTTGGCTATTTATCTCACATCCATGGGTTCGAGTAACTCAGCTGTGAGTTGTGTCTCAAGAGGGGGAAGTTAAGATTGTCGGAAGTTTTCTATCATTAATAACATTTCTTTCTGAGCTTTCAATCATCCATTCCCTTATCCATTTTTTAGTTGCAGAGTATTATATTTCATAAATAAAGACTGTTGACTGCATTTTCTTATTTCTTAGACTGCCCTCTTAGATATTTTACTAGATACTTAATCAGAAAATTCTTAAAAGATTGTCTTAGGTTAACTGATTCAATTTCGTTGGCATTCCTTTTATCCAAAGAGTTTGTCTTCAGCTTGTGATTGTGCTTGTCACAGCATAGAAGAAGATGCATTGTAGCTTCTAGGGGTAATTAAATATTTGAGTTAAAAAGTAACATTTTTCTCCTATTTCATGAATCAAGATTAGCGAGTCACTGGATCTCACCTACTTAGACATGGTTGGGAAGGGTGGACATTTGTGTGCCTGGGACAGGAGAACTGTTCACAAGTAACAACAGCATTTAATGTAAGTGCTTTGTGTATTTTTGAACATATGTCACTAGTAAGTCTTAATCATGTCATGATAATTATTATTAAGGTCTCATCTTCTTTCCTGTATCTTCAGTATTTGACAAGTTAAGCTTCTATGTATTTAACTGTTTTTTTTTTTTTTCTCCTATTGTATTGGGCATCAGACTGGGTCTTCACTCTGTTCTCTTGTCAGCAATTTTGTTGGTATCTGGTCTTTCAATGTGTGTGATTCAGAAGTTCTTGTCTTTCTCCTTCTCTTTTGCTTTTCTTGTGATATCATCCACTTGCATTATTTTACCATTCATATTTGTGTATATTGATCACTTACATTTTTATGCATTCATTTCTATGTTTATGATGCATAGTGTACTGCAATAAGTAATTTTTAATCAGAAGTACACTTCCAACTAAGAAAAGCCCAGCACCTGATGGATTCCTAGCAGAATTTTATTTAAAAATCATAAAAAATTCACCAAACTTTTCCCAGAAATTGAAAAGAAAGGAAAATTGGCAAAATCATTTTTCAAAGCAAGTGTGACTAATAGCAAAACAAGACAAATACCCAACAAAAAAAAGAAAACTACACACCAAAATCCCTAATAAACATAGACATGAAAATATTCAATACATTTTTTAACAACAGAATGCAACAAATCATAAAGAAGAAAATATACCATGGCCAAGTAGGTTTCATTCCACATATACAGAGACAGTGTAACATGCAAATAAATAAATGCAAGCACCATATTAATAAATTTAAATATAAAAATCATATGACTATCTCAATAGATGCAGAAAAAGCATTTGGCAAATCTAGCACCCATTTATGATAAAGACTCTGAAGGAAATAGGCATAGATGGATCCTACCTCAATGTGATTCAAGCTACTTATAACAACCCCTCGGTCAATATAATCCTGAATGGAGAAAGACTGAAAACATTCACACTAAATTCAGGAACAATACAAGGATGCATAATTTCACTCCTGTTCTTCAACGTGGTCGTTGCAATTTTGGAAAAAAGGGTATTAGGCAAGAGCAAGGAATAAAAGGAATACAAATTAGGAGAAAAGAAGTTAAGATATCTCTATTTGCAGATGACATGACACCTCACATTTAACAGCAAATAAATTCTACTCAAAGACTCTTAGAACTAACAATTAAATTCAGCAAAGCATCAGGTTACAAAAATCAATATCCACAAAATAATAGCATTTTTATACACTAGCTATAAAGCCAAAGAGGAAGAAATCAAGAAAACAGGCTCTTTCACAATAGCAACAAAAAACAAAATAACTTAGAAATAAGCCTCAACAAAGAGATGAAAGACCTATACCAAAAAAACTACAAAGTCCTAAAGAAAGACAGTGACACCCCTTCTGAGAATATTTCCAAAAGAGGTCAAAACAACACACAACAGAGATACATGTATATTCATGTTCATAGCAGCACAACTAACAATAGCTAAAATATGGGAGTCACCAAAATACCCATCAAGAGACCAATGGATACACAAACTGTGGTATTTTACACAATGGAATACTAGGTATTTATAAAGTCCAATAGCGTGGAGGTTTTTATAGGCAAATGGAACAAACTAGAGAACATCGTGCTTAGTGAAGTGAGTCAGAAGCAGAAGGTGAAACATCAAATGGTCTCTCTGATATGAGAAACCCAGATCACAACTATCTCATCAACCTTAAAATGAAAAACAAAGTGAACCATGAGGATAGGGTGGTGAGGGATATTGGCAGGGACAAAGGGAGAGTGGGAAAGTAGTTGTCACCTTGGCATGATCCGTATGTGCACAAGATGCTCAACTTCATTGTAAACCTTAAATTTTGCGCTTATACATATGAATAAAATGGGGGAGAAATAAAGGAGATTGAAGTGAACTTTAGAAAGTGGAAAGACAGCCCATATCCCAGGATAGGAAGAACAAATATTGTCTAAATGGCCATACTCCCAATGCTACTACGCAGATTCCAAGCAATGCTAATCAAGTATCAGCTACTTCTTCATGGAACTAGAAAAAATAACTTTAACATTGTTATGGAACCAGAAAAGACCTAGAATGTCTAAAGTGATTCTAAGTAACAAGAGCAAAAATGAAGAAATCACAATCTCAGACTTGAAAAAATACTACAAAGCGGCAGTAATTAAATCTATAGGGTACTAGCATAAGAATAGACAAGAGCACCAGGGGAACAGAATTGAGGCTACTGAGAACAACCCCAACACCTTTAGTCACCTGGTACTTGACTAAAGGGCCCAAAAAAATTCACTGGAGAAAAGACAGTGTCTTCAGCAAATGGTGCTTAGAAAACTTGCTCTTCATATGCAGCAGAATGAAATTAGCCCCACACCTGTCACCATTAAAGTGAATCAAAAATTGGACATCCAAGCAGAAACACAGAAATTATTGGAAGACAGAAGTAGGTAAAATCCCAGAAGACATATAGACTGGAAAGGATTTTCTGAACAGATTACCAATGGCACAAGAAATCTCAGCAAAAATCAACAAAAGGGATGACATTAAACTAAAAAGCTTTTGCACAACAGAAGAAACAATCAACAAGGCAAGGTGACAACCCAGAGTAGAAAAAGATATTCACGAGTATTACCTCAAAGAATTAATATCTACTATAAATGTTTCTTATGAGTTGATTTTAGTTACAAAAATGCTTATTGATAAAATGATTTTTGACAGGGTCTCACTCTGTTTCAAATGCTTCCTGACCCCAATATGGAAAAAGCCTGACCTCAAAGTCATGACAATTTGTCTTCCTCAGCCTTTCCAGTTCTCAGAAGCCAACACACCCAGCTTATACCCTGTTAGAGAATCAAATACAGGTCTTTGTGGTGGTTAGGTAAGCACTTGACCTCTGAGCTAAGCTTTCAACCAAAAATTGCTTGTCATTTAAATAGTCTGAAAAATTTCCCCTAATAGCCCAAGTGTATATCACTACAGTAACTGCTTAATGAAAAATTAATATATATTAATACATTAGAATACCTCTATGAATTTCATGTAATTATATTCCAGCACCAACATGAAATGGACAATATTATTAATATTGTTATTATTTGCTGTATTTTTAAAATAGAGTAACTGAAATCCTTATAGGTCAATAGTAGCATTTATATTCTGACATTTTTAAGCTCAATCCTCAAAACTGAATTCTAGAGTTCGCTTTAAAGTACTAACCACTTTGCTACTATATAATATTTGTTCCCCATGCTGATTATTTCATTTACAAAATCTTATGGAAAGAAATTTAATCAACTGCTTTCATAATCTTATTACATAATACCTTTTTTGGACAATTTAAACTGGGCACCCATAACATTCAGAGCATTCTGTTCCAGTTAAACTTAGTCAAGTTCAAGATTTCTAAAATTAAAATCCGTCTTAGAATTCCTAATAATGCAGTGGGTGTGGATCCAAGGCATTTCTCTGTTTAGCTTCTTCTTTCTCAAAATACCAAGCAGATTACTTCCCTGGCCTTTGCGGAGAAAGACTTTCTTCTCCCTGCGTAGAAAGTCTTTCTGTGCTCTTGTCTCCAAGGTTCTGAGTCTATGAAGGCCGAAACAAAATCTTTGATACTATAAAATTAATGTTTCTCAATTGGGTATTTCCCATTAATGAGGTTTTTTTCGTGATGTTATTTTTCAACATTCTTTCCAGAAACAACAAACATATGTTTGTCTGTGTGTGCGTGTGCGTTCGTATTGACTGTCACATGCCATTTATTTTTGTTTAAATATTCATTCCTGCTTCCCAAATTTGCAATGTACTACTGAGTCATCGAGTGCCTGTCAATACCTTAAAGGAACAAAACCTTACCGCCACTGAGCGCTGCCACTCCCACAGGGGCTGGCCTGGTCCGCAGCTCTGGCATCATCTCCTTTTGCTGATAGTGTCCTATCGGGCCAACACAGCTCCTCCCGGATTGTAGACACACAGATGGAAACCAGGTGTGGATTTAGCCAATGCACTTTATATGTTCCCTAATGGCGCATGAGAGGGTCCCCGTGACCTCTGCGGTGACTCACGCTTTCCCACCTCGCCCACAATGGTGCTGCTTTATAGCTGCGGTGTATCACAGATGTACTTGCCATGACAGAATGAATTTCTTATAGACAGATTCCTGCTTTATAGTAAGAAGTGCTAATGCATGAGAGGAGAATAGAGAATGAAAATAGTGCAAATTATCTCTTCTTCCCCATCTTGTTTCACTCATTGTTTCTATGGCAGCCATAACTGCCTTCTAGTCTGTTCTCTCCTTCTTGGAGGATTCCACACTCCTCCTGCAACTCAAGCCCTGGGTGATCCATTCCATCTATCCCGCAGAAATGGCAAATTCTCAATAAACACAGTGTGGAATAAAAATTGGAATGTTTATGACTAACACTTTGGACCAGATCACCCACATATTTTATTAAAACACTCAAGATTAAGGTAATGACATCTTTTTTCTCTACCCTTCACTCTCACAAGAATGATTCCTACTGCTTTATTTTGTATGGCGGCCATTTTATTCATTGATTTTTTCATCCCAATTTTTTTTATTTTTTCCCATTTTACTGATATGTATTAGTGCAAGATTTAAGGTTTATAATGAAGTTGAGAACTTTGTGCACATATGTATTTTGTCAAGGTGACAAGGACTTTCCCACTCTCCGTTATCCCAATTTTATATTGGAAATATTATCTCAAGTTTCTGGTGGAGTGAAATTATATCGTGTGACTCTTTATTTTTCGTATAGCAGCCTCCACTAAAGAAATCGCATAGGATGTGTCACGTAAGTGCTTGCTTCTGTATGTAACACAATTTTAGAAAACCTATGAGAGGCTTAACAACACTTTCCAATGTTTTCCTAAAAAATAATCATAAAATTTGTCACCAAACTGTTGTTTAAGAGAGCAATAAGTCTAACTCTTACAGTGCGCTTTTTGTATTCCACTTAATAATTTATTAAAAACAGTCGATTCACTGTTTCATCAAAATGTAAGACTTGAACAAGTGCACACACACACACACACACACACACACACACACACACAAAAGAATGCAGAATTTTCTCTCAGATTAGCACAAAAGCTAAGCAGACAGTGATTTATATAAAAAACCATGAAGGAAGCAAATTCAGTGTCATTCTATAAGAAAAAAGATCTTTAAATTAAAATTACGTAGTTTTATCTAACAGAGAAAACCAGCTGATGTTTTGGGATATGGCCTTAAATCTGTCACTGTGTATCTAGCCTCTCTTAATTCTCATCTTCTCTCCTTCCTTCCTGCCATATCTCCATTCATCACAGACACCACCGCCGTTGCTGCAGCACTATCTTTCAGTCTTAAATCATTGGCTGTCTCTGGTGCTGTCAGGGCCAGTGTTTGAAACAGAAGAAAGAAAGCTGAAAACAGCAGTAGCAATAGCACACGCATCGTAAACGTTCCCCAAGACTCCCATCCACAATCCACTCATGCCACATTTAGCTACAGATTTCCCCGAGCTACTGACTAGCAAATCATACCGGAACTGTAATTGTGGAGTAGATGACAATCACCCAGAGCCTTTTGAAGTACAAGAGAAAGATTGAGGATTCACGGCTTCTTGGGTATAAATAAATTGGTAACAGTTTCCTTAAACTAGATTGTTCAAATGAGGTCACTGTGGCAAGGTTGGTTAGGAAAGGTTTTAATTATGTTAGACTTTATGAGGTTGAATATAGAACCTGACAATGATTTTTGTACATATGAAAAATCGACTTTTTCTTTTTGCTCATCGTCATGGCTTCTATGTGTCATGGATGTCTGGAATAACTAAGCACAAAAGAGCAAGTGGCTTTGGCTTATTTTTTTAAATATCAATTTTATGGGTGGCCTAAACAAAAAGCATTATATCAGTACCAAATATTAATGAAAAATAAACATATATAAATGGAAGTTACCAAAAATGACAAAATTTGTCTAAATAGCCCTGCAACATAAATTTTGTTACAGAAAAGGAAATGTGTTCCTCCCACCTTCGTAAGTACCTTGCGATATGGTGGAAGCCACCATATTGAACACATCTGGCAACAGACAAACGTGATATTTTTAATTAATGCAGATAGTGGCCTAAAAACAATAGCCAAATATTTATAATATACATATACCTATGGAACATTATAGCAAAGCATCTCCTCTTAAGTGTGCTTCATTTTTTTTTCTTTTTTTTTTCCTGAGTTAGTGTTAAAGTTGATCCTGAATTCACTATATGGCTATGTAGCCCAAGCTTGCCTCCAACTCTGCCTCAGACTCTTAACGTCTAGAATAACAGGCATGTACTTGGCCCTGCATCCAAGGTCAGCCTGGGCTACAAACTGAGTTCACCACTAGCATGGGCTACAGAGTGAGACTCTGACAACCCCCTCCCACCCCACGACTACCACCAAATTCTGAAAGTATTTTTGGAAGTAAAAAATACCTAGATTTTTTTTAAAGCCAACTAATATATGACAAAAGCAGGAATAAAACTGGACCAGCAATGTGAATTTGTATATGAAGTTGGTAAACAAACAAGCAAAATAAATGGAATCATGAGTTAAATATGATGTAAACATGATGTACTCTTGAGAAAAAATCCTGTGCTCTGGCAAACAACAAAGATATACTATCAATAATTTACTTAGTGTGAGTAGGAGTTTATTTCTCTTCCTAGGTGCTGAGTGTACAAGTGTGTCTACTTTGTAGCAGTTCTCTGAACTGGGCACTTAGAGTGTATTTGCCTTTCTCGTGTATATGAATTCTCAAAGGAAGTTTATATGCAAAGTAAACATTAAAAATAAAAATAAATTCAAGTGAATATAATGACTCACAGATGTAAGTTAAATATTAGGAGACACCTAGGTCAGAGGTTATTTGGGTAAAAGTACTTCAGTTTTGAGCATCAATTGAGGTTGTGTGAGTAAAGACAATTATCTTATATTCAATATCACGGGTATAATTGAAAGCCCTGTCCCTTCTATGTAAACCTAAGAAGCAGCAGCGCTGTGTCTTTATTGTCTTTTAATTAAGGTAGCCAATCCATCACTGGCCACAGGTGGGTTTTCAGTATTTGAACTGTAGCTCTTTCAAATCACAATGTGCCTTAGCTGTACAGTACCTATTAACTCTCAAAATAATGAATCAAGCTAATATATATATATATATATATATATATATATATATATATATATATATAATTTTACACTGAATAGTATCAAAATAGTCTTGTTAAATATTATATTAGCATTAAAATTCTCTCTTTAATGCAGTTATTACAAAGCAAATTCAAATTTAAAGTATAAAAGTTTTGCACTGAAATTTTCAGTTTACAATGTGTTACTGTTGAGGAAAGTCAACATAAGACTACACAGAACTCTTATGCAGGGATGCGATATGACATGCTTATTTATAAATCAGCCCTGAGGAGAGAGAGAGTGATGACACCATTCAAATGATTCATGCATGTGAGTTAGCCAACAAGCATCTGCTCTGCTTTTGTTGTCTCTAAAATTGTAACAGGTAAGACCAATAATGAGAAGAAAGACCACAGTTTGGTAGTCTTTGCAAGAATCAAGAATATCAGAGGAAAGACCTGACCTTAACCTCAAGCATTGTTCTAAGAAAAGAAATTAACATGCCCCATTGAATACAAAAGAAAGATCTCCTATAGCACGCTCCTCTGGCTTCTCATTTTATGTGCTATGGCAGATCTTCCTAGATTAGCCTCGAGGCACGGGAGTCCCCAAAACACATCTCATCTCAACAAATAGTTCTTTCTCTTGCCTTTTCTGTCTTCGTTCAGAGATGTTAAAGCAAATGATGTTGAATGCCTATAATGCATAATTATTATCTACTAACATGTTGAATTGGCAGGGTGGGCTTGTAGGGGAGATCAGTAGTGTGATTGCAAGTATGCTGCATTCCTGTTCTTTGTTATAAACCAATAAGTCTAATAATAGGAGTTTCTTCACTCTTTTCTCTGAGGCTGCTGACATGTTTCTATTCATGTGCTTGAAACAGATTGTGGATCGTAACATAGATATGACAGAAAGAGCCAGAAATTCAGGTCATGGGTGGGCTGAACTGACAAAGCAATAGCTATATCATTCACCCCCCCTTCCCCTTTTTTTTTTCAGAACAAGTAGCTGTTTTCCTAAAATGGCAGAACTATGGGACAAAAAAAAAAAGTTATCAAACACAGTAGCTGCTGCAGTAGAACACGATAATGTGACACAAAGGGACAAAGGAGTCAGCCAAAGCACATGCAAAGGCAGGATGTAAGGACAATCTCACATAATAAACAATTTACATGGAGATTTCATTGCTCTCATTTAATCTGAATTCTTCTGGTTTCTTCATGGCAAGCTGCCATAAGGATTTGGTTAATTTTCACTAAACTGCTCAGTTTAAATACGTATTCTTTTCTAAATTCTATTATCTGTAAGTGAAACAATGAGAAAATACATCAGGAAATCTATTAGATTGATGCTGAGAATTGAACATAAGTGTAATAATCATAGTGCTGGTCTACACAGCTGGTCAGAGATGCAGAGATGACTCAAGAAACAGTGACATAGTAAAAGAAGATGCCCAAAGGATTTACACGAAGACTAAGCTTCCTCCAGAAGGGAGAAGCAAGGTGTAGCCTTGATCAGACATTTCTTTTTTTTCTTTCTTTTTTTTTTGGGGGAGGAGGGGGGCAAGAAAGTACAGCAAAGTAAAAAAATAACAATAATAATAATAACTTGAGTAAATGCATTGTATGAGGGGCATCTAAAGTAAGCTACAGGAAAAGACAATTACTGACTGATCTGAAACAGAAAGTTCATGGGGCCTGACCAGATACGCAGTAACAAAGAGCATAGCAAACCTTTTCTGATGTTTTATTTCTGGAAAACACACAGGGGCATGAGGAAAGAGCATGGCATGACCTACATTTTTCCTTTAAACTGTGCGACAATAATATGACCTTGTAGAAGGACACTGTGTGAAACAGGTTTCACCCTTGACTACAAAGTGGAAGTAGGCTTTTGCCTGGAGGCCATTTTGACTTCTTGTGGTCCCTTTCTCTATAACTTCACCTCATCTCATCCCACACACTAGTCCATCCCTCTTGGTATTACGTGGCAGCTACTGCAATTTCTGTTTCCACCACCATCCTCATCCTCCATCATCACGATCTGAATCATCTTCCTCCTTATTTCAACATCTTTGGTCTTTGATTTTTTCATTCTTTCTGTCTCATGAATCTCAAAGTAATGATTCAAAAGGACAGAGTGGCCACATGATAATGTAGTTCACATTTATACGAGGAATTGTATTTGAATTCTGGAAAAGTAAAAAAGTGTTTCATTGACTCATTGCGTTTTTGTGATCAATATTCCGGGATATCTTTAGACAGACCTGCTACCTCTTATAACTTGTGCCTTCCAATTACTTGCACGGAGCTACCACTTGCCCACCTCCCCTGCTTCCCTACTGCTCTCTGTGCCCTGACTGAAAGCATCTCATCCTGTTTCCTTCCAGGCTCTACTGCTCTCGTTATCTAACCTTCTCAGGAAACATTCTTATTTTCCTGTTTTATATTTTAGCACATATTTTGTTACATAATCATCTGTATGTCCTTCTGATACAGTTTTCCCCCATTTTATTGATATGTATTAGTGCAAGATTTAAGGTTTACAATGAAGTTGAGGATTTTGTGCACATACCTATCTTGTCAAGGTGACAAGGACTTTCCCAATCTCCTTTTGTCCGTCCCTTACCCTCCCTTTACCCTCCCTTCCTTCTCTAACCCTCCCTATCCTCCTGTTTCACTTTGTTTTGCATAATACAGTTTTTAATGACACTGTCTGTACCTTTTCATTCATTTGTAATTTGTGAATCTTCAATATATGTTTGGTATGAAAGCAAAGAGATTTGTTATGAGACGAGAATGATATGAAGTAAGGAGAAAATCTACTATATAAATGAAAGAATTGAAATTCAACAGAGTTTCAAAAGTTTTTTTTTTTAAATCTCTAATTACAATGTGAAGAAAGAACTGCTATAAAACTATAGAATTGGTTTTTCATATCCACCCATACATTTTGGTCCTCTTACAAACTATTGAGGACAATTTAGGTGACAGAAATTTTCCTTTTTTTTTTGTATATATCTAAAATATAAAATAAACTGAAGCAACAATATATGTTCTTTATTTTGTAAATCAACAAAATGAGATAAACAAAATTAGGGTACCAACTGCCTTAAAATATTGGAAAGCTCAGGAGGGTTTTTTTATGTTTTTTGCTTATTATTGTCATTGTCTATATTATAAAAATATACTACATATGTGATATTTCCCCATTAATTCTCAGTCCAAACAGTATTTCCTTTAAGTAATTTAAATGTGTTTTTTTTTTTTTTTTTTATTCCTTGGAACACATCTCACCAATAAGACTAAACGCATTTAGGGTGTAGCAGAAAAATATGTTTCAAAATGTGAGTAACTTTTTAAATAATCAAAAATTAAATAAGCATTTTTTCTGAGTCAAAATTTTTCCAATTATTTCTTAAAATTTGTGACCAAGGAGTTTATACATTAGGAAATGGTCTCGGTATATTTTGTTTAGGAACTGGTCACCTGACTCTCCAAACTACATTTGTCTTTTTATAGAAAAATGAAATTAAGACATCTCATATTGGCTTATTTATGTCTATAATTCTCTGATATTTAACATCCAATGACTTCTACTTGATAAATCACAAAGCTATTACATGATCATCTATACTTCTGTAGAGTTAATTACATTATCATTTGCTATGTACTACATACCTCCCTAAGTGCTCTTTTGAAAATTCATCAGTCAAATAAAACAATTCATGTGCAATTCTTTTTTGTGTGTTCATCTTCAACATACTAGACATTTTCAAATAAATGATTCTCTGAATAATGTTTTTCTACTCTTGTTCTTTCTTCAAAAATAAAAGCATGAATTTTAAATAAATCTATATTCATGCATTAAATTTGATACCAATGCAAATGTATTTTTTTTCTTTCATGTTAGAAGGTTGAGTTTGACATATTGTTAAAAAGTATCTCAGGCAATTTAAGAAGATGATATTTCTTAGATGCACATATTTAAAAACATACACAAAATAAACAAATTAAAGAATTCACTTGCATCTGAAGTTGATTTAATATGCTACATTTTGAAATTTTATTGACTGATAAGTAACAAGATAAAAATTTAGACATTTTAATTAAGCTGGAAATGTTGATTTAATAGTTGATTTAATCTAAATACATTGTAACATATCTCAAACTAATTGTATTTATAGTTCTGTAAAATAAACCTACAAATCTCTCATTGCTTCTTTACTACAATCTTCGAAAACACACTGGAAAATTATTTTCATTGTTTACTATTAAAGTTTCTATGACATGACAGAAAGAAACTCATACATTTTTTGTGTTATGTTTGTATAAAATTAACTAGTAGGACTTTGTTACAAAGAACAAAGTGATATATGAAAATTACAAGTGATAAAAACATGATATATCTACTTTTTAATATAGGTAGTACTGCTCCTTTGACCTACTCCTTAGATACTACATAAGCACACCTGGTTGCTATGAAAACCATTCACCGTCTGTACTTAGCTAAATCTGTTGTTCATTTTCTGAGATTCCATTTTATAAAATTTCAAACTATAAAAACACCACAATGAACAGCAAGGCCAGCAACAAATGGGGCTATGATCATGAGGAAGGTCTTAGGAGTCAATTGGGAAAGTTGCTTTCTTGCTTTTCTCAAGCACTTTAAAGGCTTTTGATGTTCTGCTGTCACTTGAAACTAAAAGGTTCTGCTTAGCAAAACAAATCTTTTAGATATTAAAAAGAAGTAGCTGAATTCTGTCTGGTATTTCTTTGTGCCATAAAAATGTCACTTAAATGCTTTAAACCTTTGTCACCTTAAAATTTAATCTAGAGTGTCAAGTATCATGGATGATATAAAAGGATGCATATTGGTTGCAATTTTTGAAAGAATGGAATTTTCTTTTGAGATTGCTTACAATTCGTTTTTTTTTTTTTTTAAACTCGGACTGATGAGCCTTTTCAGTGCATTTTCATCAGGAAAGTATTTTTGTTTAATAATGTCTTCCTTTCTTACACAAATGCCCTGTAAATTCTCTGTGCTTCTATATTCTCTTTCATTCAATGGAAGACTAGGCCTTTTTTACTGAGGTGTAGAAAGGATCACATAAATAAATTCTGCAAATAGTGGAATGGTGAGCTCTGTTATAACAATGACAGAATTACAGTACCAAAATATTTATTGTCAGTAATCCTTCTTAACCAGTTGAAGATAGTTGGTAGAATTGATAGTTGGTAGGGAGTGAATGCATTGCAGTGGCAGCTAAGAAATTTCACCACAGTGAAACTTGGAGATAACAAAAAGAGCCTCGTTAGAACCAATGAAGATTTGTATCACAGCACACATAAAATTCATTCAAAGTTGTTACTTTCAGAATCAATTAAGACAATTTTTCTAGCCAGAAAGACCTGGCAACATCACAGCAAGGGGATGTGATCATGATTCTCCCAGACTCATTTAACTAAAAATAGTCAGGAATATGGTGAAAAGAGCAGAATATTTAGACATTTTATATTTAATTTGCTGCTAAATGTTGTTATAAACACATATGCATAATATATTTTATAAAACTTAGGTTACTCCCAATTTCGGGTAAACACTTGAGTGACAATGCACTCATTTTTACTCTGCACTCATAGCCACTGCTCATCTTCAGAAAGACTGAATCTTCCCAACTTAAAAATATACTTCCCTTAATGATATTTCCTAATTCACCCCTTTCTCAACTGCAGTTGTCCACCATTCTAGTTTCTCTATCATTTTTGAATGGAACCTGGCTACCATAGATTTGTGAAGACAGCATCCCCTTCCGGTCTTTCCCTTTCTAGGTCACTGTCTCATCAATACAAATGATTGTTTATTGTCCATGAGTTCAAGATTCAAGAGCCAATATGACATTGTATTTGGAAAAGTACATAATATTTACATTAAAGGAAGAGGAGCAGGACACATGTTATCATGGAATCCACAGGTCATATTATTTATTGTATTCTTGAGAAGCAATCCTCTTGGAGAACAGAGGAAGGATATTTTACAGAAAAAGCACAGAATTAATTTGTCCTCCCCATCTCGCCAACTGAACCCACCTGGCCAAAGTCAAAAAATGAGGCTCTGAATGGCAGAACAGACCAAAGGGCTCCAAGTGTAGTTTCACCTGAAGTGCTTACAGGGTTATTTATTAAGTTTATATAGGGCAAAGCAAGGTCAGCAAGGTGGAACATTGTTCATACATTAACAAAAAGGTGGGAATGTCATCAAGGGAACTACTACCTATAGCATAAATATTCCCACACTGGAGCGGCATGTTGACTCCCATTCCGGTCAAGCAATGTAAGGAATAGAGCCAAACCCATAATGTAGAGCTACCATTCCTGCTAGTAGCACTGGGGATCACGAGCTAAGGACTATAGATAGCTTTGAAGGACGAATGTTCGGAGCATGGACACCAATAAATGGCAAGATTTAAAGTGACTGCAGCAAGGAATTAAGGATGGTATTATGTAAATGTGGAGTTAATTCCTCCAGGACAAGGAAAATGGATTGTTATTACATGGTAATGTGCCTGTGATGAAGGGAATACCCTGGTCCTAGGGCTCAGGGTTAGAGGATCAAGTGGATCTTCTTACCATTACTTCTATTATTTTTTGTGCTGCTATAAACATGGGTGCATGTGTATCTCTATTAAATGTTGGCTTTCCTTTTTTGAAAAGATACCTAAAGAGGCATTGCTGAATCCAAGTGGTGCTGGAAAACAGCTTATTCACTTGCAGAAGAATGAATCTAGACACACATACATGTCACCAGATACTAAAATCAAACCCAAGTCAATCAAAAATCTAGATAATAAGTTGGAAACCCTTAACTTTCTGGAGTGTAAAATAAGCAAAATTTGAGAATATGTAGGAGTTGGAAAAGACTTTCTAAGAAGGACACCTGATGCAAAAGAAATAGCTTCCAGAATCAACAAATAAAATTAAATAAATTATTTTTTTTGCATTGTGAAGGAACCTAGTAAATGAATGGAGAGAACTGAAAGAAATGGGGAAAATATTACCACCTGCAGATCAAACAGGAGACTAATAAACAAAATCTACAAGGAATTGAAGATACATAGATCCCGCAAAAAAAAGACCCAATTAAAAATTGCAAATAGAAAGGAACAAGTATTCTCAGATAAAGAAGTTCAAATGGCCAATAGATACATGGAAAGATATTCAATATCTTTAGCCATTAGAGAAATACAAATGAAAACATCATTAATCTATCTTCTTACCCCAGTGAGAATGGCACACATCAAGAAGTCAAAAATCGATTGATGTTGGCAAGGTTGTGGGACCAAAGGAAGACTTACATTGCTGGTGGGACTGTGAACTGGTGCAACTAATATGGAAAGAAACATACAAATTCCTCAAAAGGCTGAAAAATAAATAAATCTTTTAACATTTAGTGGAGAAACTTGACAAGGAAAGATAATCATTATCTGTATACAAAGAAGAAAAAATTATATTTAGAGACCTTACTTGTCTTGACAAGCAAGAGAATTATCTCCTCTCTAATAGGACTGTGTTGTGCATTAATAATAATAGAGTACTCTGTGTGACATTGTGGTACTGATAATGCTACAACCTATAAAATCGAGGTCAATATTTGAAGGTTAAATAAAAAATCTATGCTGTGAGACTGAATATTAATAATCTCTTTCGGAATTTTATTTTTTTATCTGACCATCATTTGAGAACTCAAGCTACACCCCATTCTTCTGACATATATATGAGCACAAAAGATAAATACTGAAAATCCTTCTATTGTTAAATGTAGGAAACCAGAAACATCAACAAAGTCGCTATTCTGCATCTCTTTGGAACTGAAATAAGCATAACAATAGCTTCTCCTGTAACCTTAGCTTCTGAATTGAAAAATTATTCTTCCTTGACTACACATTTAGGATAACAAAGATGAATCTCTCTTCTTTAAGTCACCTGGGATCCAACATTATGATTCATAGCTCATTTATTATTATAAAATGACATTTCTGGGTTTGGATTAAATTATTTTACATGCATATTGATTGATAATTAAAATTTCAGAAAAAGATAAAAACCTACATTTTGTCTCACACTGGTGTTAAATATTGGGAGAAAGAAAACCATGCCATGCAGGCCTTCAGAAGTGCCATTCTATTAAATCTAACCTTGAAAGAAGACAAATTGTTTTGACTTAGTAACTAATGTGGCATATGAACAAACGAAATAGACTTATGGAAGGTAAAAATATTGATAGGGAGCCATAGATGTCTGCATTATTCAGTCATGTAAACATTAGCTCTGTGTTGCTGTTTAATGTAAAATAGAGTAATTGTATTACAAACCTAGTTCCTCACTCATAATAGTTACCTAACGTACACTGAATGGTTGTACATGGTTTTCAAACACTGTACTGGGAAGCAAAACTTCTGATGGTTTTCATCACTGCAGAATGTTTGCAACTTTGAGAGTTTGGGAAACAATATTATAATAGATTTATATATCTAGAAAAACTGATAATTTTTATAGGTCTATATTTTATGTAATGTTAATGAAATCATTAAAATTGCCAATCATTGCACTCATATGTTTTTATATTCTGGCAATAACTCATTTTATCAATTTATTTTACTGAACCAATAAAATGGTTTAGTATAATAGTATAGTAGGATAGCTTAATGATATGACAGGACCGTTTTAATTTTTCTGGGGAATCTTCAACATGTTTTTCCCCATTTTATTGATATGTATAAGCACAAAATTTAAGGTTTACAATGAAGTTTAGCATTTTCTGAACCTACATATCTTGTCAAGGTGACAAGGTGTTTTCCACTCTCATTTTGTCCCTCCCCCTACTCACCCCTCTCTCACACCCCACCCTACACTTTGTTTTTTGTTTTAAGTTCTATAAGAGTTGTGATCTGGGTCTCTCATATCAGAGAGACCATTCAGTCTTTCACCTTCTGCTTCTGACTCACTTCAGTAAGCATGATGTTCTCAAGTTTCTTCCATTTGCCTGCAAAAGCTTCCACGTGGTTGGACTTTATAGATGCATAGTAGTGCATTGTGTATGAATTCCACAGTTTGTGTATTCACTGGTCTGTTGATGGGTATTTTGGTGACTTTCATATTTTAGCTATTGTTAGTTGTGTTGCTAAGCACGTGGGTATACATATATCTCTGTCATGTGTTGTTGTGCTTTTTTATAATGTCTGCACTAGTTTATTGTCATATAGTTTTTTATGTGTGTGTGTGTGTGTGTGTGTGAGTGTGTGTGTGTGTTTTGTTTCATCAAACAGGTGTCATTTTGTAGCCCAATATGGTCCTAAATTTACTATGTGTGCCACATTAGCCTTGGATTTAAGGCAATCCTCCTGCTTCAGCTTCCAAAGTTCTGGGATACAGGTATATGCCACCATGCCCAGCATTAAGTAATTCTGGAAAATAGAATCCAAGGATTTGTGCTTGATAGGCAAGCACTTTAATCACTGAGCCATTACTCCAGTCCCAACATACCCCTACAGTGTTATTTGCAGTGTATATTTCCATATCCTTGACAGCATTTATTATTTATTAATTTAATTTATTTATATTAGCAATATGTCCATTCTGCATTAAAATCTCAAGAAAATTTTAACATGCTTTTTCATGATGATTAATGATTTGGGGGATTCTTACATTACAAATTTGTAGTTCATTTTTTCTTTCTTTCTTTCTTTCTTTCTTTCTTTCTTTCTTTCTTTCTTTCTTTCTTGAGACAAGGTCTCCATCTGTAGCCCAAAATGGTCATGAACTTACTATGAAGCTCAGGCTGGCCTTGGACTCACGGTAATTCTCCTATCTCAGCCTCTCAAGTTCTGGGATTACAGGCGTGTGCCACCATTCCCAGCTTATGTGGTGCTGGAGAATCAAACTTATATACTTCGAGCTTGACTTAATGTTTGCTAGGCAAGTGCTTTAACCACTGAGCCATTCCTCCAGCCCTACATTTGTATTTCATTTTTAAATAAATGTCTACTTAGATTACCTGCCTATTTATTGTTTTGTATCATGTGTTCTTCAGTTTTAAGAATTTTGTCTTTTATATATTAAAGGTATTAATTGTCTTTGAAAGGAACACTTGAAAAAAATTTCCCATTCTCTTGGTTCTTTTAAGTTTGTAGATTATTTCCTTCACTAGGAAGAATTTTTTTTTAATTTGATGTAATATCATTTGTCAACAATTGGTTTTATTTCTGAGGTCTTGGGGTCCTATAGAGCAAATGATGACCTATGCTTTTATCTTTACTTTCCCCCTGATTTTCTTTCTAACAATGTCCAGGTTTACATTAAAATCTTTGATCCACATTGAATTGATTTTGTATGGATGAAATACAGGAGTCAAGTATATGAGCTTTGTGTGCCTATAAATATCCAATTACCCCTAGATACTTTGTTGAGAAAACTGCATTTTCTGCAATGGATATTTTTGAGACTTTGTCTATGGAGAGTTGACTGTGGCGTCCTGGGTTTATTTTTAGATCTTTTCTGTTTCTCCATTGTGTTAGAATAAGTAGAATCTTGGTCCAAAAGAGCCTTCCTTAGATGGTGAAAACACATTGAGTTCGCACTTTGCATTCAATTTCTTGAAATTATGGACATAAGTTTTCTTTTTTTGTCCTTGTGGCACATTATTTCAATCCAGTGGTTTCATCAGAATTGAATTCAGAAACAGGAAGCATATCTGACCTCACTTAATAATTTTCTTGACATTGAAATGAGGTGAACTGACAGCACAGGAAACAGAAATCATATTATAGAGTTGGCCCAAAACAGCAACCAGAGAAGACACCCCTGTGTCACTTAATGTGTTTCTTTTATTTCTTTCAGAATTTTGAATGATGCATATTTTCATCAGAGAAAAGTAATGAAAATTCTAAGAAAATTTGTGATATGTTTCAAATAAAGACTAAACAGACTGAAGAAAAATAAATTAAGTGACTAAGTATTCCAGACCTACATTTGCATTGCAAAATTTGATGCCCCTTAAAATATTAGGCAGATATCTGATTGAGGGGAAAAGAAATCTTGTCTCGTAAACTTCATCATTTGATGTCCAGTGAAAAGACAAAGTAGGTTAACAGCTCAGACTTCTCTGCATGACTAATGACAATGTCAGATCTATTTTAGAAGGAGATATCACTGTAGCCAAAGTATCTAGAGGCTCAGGGAGCACTTTATTGAAAACACACCAAGAAAGCAGTGATCAAGGTCACCACTCACCGTGAACACACAGCAAGGTAATGACATGGACTATTGAAAACATCAAACAGTTTATCAACCAGGAAAGATTGAATTACTGAAAGCAAGGATACCGTGAAGCATCAAACACCAAGAGAAATAATTTTAAAATGCTAGATTAGCACCTTTGAATATCAGGGTATTCACTCTTTCTCCAGATGGCAATGCAGGGATGGTGAATGAATCACAGATACCCTGTGTATTGGCTCTTTTTAAAACTGCTTAGTGTTGTACTTTCTTAAGTGTTACCACCTGAAGAGGTAACACTTCTTGAATGTGCATAATTTGTCCATATACCTTATATGCACGTTATCCATGCTCCTGAACCTACTATATAGTTGTATATTTGTAAATCCACTGCGATTTGAAACTATCAGAATTCCACAGTGCATCTAGCACACCTGCCTTATAAAACTTAATAGCTTAGCCTGGCATAAATTACATTTTCTCAGAACACTGAAAAATTCCCCATGCTTACATAAAATCAACGAACGAAGATTATTTATAATATCATATTATCATTTGTTTTCCATATTCGCATGTAGTTTATTATCTATATTCACAAAATTTAACAAACAATGTAATGTTCCTTACTTAACTTCCTGACTGTGTGGTCCACTGTTTGCTAAAACTGCCCAGTATTGTCAGAGGATTATGATTCCTACTGGCCTCGTAGAACACAAAATTCAAATTCAAATTTGATGTATGTTTGCTATTGAATATATGTTAGCTTTGGATTTTTGTAAAGTAGTATGTAAGCCACTGTGGGGAGCAATTTGTACTCATAATATTTGGAAGCCTCAAAATGTTGAAGATGATGAACCTAAAATACAAAAGAGGAGAAAATAGAATAAAAATTTGAGGATAAATTTAATTACTTGCAATTATTGGTTATGTCAGGTGAGGAAAATCTATGCAATGGGTTGAATAATAGTAATAAGAAGGCAGCCAGGCATTGTGAGGCATACCTGTAATTCCAGCACTTAGGGAACTGAAGCAGGAGCTTGGGCTCTACAGTGAGATCAGGACCAGCTTGGACTACAGAACAAGACTGTCCCGATAAAATAAAATAAAAATGAATGAATAAAAATAAAAGAAAAAGAAGGGGCAGCTTGTAATTATAGTCATTCTTTTAACTTACATGTAATTTGAACAATATATTATGCCTTGCCATTCACATTAGGAGGGTAGATAGGTAAATCTCAACTGCCTTAGGGATTAACAGTTTTGAAGAGTTTAAAAGTGCCTTACCTCAATGCAAGCAGGTATTTTGCATGTTTTGAAAGATTTTTGCCAAACCTAGATACATAAGGAATGCAAAAATATCAACCAAAAATATTAAAGCCATCGCATTTAGTTCTTTTTCATATGTATATGTTATTAGTTTTAATAAATTTCATCAATTTTTATGTTTCCTTGAAACATAAATGAATTACTTTTATTATAGGGTCTTTGTTCTTTTAATTTTGGTATGACTTCATTATAGAAACTACATTAATGAGGATTTTTAGGTCTTTTCTTAACTCATTAGTACTTGAAATGATTTTATAATATTTCTACATACTGTCCATTTTTGTTAAATATACTGTGATGCATATCTTACACACGTTTTTGTGTTTTATGTTATTTAAATCTATTGTAAGTCTATATTTTATACCTGCATAAGGGACAATCAACGTATGTTCACTGACCATATTAACATTTAGTCAACAAATATTATTTTCCACTATTTAAAAACAATGATTCTGGGATTGAAGTGAATAGCTCAATGACAAAAGTTTCTCTCTCGCATGACCAATGTTCTGGGTTAGATTCTCAAGTTCTCAATTACTACATAAAATTTAGGTAGCTGTGGTGGCTCATGCATGTGATCCCAGCATTTGAGACCCTGTGGCAGGAGGATTATTGTGAGTTCAAGGCCAGCCTGGACTGCATAGTAAATTCATTCTTAACTACAGAGAGATACACAAAATAAAGCAAAACAGAATGAAATGAAACAAATTAAACAAAAATGAAAAATACAAAATAATTCTGATAAAAGTAGTTAAAATACATATTAGTAAAAAGGAGTTAAAGTGTATCTTGGTTAAAGTTATCTTAAATACCTGTAAATAGAAAATTTGATCCAGTAATATACATAGAGTTATCAGTTTTCTGAGAGCTAAGACATAACACTTGAAATCTACCTCTTATAGGAGGAGACATATAATAGATGTTTGAGCTCAAAGTTGCATTGCTCAATCAAAAACCAAGCGTAGAACCAAATGTGTTGTTGTGCAAAACAAGCTCATTTTTTTGGGCAGCTGGATTGCAAAGCAGAGGACCAGTGCGAGGCAGGAAATGCGCAAAGGACAGAATGCAGTATCTGAGATAACCCCTCCATGACTCACCATGCCCCAAGCAAATGCGTGCTCTACTAATTCCCTGGATGTTTCTTAACCAATCAAGTGGATACATAAAGACCAGTAGTGGAACTTTTAATATGAGCCTGCCTATCTATCTATCTATCTATCTATCTATCTATCTATCTATCTGTCTGTCTGTCTGTCTATTTATCTATCGTTCCAGGCAAGGCCTACTCTGTAGTCCAGCCTGGTCCCAAACACACTGTATAGCCCAGGCTGGCCTCCAACTCTCAGCAATAGTTTTGCCTCAGCCTCTCAAATGCTGGGCTCCACCTTTCCTTCAGGGTGACTTGCCACAATCTCCTTGGCAGGTAAAACAAAACCTGAATAAGTGAATGTTTTGTTCTCTGAGTTCTGAGTAACTTTCCTCATTCCTGCTAACATTTTGTTTTTCAGAGTTTTCTATAATTTTCTCAACTTTAACTATGTTCAACCTAAGATGAAAATATAGGCTTTTGTTGTTTTCATGCATTCTTAAAAACTTTGTCTTTTAGGTAGAATAAGTAGAATATTCAGTTTCTTAACATTAACTTAATTGTAAAAATTAATGAATGTGGTCTCTCTACTTTGTTGTTTTTCATTTTAAATAATTATTTGAGTATATCTTATTAAAATTTAATTTTAACATTTTAGCTACAGCTCTTTATATGACTATATTATTCTTTGTCACTTATTTAGAAATTTTAATGTATGTTCTTATATTTTTAGCCTCTTTAGAGTTAATGTAAGTCAACTGGACAAAACCGATCACTATTTCCAACACAACATTGTCCAGCCTTCTTTATTGCTGGTGAAAATAAATGTAACAAAACAGTATCTATTAAATTATACACACACACATACACATCATAATGAAAGCTAAACTAAACCATATTCATTTAGAAAAATCAAAATATTTTCCAGAATTGGCACTAAGCATTTCTCTTTGAATATAACGATGTCTTCTAAGCATCATTTCCCTTCAAACTGAAGAAGTCTTTAGTATTTCTTACATTGATCCATTGATCATGAGTCGTTTCTTTTTGTATTGAAAATGTCTTCCATTTTTAAAGTATATATTTAACAAAAATCACACATTTACATTTTTTACTTCTTTCAGCACTTGAACGATGTTTCCAATTTTCTGAACTCTTTTTCAAGTAATGACAAGTCTGAGATCATTACGATAGTGTTTTCTCAAAATGTAATATCATTTTCCTCCGGAAAATCTGGTCTTTCTAGTATTTGTCTTTGACTTCCAGTATTTTGACTATTACGTACCTCATCTCCCGTTCTTACTCTGTGCTAAATTTCTTAAGTATAGACACCTACTATGTCTTTAACACTATACTTAGAATGAAAGGTCATGTCATTTTTTCTGTTACATTTCTTATTTTCTCGCTCTATAAAATTTAAATAACGCATAGTGAGTGTTTTATTTGGCCCTATACTATCCAACTATATAATTTTTGTTGAAATGTTGGCATGTTCATCTTGTTGGTTATTTCTCCAATCACTTTAACCATTCACTTAATTCATATAATAATGTCTAAATTTCAAAGAATACAATTTTTCGTTCTAGTTTTTCCATATTTCATATCTTTATTTTACAACCTTTGCCTGTATTTTCCACCTTCTGTCATTACAATCGCAAGTCTTTAGTGTCATTGATCTATTAAAACAATTTCTTTGAACTTTATTTTTAACAAATATTTTCAAAATGTAAGGAATGATATTCAGTGTCTTTTTGATAAGTTAGCATTTTTGTCTTTTCATCTATCAAGTGATATTTTATCATGAATGTTCTATAATAGAAAATTCAGAATATTCTCTTCTCCTAAGGCTGTTTTACATTTACTTTTTTTTTTTTTTTTGGTTTAATTTTGGTTTTGGTTCTCCCACTACTGGAGATCAAACTCCAGAGCTCGCTGCCACTGAGGAAAATCCCCAGCCCACCTTACTATTGTGTTTTTAGGGAAGGCCTTGCCAAGTAGTCCGCGACACCCTTGAATGTATGAACTTGCTACTTCAGCCCACATTGCAGATAGTACATTCTACAGATGTGCGCCATTTTAATAGATAGTAAAGATTGTAATACATTAACTGAAAATTCTATGTCTTCAACAAAAGCTCTTATCACACTTCTGTCATTTTATTTCTCCCTAATTGAGCTGCATACAATAAAAACCTGAGTAGATGATTCTATGCTCAGTCAATGGTTTTCCCTGTAGTTATGAATGCAATTTTCTCTTTCTATGTTTTTTCTAGAATTTATCTTATATTTGTAGCTATAGTTGCTTTACTTTATGTCCCTCTATACTGTAATTCAAAAAACTGTGAGCCAATGAAGTCATGACTATGTCCATGCCAAAGAAAGATGGCAGCATGCACACAGGCATGAGCAACACATGAACAAACACAAACCAAAAAAAAAGGAGGTGAGGCCACACTAGGTGGGAAAGTGTCAGGTTCCAATTCTTTTCTTCTTTTATTTTTCCCACTTTTCAGTACTGTAAAGTACCCTAAATATTACTATGCTGACAATTTCTAACAGCCAGTTATTAGCCAAACTTTTGGTCCTTATGTAGTTTCTGAGGCGCACTAGAAGTAGACATATGGATAGAATTCAATGTTCAGTGTTGGTGATCACTGGTGACATTGTCCTCTTCCATTGGGGTCAGTTTTCCTTCAGATTCTCCACTGAAAACACCGGCATAGAGCTTTTTACTTAAAATAAGTTGAGAGACTAAGTATATATATATTTCTTTCCAACAGGCTAGCATTTACGGGAGTGCATAAAATAAATCTTAAACTTGAGTTATATTAATACTTTAAAAAGACTGAATGAAAAAGAGCTTTTACTTAAAAGCTCACACATATTTTTTGGAATTTGCTAATTGAATTTACTACGTGGTGGTATCTAAATGTTAGATCAATAGCATATTTTAATGCAGCAATTAATATAATAAAAGGGGAGATAACTTTAATATACAACTGCTCGAGACCTCATTTTGACATACTTTACCACAGAATTAGAAATGAAAAAAATCCTTTCTGATAGTAAGCCAAGAACTCAAAGGAATCATGCTCTCTTCTGGGAATAAAATACCAAGAATAATTTCCTTAAGATATAATTATGCTGAAGAAAATGAATCGAGTTAAAAGTGATGAAATGGAAAACCATAACTCTCTCTCCCTCACTCCATCTCTCTCTCTCTGTCTCTCTCTGTCTCTGTCTCTGTCTCTGTCTCTCCCTCTTTTTCACATAATGAAATTGTTTGGAGCCATTTAGGTCATCCATGACATGACACTTTTAAAGATGATAAATAAATATTTATTTGTTAAGGAACATTAAATTTATATGATTTAATATAAATACTTTCAATTTGCCCTCCATTTGCCTGCTATGATTACATCTACTAGCATCGGAATATTATTAATCTGAAATTAAATTCACTGAAAACTGTAAAGCAAATCAAATTGGGAAGGCAAAGTACAGTAACAAACTCTATATGGTAATACAGAAGTAGCTCAAGTTGATTGTGAGTATCCTAAAATATCCACAAACAAATCATATTAAGTCATATATTATAAATATTAATTACATTGTATAATTAATATTATAAATGTTAATTATAACTATTTATAAAGCTATATTTAAAATTTAACCTAGTTCTCATACTATTTTAAAGAATATATTTTTACTTACTCTTGGGACTCATTATGGTCATGTATTTAGACTTTTTCAAAGCCTAATTTTATTATAACTATAGGTGATATACCTGCAAAAGGGGAATGTTAGGGTAAACGATATTGTACCGAAAGCTAGTTATGTAGCCATAAAGAAATACTTTTCACATCTTTGTAGTGTGGTGATTTACCTATTGTGAATACAGTTTTTCTGAAAATAGCTTAATTAATCTGATGATATTTATTATGACACTATGTCTTAACTAATACTTTTCATTGTATAGGATATAAAAGAATGTATTATTTCTAAAAAATTATCCTGAAATCACATGAGATTTATCAACGAAAACCAGAAAAGCATGTGACTATGGCACATAAACACATGCCCACACACATGCGTACAGGATCATGTATGCACACATATGTGAACTGATTTTAATGTGAAACAGACCTTCTCATATTTTAGAAGTATGGTAGCAAAGCCGATGTGACTTAATTTCTGTCTCCCAATTTGTATTTTCTGAATTGCGGTTGTTAGCAGACTACATACTCTATCTTAATCTCAAAGTCTGGTGTGTTATTTTGCCCAGAAAATGGGATGTTATAGATGTGATTATCAAGGTCTTTCCATTAGGAAGACTAATTTAAATTATCTGAACCAGTCTAAGTACATGGCAAGGATGTTCATAGAAAAAGAAGACCAGCAGTAACTGACTTATTTTTTGTCCAAAATATGTGATGAATATTTAAAATTAAAACAGCACAGTAAAAGAAACTCTATATCAATCTCCTTAAAAATATAGCAGTGCACATTTATGCTCCAGTTTGAGGTACTTTCTGAGGCAATTCTGGAAGTTCCTTTTTGTCGTGATGTATTTTGTCAAACTGTGGTGAACGCTGATGCTGAGTTCCATCCTACAGAAAGGTAAGCTCCCACCAAAAATTAAAAATAAAAAAAAAGTCAGTTTAGTCTCATTGGCCCTATTTACTGGATATGCTGGTGTGAAGCTTCCCCTCTTCTTCAAAACCAAAATCACCTTAAAAGATAAATGTATAGAATTAATTCAGTGCTTTCAGGCAGCTATGACCGTAGAACTAAAAGCACTGAAAAAAAGGGACTTTCTAAATTGCTTCAGAAAATAGCATAAACTGATCGATGGGGCATGTTTATTTAAAAATAAAAGGGGAAAGTGTTTGAAGAACACTAATAGCAAGGTGCCTGTTACTATATGCGGAAGGAAGAAGTCAGAGTGGTGAGGATAAGAGACCATGAATCAACAAATGCTCACGCCTGCCGAAAATGTAAGCAGACAGAAAATAATCCTTCCCTGAAGTCTCCAAAAAGAATGCAGCCCTGAGAAAATTTGACTTTAAAATTCTGATCTCCAGAACTTTATGATAACAATTCTGTGTTATTTGGAGTCACAAATTCTGTGTCAGTTTGTTGTAATAGGAACCTGAGAAAGACAGTCATGACTCTAGCTGAACTGATTTATATAACCCATGAGCTAAAAATCGATCTCATATTTATCCTCTGCAGCCATTTGACTTTTTAAAAATACACATTTAAATTTTGTATTGTTAATATTAAACATCAAAGCTATAAATATGCTATAAATTAAATATTAAATCGTATATCATTTAAATATTTAATAAAATACAAATATGGCAAATTATGTGTATATATATAACATTCATACACTAAGCAATAGAGATGTATCTTTAAGTCATTTTCTTAACATGTTAAGACAAATAAATCAGGTCACAACAAATAAACAACACACCATTCTTTTTACTAAGAAACAATATTTGAAACAAAATAAATTATGATAAATTAAACTGCCAGAAATGAAGATAGTGATTTATTTGGTTAATGATCATAACATCTGTAAGAGATCTTTTTGTTTGTTAAAGTCCATATACATCTTATATCTATATTCCTACCTTAGGTGTGGAAATATGTAACATTTTACCAGGGTGAATACATAATTTTCTGTATAGACTGTTCTTCAGCAATGAGTGTACAAAGCATAAGTGTATTTAAAACTACTTATATGACATAATCGTCTCTTATTGCCAATTAAAATAGCTAGAGAATGTGATTAAACCAGATTGGCTCACGTTGGGCCCTGTGTGATTTTGCCAAGAAGTGCATTACTTGCTTCAGTCAGCTGTGACCTGGAAAGCCAAGGGCACAGTGCTCTTCTGCAAGTACTGTCCCTAGAAACATTTACCTTGCAAAGGAACTGCAGGGTGTCTGCTTGGGAATGTGATTACGTTGTTTCTCTATAAGAAACATTAAATAATCACAACATAAGGGGACAATCTAATTTGATGATCAGACTTCTGAAAAGACTTCTTAAAGCTTTTGCAATCCTAATTAAGATGATTTGGAAGCAATAACTTTGATGTTGATTATTAAGCATGACAACAGACAGCAAATGAGAGATGCTGAGAAGATCAAAAATTCCTGCTGTTATTTCAAAAGTAATTGATTTGAAACAAAGTCATGGGTTGGTGGTTTTTTGGACAAGAAAAGGGGATAAAAAAGGTTGACTGTACTGCGTGTGAGCATAAGTATTTTGATAATTTCGTGCACTTTAATTATTAATTATTGCCATGTCTCATATTTATGCCCATTTTATATTTTCATAGATTTCTTTAACCAACCATAAAGGGTTTTACATGAAAAAGATTAAAATACGAAAATAAGAAAACCGACCCATTACTAATGTCTTAAAATCAACTATACACAAAATCAGCAAGATTTTCAACCTAACAAAAAAAGGACTACCTGTACTAAATTAAACCATAATAAGTGGGCCCACACCGTATCATCAAAAACTTAAAGATTTAAAATTGATTTATTATATGCTGCTCTACTTAAAAATAGAATTTCGAAATATTAAAATGTTTGCAAATTTAGTTGCAAAACTCAAAATTACAACAATTTTGTTTAAAGGTTTTAATTGCTGTATTTGCGATTCCAGAATTGTACAACACTCAATTTCATAAAATACAATAACTTTCTAATAAATTAAAACTTTTTTTCTAAAATAAAAATCTTTGCTTTAGAAACAATGAGATGCTGAAGAAGTCAGAAAAAGAGAATTAAAAAGAGATTGAGTCTAAATTTCTGTTTTTTCATGGGGACTAGGACACAGAACATCAAAAAAAAAAAACTGAACTGATTGACTAATGTCAGGTTATTTACAGTTACTATTTTTGACAAGACATAAAGCTGAAGGGACATCTGATCATGACAGCTGAAATTGGATTGTTTGGACCATTTGACCATCATATCTCCTGTATTCTTGACAGAAGAAAAGCCAGTCAATTTTGATTTTCTGTAACCAGGGCTTTATATGAGGATTTCATTTTGATTTTTATTTTCTACTGTTACACTCAGTACTAGAGTCTGCCAAAACAATGGTTGCTTAGGATGTTTGCATAACAATTTGTGGATAAAAATTTCTTCTTGATATCTGTCCAATAGAAACTTACCTTAGTGATAATAAAGAAAATTAAAAGGGATGTGAGTGAACAAATTTATAGGTAAAATTTTTAATTAAAAAGAAAGAGAAAATGGAGGAGTGTTACAACTTTACCTGGAGAAGAACAAATGAAGGGATACACATTTTATGGAAAAAAATCAGTATTCCCCAAAAACCGAAGAGAGGGGAATCTCCTTTGGGGATTGTTGTGAGAGGTGTAGGGTTTCACGATTTCCTTTTGGGTCATGAGAATGAAATTATTTTAGAAACTCTTTCTTACAGCTTAAAGTACTTCTTTCTATAAAGTATGGATAAGTAGCTAATCCTATTCCTGGAGATGACATGGCACCCTCCTACTTGTTTCAATATTTCAATATTTCTGGTGCAAGTGATAGTAGTAGAAGAATAAAAGAAAAAGAATGTGCCTAAAACCAAGGTAAAGGAGGATAGAGAAAAGTTGTATTTCACTTAGAATGGGTGAAAATATGGTGTAGCAATTTAGCGTATTCTCTTGCCATTGAGAGAGTCTACGTCTGCTTACTTTCTCATGAAAGAAAATAAGAAGCCATTCAATAAATGTGTGGATTTTTTTTGGGGGGGGTGTTTCGTTTTAAAATATTGAAAAAAAAACCTCACCCAACTTTTAATAGGCTTTGTAGATAACATTAAGGCTTAGACATTTTTGTTGGAAGATCTCATAGAACTGCCAAGTTAAAATAATTTATTAATCATATTGAATATTTGAGTGCTTTGGTGAAAAAAGTTTCTGTAAGTAAAATTGCAAAGTCATCAACAGAAAGTCCATTAATTTATGAGTTCCTCTGTTGCACACACCATTTCCAAATTTGTTGTGTCTAGCAAAGTTTATTCAATCAACAGATATTGATATACTCAATCAGCAAATGTATCGAAATTCTGCAATTTTAATGTACACATTCTAGATTTTACTAATTTATTCACTTAATTAGTAATACATTGAGTACAATTTAGGTAATGAAAAAAAAAACAACGTTGGACCTGTGTTCCATTATAAGCAATTTCAAAACTGAATAAAATATACAAGACAGCTTTTGTATGAAATAAACAACAGGGAAGGATGCTATTATTGGTGGGAGGGAGAGACACAGTGCAACTTCCAAATTTTTTTCTTGCATCCTTTTTAGATTTATGCTCTAAATTGTGACACATAAAAATCAGGTGTAGGCAAATACTGTGGTTTCTGTAAAAAGGCAGAAGAATTCTGTGCTACTTATGCAACTTGAACTTCAGAAACCATAAGAAAGGAACTGAGCAGAGGAAGGACTCAGAAGTCTTCATTACCCTGCCCGTAACAGATCGGGCTGTGTGCAAGGAGAATGCTTCCAAAGACTGGCAGACAGAATTTGCTGAGGCTCGAGGAGCAGAATAAAGACATCAGGCGACTATCTTCAGATTCTCAAATCATCCAAAATAAATTGAGCTGCTACCATAAAAAACTTGACAATATTAATTGTAAATAAAAGTTTATATTGTATTACTTAAATGTCAAGGCATGCCAAGTATACACTTATATCTAAACTAAGTAAAGTATGTACTTTAAATGTGCATATCTCCTCATATTTCAAACCTCAATAAAGTGTTTTTTTTAATCAAAGAATGCAGCAGGTGGTAAAAGTGTTTCCAAGTCTCTGGGTTGAATATCCAGAACAACATACACAAGAGGACCCCCCCCACACACACATACACACAGGGGTATACATACACATGTGCCATGCACATGTATACATATATATTTCTGTACATATATGTGTATACCTAGATGTTTATATGTATGTATCTATGTGCAGAAAATCATATGAAACATTTAAAAATACATAATCAGATTGTTTAAAAAGTCAACATATTGTATAATGACATTAGTGCAGGAAGAACATGTCAAGTTTTTCAAAGCAGATATTTTCAACATGCTTAATACTCATAAAGAATATTTTTCCAAAGGAATTAAAAACACCATATAATGGACCTATCATATACCTGTGTTTATAGTAGAATAACTGATAATAATTAAATCATGGAAGATTTTAAAATATTTACAGATGCAAAAATGTGGTATATATCTATGTTAAAAAATGGACCTTGAGACCAATATCCTTTCGATGTGAAGCATACTCAGAAGCTTAAATATCACCTTGTTTCTCTAATATGAAAAACCCAGAATATAAACAAATAACAGAGTTCAATGAGCGCGGTGTTGTGACTGAGAGGAGTGGGGGAGCCGGCAGAGCGGTGAGGAATGGACCTGGAATGTGAAGCCGACATGAGATACATGGGCACAAAATTCTCCAGTTCACTGTAACCATTGCGTATCACATATAAATAGCGATAAAAATAGAGAAAGAATAAAAAACAAGATAGGAGTAAAATGAGCTAGTTGATAGTGTGGTGATTGGAATAAAAAAATATTCTACCCAGGTGGAAAGGTGAACATGTTCAGATGTAACACTTTAAGATTGTGGTTGGATCATAATTTTTAAATCTCACCCATTTTGTCATGCATTGATGGGTTCATAGGTAGCGGGCTCTGAGGAAGAGGCACTAGTTTGGAGACCTGGGTCACTGTGGTATAAGCTATGTGATAGACTGGGGCCTTACTTTACCTGTCTCTGCTTTTGGCTTCCCTAATAGGACATGCCTCCTCTGCCAGGACATTATCCAGGGATGTTTATGCCATCCCAGAGACCTAATACTCTGAAGCCAGTTAATCATGGATGGAGAGATGTCTGAAGCCCAAGTCAAAAAAAAAAAAAAAAACCTTTCCTCCTGTAAGTTGTTTTTCTCAGATATATTTGTCACAGTCACATGAAGCTGAATAACTCAAAATTCTCAGAAAAAATGAAATTATTATAAGCAAATAATAATTATGAATTCATGAAGTATCATATTTGCAAAACCATGTTCATTTAATAGGTTTAATAGCATATTGTAAATTGAACAGAAGAAATGTGATAAAAATCATCTTAAATTGATATTTACATTTCCTGTATTAACAAAAATAATTTAATAAAGTTTTATGAAGATTTGTTAAGTTCAGCTATAATACAGATTGGGAAAAAAAACATACATTTTTAGTTTAAGTTAAAAACCCAGATAAACAAGAAGTAAAAAAAAATAACCTTCAAAATGAAAACTATGATGTCATGGTAAGAGAGATTTAAGAGAATATTAGAAAACAGAAAGGCTTTTCCTATCTCTTCACAAGCAGAATCAATACTGTCAAAAATGGCCATCTTGCCAAATTGATTCAAATCAATTTCAATCAAAGTATAAACAGTATTTGCAAATGAACTAGACGAAAATCATCAAAAAACTTATATGGAACTTCCATAATAGCCAAACCAGGTTTGAGCAGAAGCAGGGTGCATCACAATTCCAGGAAAGTTACATCACAAAGCAACAAGAACAAAAATCACATGGTATTTAAACACACACACATACACATACACACACATAAACGCATATAAAAGACAGAAGAACCCATGAAGCCAGTTCTAAAATGCAGAGACAACTCAGAACACCCTCAGTCATCTGACCTCAAGAAAAGGGCCAAAAACGTATCTTGAAAAGAAGCTACTTTAGTAAATAATGCTGGAAAAACTGGGTAGCCAATGGTAGAGAAGGAAAATAGACCTGTATCTTTCATCCTGTACCGAAGTAAAATCAAAATGGGTCAAAGAACTAGATATTTAGATACAAACACTAAATCCCCAAGGAAATGAAGAAAGCAAAGCCCTTGAGGACACAATCAGAGGCATGGACTTTCCAAGCAGAACACCTATTGCACAAGAGATAATATTGATAATTGATAAATTAGGTAATATTAAATTAAGAAACTTCTGTATAGCAAAGAAAATCATTAACAGAATGAAGAGAGAGTAAACACAATGGGAAAACAATTTTGCTAACTACTGTTTGGACAGGATACTAATGTCTAGAATATATTAAAAAAAAGATAGAAAAGTTCCAAAATAAAGAACCGAAAAAAGGGCAATTTAAATAGACAGTTCTCGGAAGAAGAAATGCAGATGGTCAATAAATTCCATAAGAAATGCCCTCCACGTTTAGCCATTAGAGAAATGCACTTCAAAACAACACTAAGAATCTATTTTATTCTTGTAAGAATGGGCTTTAATCAGATTCCCCAGGAAGACAAAGTTGCCAAGGTTGTGGGGGGAAAAAAGACTGCTGACACATTGCTGCTAAGACTAAAGTCAACAAAGCAATCATGGAAAGCAGTGTGTAGAGCCCTCAAAAGAATGAAAATAGATATAGTGTTTGACATTTTATATATCTTTGTTGTATCTTTCATAAAGATTTTAAGGACATAGCAATGATGCGTGTGTAAGCATGTTTACAGCAGCACAGCTCACAATAGCTAAATCCTGAAGGTTGCTAATATATCTATCAAAAGCTCAATGGATAAAGAAGAAATAAATGGTGTACATGCATAAAGGAATACTACTTTGCAATGAAGAAAAGTATTCTAGAGTCATGTGAGGAAAATGATTTAACTTTGTATCCATAATGCTGAGTGAAATGAATCAGACTCAGATATCTTAAATATCTCATAGCATCTCTAATATGGGAAACTCAAAGTATAAATAAGTAAAAGACCTAAATAAGAGTAACAGAGAGAACACAAAGATTTTGTGGTGAAAGAGGGTGTGTGTGTAAGGAGGTGAGCATTTCCCAGAAGTGTCTACTAAAGGAAGGAAAAATGATGAAGTTGTGATACGTATGTACAGCAGTTCCTCAAGCTCAATATAATTATGTCCTGCAAATACAGGATAATAAAAATAATAAATTTCGTGAAATTAAAGTGTCTACACAGTGCCAATGATTTGACTGCTATAGAAGCTCTACCATTAGCCTGTGACATATATTTGCATTTGGAAATGGTACAGCTTAAAAAGGATTCATGTAAAAACTGGGACACACCCTTGTACTAAAAACATTACCCCATATGCACAGAATTCTGCTTAGTTTTGTTTAATAATGTTTTTAAAACATTATTTTATCCGTACTATTCAGCTAAATGAAAGGGGTTTCCAAAAATCAAAAAAAGCAGAACAAGGTTAAGGAGGAAAGATTAAAAGTAGCCACAAAAGTCACAGCACATAGTGATAGACATCATGGTTCTTTAAATACAATGGAGACCACTAGACAAAGGCGTTGAATCTCTAAAATGATGAAAGGAGAATAAATGAAAACAATGCTATTGTCAAAGGAAGACTCAAAGTCAATGTCAATGTCGAATAAGACTTTTCTTTAAAAAGCAGGTCAAACTTGCATAATTTCAAGTAAATTGAAGATGAGCTTTATAAAATATGTTTTATATCTAAATATATCTATATATGTAAAGCATATACATATACATATATGTAAAATATAGATAGATAGATAGATAGATAGATAGATAGATAGATAGATAGATAGATAGATGTATATATTCAATTGAATTCTTCAGGATGAAGAACAACTAACTCACTTACAATTTAGGTGAAATAAGAATATTGGCTCCAAATACAGTGATAAGATGTATATCATAACCTAAAAGTCATCTGTGTAACCAAAACCATACAGACAAGACAGAATGCCACTATGTGGATTGGATGACTGAACATTACTCCCTCTCTTCCCCTCAACCTGGTTCCACATTTTGGAAGAGGCTAGCTATCAGATCTTCAGGGTAACTGACGGTGCTTTCTTCTGAGTTACCTGGAGAAACTGAACTCTGCTAAGAAGCTGGCATCAAGCTTGGAAGCTGATTGCCTAACCGTATTAAAGTCTTAAAATGACAGGAGCCCATCCCACAGCCTGACACCTCATTTGTTATCCCAACACTTCTTCTGGATTCCTGATGCATAGAAGTTTTGTTTTCAGTTTTTGACTGCTAATAATTTATTTTATGGGGATAATGATCCACTATGATATATTTGATCACATGGGTTATGAACAGCTTCCTTGAAAGCTGCTAAGTACCAAAAAAATCATTCAACAAAGCATAAATTATGTCATCATGTCTGTCAATTTCCTTACAATATACTATTGAAAATCAAGCTGAAAAGTACTTCATATTAAAATGAGTGCAAGAATGAACATGAGAGATACAAATGATTGTGTACCGCTAAAACAAGGCTGGAAAAAAAAAAAAACAACCTTACATCTTTTGTCATTTATGTAGAAAATAATGAGTGTCATCACCTAAGACTAAACTTTGTATCTGAAATATGGGCAAAAAATAAAGAAAAAGAAACATAAAGGGAAAAGATAAAGTGAGTTAAGATAAAGTAATTGAAAGTGAAAAGCAAACAGTAGAAATAATCACATAAGAAACTGTCATAATGGAAAAATCAGTGAATGCAGAAGATATTTTGAAGAGATCAATAATACTCATTATGTTCCTATGAATAAAAAAATAATAAAAAACATTTCAAGGCCCTGGAATGCTACTAAAGATTCTAAAGATATGAAAATGAGTAATTTGTCAGTATCAAAAAAACTTTATTTATGTTTATCAATATATCCCATTGTAAGCTAATTCAAACATCTAAATAGACCCAACATCTGACTGTTGTGACTTCAATACCATGACTAGTTACTTGGGTAACTACAGGGGCTACCTTGATATAAAACACAGTACAATCCTTGCTCATTTTTATCAATCTTTATGCTATAAACTGACACAAACATGTTTTAATACAACTAATAAATTATATGAAAAAATTTGGAACCACAAAACCAATTAGTCATGATAATTATAACATAAAAATATTCATTTCTAAAATCAGTAGCCAGAAAGGCTGGGAAAAAAACAAGTTTATTTAGTTTTAATTTATAGATTTGATGACATTACCTGTATGATACATATAAATTCAAAACGAAAGATTTTCAGCGTACAATTTTAAATATTGCAATTATATCGTTGAAATCATACATTTAGAGCATGATTTATTCTTCTCCCAAGCAATTTTAAAGCCAAATGAGTGGAAAACATTTTTTTTTTTAATTTTAGTTTCTTACTCTGGCACCATGTTTTTTGAATTTAGATATTATGTTCATTTTATGCCACATTTTAAAGAGAAATCTGAGCACATACCTGGACACTTCTATTGGATGGATAATTCTGCTTGATTCTGTTAGATGAAAGATAATGTTTAAACATTTTATCAAGCAGACAACAGTATGCTGGCTTTAAATCTTGCTGTTTGAATTTTGCCTTTATCCATGATGATTATTATGATCTATATAGGATTATACTATTTTTCATAAAATTTTATTATTTTACTTTGAGAAGTACTCCCAAGCACATGAACACCTTGCTTGTTAGTAGTATACCTGGGCATAACATTTCACTGAAAATGGTAACTAATGATTCGCCTTAATGTCAAATGCAATGTCTTTTACTTCCTTCAGTTATACAGCAGAAGAGATGCTGCAGTTGTACTCGTAACATTTATTAGTTATGTAGGCTAAACTCATTTGAAATGGAATACTGATTGGTTTATATTAAATATAAATAAATATTTTTGTACCTTGAGTATTAGAGGAACACATTTTGAAGTGCTAATATTAAAATTAAGACATACAAACAGAAAATCATAAGTACTTTTAATTAGCTATTAAAGGCCTATCAAAGCACTCATGCGGCAGTTTAAATTAGTATGCTGCATAAAAAGAGGATAAGTTTTTGCATAGCTTCATGTTTGTGAGACAAAGTCAAGTAACTCTTATTCTTTCCATCGGAGGAAAAACGAAAGACCCCTGAAGAGATTCAAGAAGGAATGTGACATTATGGGATTCATTATTTCAAATTTATTTTCTTGGTTTCCGTCAATATAATACATTAGAGGAACGCAAATTGAAAGAGTCCTACCTTATTTTTTTTTTTAATTCTAAAAGTTTTTATTTCAGATCTCTTTCCACCCCTCCCCGAAAAGACATAGGTTGGTACATCAATCACAAAAAGGAAATACAAACACAAGAGTTCAACAGCTTCCTTAATTTTAATCAGCGCTCTGCAATCACCTTGGGGGAGCTTTGATGAACGGTGTGGTCTTAAAAATTTGTGCCCCAGACTTTTGAAAGAGCAGGCTGAATCACTTCAGTGCTTGTACTAGATCAAACTTTTTCACAATGAAACAGAGATAAGAGTTACTTTGGGCACTTCCCTATCTCACTCATATGTCACACATTTTGCCCGAAGCTGTATAACAGATTTTTCTAAGGAATTTAGTGCAGGCTGATATAAAAATGCAGCTACCTTCTTTAAAGCAAGACCTGAAGAAGATGGAAAGTATTTTTGCTAATTTTCTCTCTTGGTTTTCATTTTGGTAAAATTAGTTGATTTTCCTTGAACATACCAACAAGATTGAACTTATTTATAAATTTATAAAGTCTTAAAATTATTTTTCATGGTATCAAAAGTCAAAAGACATAACAAAAAAATCGGGATCCTTGATAATTTCAAAGACTGAGCTACCTAGCAATCAGCGTGTTTGAAAACTATGGATTACAGTTCTGACAGTCAAGCATGGCATCCATAATTTGTACCCAGTGATTTATGTAGCTTTTATCCTGAAGTCCTCAACTTCTATCTCTTTAGTAATCACTTTATAATTTGTACTAATTCTAGATCCAAAGTTGCTTCCAGAAATACACAACTTTTATCATTCTCAAGAATGATCTTATAAGAAAATTTAACCAATTATATACCTATCAAACCAAATATAAATGTTGTTTAATAGTTTGATATTTAATTTTTGTGGTTTATGAGTTTTGTATCCCATGTTTTACAATTATTTGGTCATTTTTGCTTTATACATAAATAAATCTATAATAAACATTTTAAAATTATTCCCTTTTAAAAAAGAACAATGTTACAAGATGCTTGATTTTTGTAATTTCCATATTTTGTTTCCACCTTCTCCATTACAAGATTTGAGAAAAAATGACTGAATTCTACTTTTTTTTCTCTATGGAAGAGTTTACTTTGTCTAACCAAACTCTTTACTTTCACAACAATATAAGAAGGCTTGAGATGATGTCTGGAGAAGGTATTACGACTGGCTTAATATGTGAGGAAGTCAATTCAACTCTACTTGGTTAAAAGAAAAACAAAACACAAATTTCTTTTTTTAATAATAGGTAGACCTGAGCATGTTCTTGACAGCCATCTAATATAAGTGGCAGAGCTCTCTAGCCCTGGTCAGAGACTACACGTTCGTAAGTGAGTGTGAAATGAAAATTGATTACAATTTTTTCTTTCGTAGATGTTAGGTTTCACGGTTACACTATTTTTGTAGTTTAGTTTATCCTAAGTTGATGAAATTATTTGAAAAATAAAAGGAAATCTAATAATTATTTCAAAACAGAAGTTGCATAAAATTATGCAAAATGCTAAGATCAGTTGAATTTTTAAAATGATATTAATACAAAGAAAAAAATGAATGGACCCCACCTTGGTAGTCAAAGAGTTTCTCAATGTTTATATTAACAGATTTAGTTGTGATGAAATAGCTTTGAAAGGGTTGAGCTTTTGAAATATGCAAAGTGGGGATGTCATGGAGCACATGCATCCTTTTACAGGAAAAAAATCTAATACTCTTATTTCTTGAGAATTTTGTTCCCTTTATTTTCCTCTGCACTCCCACAGATCTTTTCATAGTGTATACTTTTCTTATTCACTAATTTTCTCTCTACTTCTGAGATAAGTTGTGCTACTGAGGTAAGAAAGTGTACAATTTTTGTTTACTGCTCATTCCACAAAGCAGTGTCACATAGAGATGATCAACACGTACCTACTTAATGCATGGATGTAGATTTTTCTATATCATAAAGAATCAATCATGCCTTCATTTTTGTGGCATTGTCAAACTACCATGTGTCACTTTGGCATATTTCTATTGTCGTGATCATTTTAAGAGGAAAATATTACAGACAATATATGCAATACTTTGATTTACTGATGTTACCAATTTTAATGCAATAATTCCAAAGTATTTAGTTTTATTTCCATAAGAAAGAGTGTCGCACTTCTATTTAACTGGTTTATATGTTTATTTTGCCATCATGATATGATAAGCACATAATAGCACACATATTATAAGTAATATATTATATTATATTATATTATATTATATTTCCAGTATTTAGAAGAAACAATGTATTTTCATGCATTTCATTCATATAATGCCAGTAGCACACTGTAAGGTAAAGAAATATTATTTGAAATAAGTTGGATTTTTATAAATGTTAATTTGTATATTTTGTGAGAAAAATAAAGTAAATTAGGTTTAAAAAATGGGCATTTAAAAAGTTTGATAAGTATATTGGAGTGCCTCTGCCAGAATATTAAATATATTTGCATCACAATGACAGGATTTTATGGCTTATATTTATATTTCTATTTTCTATCGCTTATATTCATTTTCTACAGTTCATATTATTCTAAGATTTTCATCTTGAAATTTGAATAAAATGACAAATAGTCCACATTTGAAAATTTTTGTCAAAGTACTGGATCTTAACATCCAGATTTTAATCTAAATGAAATGTAAAATAAGAAGTGTTATATTTTTCCTATTCTACAATTGACAAATTATATACAAAGAATACATTTGTATTTTATTAACCCTTTCAGTTTACTCTGTCACTGAAGTATTTGAGAAGATTCTGATATAACACATGTACAAACAAATACAATAATTGTAAAAAATTTGACAGGATTACAAATGATAATCCTGGGATTATTGATCAATTTGTGGTTTTATCTTGGTTAGGAAAGAAGACAGAAGGAAACAGAAAATTAGATTTAATAAATTGGCTGAAATATTCGTTTTAACATATGGTACTTGTAGATTTTTTTTTTTTACAGTCTACAGCTCTGTGGGTATGACAGTAAACATATGCTTGAGGTCTCAGAATCTCAAATAGAAATAGTTGTAATTTGAAATAAATAATTTCCAGGACTGATCAAAGGCTGTTTTACTTATCTATTCACAGGCCATCTGTTACTAATATAATTATGGTCTATATTTATAATGATTCTTGGCACTTATACTCAGGAAGTTGCAGAGGAAAATTAGATGGAGGTAATTAGACCAATAGATGAAATGAGAAAAAGTCACAACCTCAAAATATTATAACACAAATACTATAAAAGAATGCAAAGTTTTTATAAATACTGCTTCAATTCATCAGTTTTATTAATTTCTAATAGCTTCAAGTCTTTATACATAAAATAAATTCAATTTATAAAATTATAATAATCTATATTTTTTTCTTTACTGGAATATAAACTTTATGATGATACTTTTTTCTCGATTCTTAGTGCATTTCTACCATTTAAACAACTGAATGATTCAAATTAGGAACTCAATAGTTTTTGAAGAGTAGAGGTTTTCTAAATGAGAGGCTGCCTTTATTAGGAATTTTGAAAAACTTTAAGGATAATGAAGTTGAACTGAATCCACAAGAGTAAGAAAGATGATAACAGAATATGGGGAAAGTATCTGTAGACTAATGTCAAGGTTACTAGTCCTGAGAATGAGGTAAGGTACCATACAAGTCATGTTAATTACAGAAAGAGTAAGACATAGAAAGGTTCTCTGCTTGGGAACATCAAGTCATGTGTAAAGCAAACGAAATTCCACACGAGTTTTTCCCCTTACATTTGATAAATAGGAAAATAAAACAAGGAAAGCCAAAATAAGAAATTCATAAAAGAAAATAGTATAGGAAATGGTTTCCTAATAAAGCCTATTATTTATGTGTGATAAGAGCAATGCTCCCTTTATTTTGCCAGGTAGAGGCCTGAAATGTCACCCATCTTCTCCTGTCTTTTTACTAACTAGTAAGTAGACTTTGTTAAGAGCAGCAAAGAACTTGTTAGACAAACAGCACGAAAGTCACAAAAACAGGATGACAAATGTACTTATTCATTTTGATGAAGGAAATGTAAACTTCAAAATCTTTCTAGGTTTGGTTGATATTTTTTCTGGACATTTCTTATGCCAGAATAATGTCTAACATTAGCATGAATGTTATCATTTAATAGCATTAAGCACAATTATTTGGCTTGAAATTTTACTTTCAACTACATTGTCTTCTTTTTCCATTCATTATTTTATGTTTTTATACATATATTAAGAAGTTATTGGTCAATATCTGACAGACTGCAATTTTGTAATATCAATCTTTATCAAAAAGTGCATTACTTAAAGCTATCTGATCGCTTACTACATAATTTTATTGCATCATTAAACATTTTTGTTGTTTTATAGAAATTGCAAACTTAGTATATCCAAAACAATTTTCAATTCCTACTGTTTATATCTACAACGTTTCACTATTACAATCCCATTCTCTGCTCTTGGTAAATTGAACTGTCATGGTTCTTCCACTGAAATATATGGAATTCTGTTTTTGTGTCTTTTCTTCCTCTTCTGCCATTGCTTTGTTTTTGTTTTTGATTCTGATTCTTCTTCTTCTCCCCCCCCCTTTCCTGTTTTTTTCGATGCACTAGTACATCAATTGCAATTATCACCATTTCTTCACTATATGCAAATACACTACTAGGGAATTCTCTACCTCATTCATTCAATCAATACTTTAGCAAATGCTTATGACTGTACTAATTGACCACAATAAAATATCCCGTATAGATCATAGTGAAATACTGGTGACAGGCTACTGACACTCACATCCTGGAATGAAGGCGTATAATAAAATAAATAGCCAAAAGTTGCATGTCGTTGCATGATATAGCTCATCTAAGTAGATGTGCATGTAGATTTGAACTCTTAAGATTGAATTATTTTCAAAATCTCTTCAGTGTACCTGTATGCATTTTTCTTTGGTGACAAATATAGTTCCTAATTACATACATATCAAATAAAGCAAGATATATATCTAAAGAAATGCTTGTAATCAGAATAACATTAAGTATAGCTTAATTTTTACCTTACCAGAAAAGCCTTTTACTATTTGAAGACTTTATTATTAATAACAAATTAATAGAGCCCTATTACAATGTAAGTCAGTGTTTACAATGTACTTCTGGTTTTAAAAGAGAAATGGCTAATTGAAGTGTATGGATTTTTATTATATTTTCATGTTATTGAAGCTGCAAGATAAATAGATTTTTGTTGACACCAGCAGAAGAGTCGCTGAGATCATCGTTAAGATTAAAGTATGACTCGGATAAGCCACAAGTAGCGACAACCAATAGTGGGATGTTAGCATTGGAGGGGAAAAGAGGGGGGAAACCAGTTCTCAGTCCTACCACATCGTCTGCTCATACTTCTGTAGATAAATAAACACGCAACCATTGAGAATTAAATCACTAAAAGAGTCTTATAATAAATATGAAGGCTGTTATGGTAAGATTGGGGTGACACCCTTTTGACTTAAGGAACTATTGCTAATAATAACAACATTAACAATTTTTAAAGAGATATAATGTACATAATGAAATATGAAAAAACCTTAACCCATCAACTGTCTTGGACTCTTCATAATTGTGTAACAACTGATCTTGATTGTCTTAGCAATGCTTAGGGTATTAAGAAAGCACAGGTGTAGGTGTTTCTGGGTGGGAGATGGAGGCATGATGACTTTGGGGTCAATAATGCACTCCTGGCACTTTGCTCCTTGGAAACTCATCTGTCACAGTCAGCCAGGTTTCTGTGGACTCAAACTTCTGAAACTGTAAGCCAAAAAAAAAATTCTTTAAGTTGTGTATGTCAAGTACTCTTTCCCAGGAAATAATAATAATAATAATAATAATAATAATAATAATAATAACTGATGCTACAGTAATACATGCTATACATAACACATGCTGGTGTCACAGGTTACTATCAATTAGGTGGCTTAAGAATAATATGAAATTATTTCCCAGGATTCAGAAGGCTAAGAAACCTAAGACCAAGTTATGGATGCAGGTAAAAAATCATGTCTTGGCTCAGTTATCTTCATGTGGCAAAGAGACTAACTGAGCTATCTTTAGGGTCTTTTATAAGGGCCCAAATTCCATTAATGAGAAGTCATCTCTCAAGACCTACCCATTTTCTAAAACACTCATCAATACCACTATATTCATAATTAGATTTTAACCATAATCAGAGATTAAAGGGTGTAAGCCCGAAGATCTGGTTGAGAGTTTGCTTTGTCATGTCATGTAACATATAGATAGATCAAATATGTGAGAAATCCAGATGTGGTGAGTGAAGCTTAAATACTGAAATAAATATCACTCAATTAAAATAAATATGTTATTGATTTAACAATTATTAATAATTACAGGGTTTTTTGTAATCCAAATGCCTGATTTATTTGAAATAAATGAAGTTACTAACAAAATGGTTTGGGTTTAATGATATGTAGAATTTACTACAGTTTATATATAATAACTTTTATGTGGTAAATACCATCAATTGAAATATTTGAAAGAAATATTGTCCCTTCATTAATCTGTCTTTTATAAGTGCTGTGATAATAGTTCGTTTCAGAGTCTAAGTTTCTATTTTATAGGCATTGTGTATGCATTCATTGAGTGCCATATGTTCATTGCAAACAGAATATCATACGAAGAAAGAGATCGTGGCTATATTTAATGAGCATATGTTTCTTTTTAATTTAATTTTCAGGCCATATATATGAAATTCTGACCTAACCTGTCATGAGACTGAAGTGTGTCCAAAGGACCCTGTCTCTCAATGACTGTGATTGCTCAGAATTTGGGCACTTTATTCGAACCATGACATGAATGATTGTTCTATTAACACGGGCAAAGAAAAGACAGTGTTACACTGGACACATTAAACTGCAAAGATTTAACTGTGATGTATCATGTTAGTATAATCTACCACTTTAGGAAACTTGCTGGCAACATTAGATAAACTTAAAATTTATTCTGTTGGAATCCTTAGTTGCATAAGCTATCAAACTCTTTTTTGATTTGGTTGGGTGATTTATACATAGAGGAAAAACTTCACAAACCTAATTTTTTAATTCTATTAAACATTAAAAGTAATAAAAAGAGGAATATATTTAAAGAGTTTATGCGTGACTCTAAATTTAAACATAATATATATGTAATAATAGAACCGAGTAATCATGTAAAATCTCACAAAGATCTTTAATATTGATTTTACTTTGATTACTCTGTTTTCAAAGCAAAATGTTTTTCTCAGAAAATAATACATATATTTTGTATTTTGTTCAGCATGAAGGTCTGAGTAGGTTTTAAATTTTATATGGTGAAAAATATTTATCTCTAAATTATCAAAATAGGAATTAGCATGTGCTTAGAGATAAATGCTAATTAAAGCAGAAACATTACATTCGTAAGTGCTCTGCAAATATATTAAGTTATTAATGTTTTCATAATTTAGCATTTAGGTTTATAAAATTTTTGTGTCTATAATAAATCTTATTCTCTGTGGTAATTGTTATAGCTAAATAGAAAGATGATTGATGGTGTCAGCTTTATTGAAATAAATGCACAAGGGTATGAATAAATTGTTGTCTTGTCAGTTATCACTTTTTCTGTGCAAATTAGCACTTTTTTATTTTTGAATTCAAATCTACACAGACACTGAGAAAAAACATTTTTATTTTTATTGAATAAATTACTTTCAAAACAATACTTTGGAAAATTATTTTAGGCTGTGTTCATTTATACCTAAACATTACATTAATTTTATTTTGAAAGTCTTTTCACATGTATGCTTTAAGATATCACGTAATTATATTATTAGTTTAATTATTGTAGGTAATAAAGAAGAAAATACAAACATGTTTAGAGGCTAATACATGATTGTAGTTCAAGAAAGTGGATCCAGATAAGTTGATTTTAAAAAGAATATAAATAAGAGTATAAGTAGGACTAAATTTTAAAAAATGAGATGAAGTCATTGCCCTGAAACTAAACTCGGCTCTTGATGGTATTTGTGGGAATGTGGCCTAGCTAGCGCTTAGAAGTGGGTGTCTAATCACTTCTATAATCAGATTAATCAGAAGGTAACGCATTTCTTTGAATGCGGTCAAGATTGTAAATTGAGAAAATTTAGAATCAAGAAAAAGTGTGCAGTCATTATTTGATGGAATGTGAAAAAGGAATGCTTAAGAGAAAGTCACAGAGCTGTTGATTTGCTTTGATATCATTACAGCTTGTCGACCTTCTATGTTTTTGAATATCATCTGTTTGTAGGGATTTTTCTTCTTGCAATTCTACATGGTCAAGAATTAGAAGCAAAACCTAGAATTGAAAAAAAAATGGTTCACTATTATTTTATTTTGTTTTTATATCTATTGGGTACATAAGTATGGTTTTGAACATTCAACACAGAGGATTCGGTAGAAAATTCATGAGCAAAATATTCTATCAGTAAATAAAGAAAATAAATCTTAGATGCATGTTAGATTGTTTATTAGGCAACATAAAATAAAATACAATAGAGTATAAGTGAGAAGGAAAGGCAAATGGGTTGAAAAAGTATTCTATTTTTCTTTCCTGTAATATGAAGGAGGACTTAATAATGACAAGGGTCAAGAAGTGATGAAAGCAAGATTGCCTTAAAGTTACATGAAAGGGTGTTCCGGGAATAAATGTCAAGAAAGTGGGACGCTTGATTTTATCGCACAAATGGACTCCCATGACCCAATCACAGAAAACTCCATGTTATTTATAAATGTTGAATTCACTACAATTTGTTGTACATGTCAAAGTGACAGTTCTGGCTTTAAATTCCAAGGCTATCTCAGCATGAAGACATACAGACAGTGAACAATAAAGAATCAAATATTACCTAATAATCATCTGTCTTCATTAATGAGGTTTTAACAACTTCATGATGGGATTTATTAGCAATGACATTAGAAATTACTCACTGTGGCTCAGCAGACTGAATGTTCTTTTCAGACTGGCAAATGACAAAAATAAAGTCATAAGAGTAGGAAGTATTAATACCTTCAGTAAAAACAGAAAATGAGCAAGCCCTATGACCAACACTTCCTCCTATGTGATGACTTTACTGTTAACAGAATGATGACAGTAAAATAGCAAAATAGCATGTTCCTCATTTGTCAGACTACCACATAGTAGAGAAAGATGGTGACTAGCAATACCTTTGCCATTAGTGATCCGTCCTCATCTATAAGACAATGATGAGTGGAAATACATTAGCTAACAAAACACACATTGTCAATATATTACCTCTTTGCTTTTAGCTACTATCTTGAATAAATTTAGAGTAAGAGAAACGTCAGAGTAAGGTATTAGCCATTTGTTTAAAGTTAAGGACTATTTCATTTTAGTTTCGCTAAGTCTCTACGTGTAATGCCAAACACTTTTTGCTTAGGTATTGAGTAGAGAGGACTTGAAGGCAATGCATGACATTCAGAGCTATGATAGAGAACACAGCATTGAAGTCACGACTCAAGTTATTTTTTGACCTATGGTAAGGAGGCTAAGGTGTCTCCACAGATATCCATGTCCTAATTCCAGCAATCAATAAACCTGTTGTGCCATATGTTGGCTTTCACAATTTCTGAAATTAAAATTATGGAATCAAGGTATTACCAAGGTCACCCTTCCTCTGAAACTCTGAACAGACCGGTGTCTTCATCGCTTCAGGTTGTGACTGTTGAAGCTTGATGTCGCTGCACTTGAATCTGTATCACTCCACTTTGGCGTTTCCATTGCGTGCTGACATCCATGTTTGTCTCTGTGTCTAACCTCTAATTATAAGAAGGAATATTGGGATAGCACTAATATTTATGATCTCGCCTCTGCTTGTCTACATCTTAAAAGATTCTGTTTCTGCATATTATTCAATTTACAGATTCCAGGGCTGGGATTTTTAACGTCTTTTTCAGGAATATGGTCTAAACCACAGCATATGTCAAAGAAGAATTAGGCTGTAAAACGAGCTACAGTTGCCAACCCATTCTTCTTAGAATACCCTGATAATCTTGCATTATCCAGTTGGACCAAATACAGCCTTGCTGGCTGGAAAGGAAGGAAACAGACAGACTGAGCTTCAACAGGTGCTCTGTCTAAAGCATAGAAGCCGAAAGTAATGTGGGGTACGCTGATCTCGGGGTGGGAAAGGAGTTCATGGGGCAGCAACTCTTGCGGGAGGAATTTAGGGATTAAAAAAGACGTGAAATCCAGTGCTATCCTGGGGCCAGCCAGGGGGACACAACCCTCCAGCATATAGATATTACCTCCTACAGAGATGTGACTTCTAGACCTTTAAAATAATTAATTTGTGTACTTTATAAGAACTGAAATTTATAATCATTGTTTATGAACACTAAATCATGTAATGACTGAGAATTTTAGATAAATTATTTTAACACAATCTTTTCCAAATATGTAATCTGCAAATGTGTAAAAGCACTGCAAGCTAATATTCAGTAGATAGAATACATACAAATCACGAATTGCCTAGAACCCCACAATTCAGAGTGACCCAAAGATCAGCACCATGAATGACCCTAGGATAGTCTTAGTAGGTGGATTCAGATCTCATTCAACCACTTTTGAGTCACAGTCCACTTGTGAAAGGGATATCCTGGTAATTCTAATGTGCTAAGAGTCACTGACCTAATGTGCAGCACACTGAGAACCAGAGGTTGGTTGCTTTACTTGGGCTGTGTATGACACGCTCAGAAAGTTTCCACATGAAGAGTGCATCTCATTTTCAAGATCTCCTCAGTGAGTACACAATAAATTGACTAGTGTTAATGTGATGTCATTGGAATCTGAGACAATAAAACTAATTTTTCTTTTCTCTCTTATTTCAAAAATATTCACTGTAAAGATTTAAAGGAAAAATCCTGATTATTTAACTTTTTAAATTAACTTTAGTTCTCTAAAAATACTTCAATTTATATAAAATATTTTAATTTTGCTATATTTCATTTTGTTGAACATATAAAGTTTAGATTTTTAAAATTGAAAATATAGCATTGTAAAATGGAAAAAAACATGAAAAATAAAATATTAATATCTCAGGAATATTTCATGTTATATTTTATTTATTTATTTATTTATTCTGTTGGGGCAGGGTCTCACTATCTAGTACAGGCAGGTCTTGAACTCACTGTGGAGCCGAGCCAGTCTTGGACTCATGACTATTCTGTTTCAGCCTCCTGAATACTGGAATTATAGGCATGTGCCCCCACACCCAGATTTATGTGGGAATTGAACTGAGAGCCTTGTGTTTGCCTAGGAAACAATTTAACTGCTGTGCCATTTCTCCAGCCCTGTATGTTATATTTTAAACTATTATCCTATATCACAGGTATCCAAATAAAAGAAACCAGAAGATGCTTATTACTGAAAATAATAACAAGAGTATAGTGGAAAGACTGATTTCATCTCTTCTTTATACTTAGGAAGATATGAATAAACATTCCTCAAGTCGAGTTAACTTCAAGCAAAATTTAATTGTATGAGATGATGTTATCGTTCACTACGTCATGATTCAAAAATTGTTGATAAAGAGGACTTCTGCTCTAGGTCAGTACATAAATTTTTTGCTCTAAAAGAATAAGCAAGCTACATTTTTTCACTTGTTGATATCACCTTATTGATACGTACTTACTAAACAAAACTAATTTTATGTTTTTTATGAATATCAGCAATTATCTTGAATGAGTAATAAGCACATGACTTTTGAATCTTCAGTTACATTTTTACTTATTTTTCAAAGTGAAAATGAGTTACTTCAATATCCGAAATTTAATATTAAATCTTATTTTTCTGGTGGTAGTCGGATAGCTCTGGGTTTTATTCCTCAGCATCACATAAATTGGGTGAGGTGGCCCGTGCCTGTAATCATAGCACTCTGAAGCTGAGATAGGAGGATTGCCCTGTGTTTGAGGCCAGCTGGTCTACACAGTGTGTTCGGGACCAGGACTAGACTTGACTACAGGGCAAAACCTGTCTCAAAAATAAATAAATAAATAAATAAAACCTACAATATTCAACCTTCTACAGTATAGAAAGGTTATAAAGACAAAATTGAAAACCATTTATATAAACATAATAGTTGTTATTCTTTTCCCTTTGAAAAAATTTTGTATGGTAAGTAACCAAAAATATACTCTTTTAAAGAATTATACATTTATTGTAATATTTGAAAAACTTCCATGATTGAAACACAAAATCAAATAAAGCTGGAATGCTTAATTTTAATAATCATTTTTACGTGGAGAATAGCTATATTTTTACTTGAAAAGGCAAGAAAATATACAAGTACTTTTAATCTTAAATGAAAATTTAGAAATTCTGATTTCATCTAAATGGGAATTTGACTCCTATTTCTAGATCTCGTCAAGCATGTTTTCTCTTAGACTTATATTTTCTGGACCTTCAAATGCCATGTGCTCTCCTATATACTTACCTGCACATCGACAAAATGACTGATCGATTTGTGTATATTTCCATGAAAATAAGTAGTTTTTAATAGAAGGAATTAAATGATAAACTAGTGGCAAAAGATTAAAAAAGATGAGGTGGGAATCTTTTGACATGCAAACGTATACCATGAAAGATAAATTCTTTTCACTTTACTTGCTTTATTTGAAAAAGAATGTGAGAATCAAATACTATGATTCCTGTATCACTTAAAAGATATTACAACTCTACACATCATTCCTTGTGAAAATTATGATTTGATAATGAATGTGAACTATTTAGTAAAGCACTTGACATGTAAAAATTATCCAGATTTTATTTAATATCATTTTCAATTCTAAACCTCTACTGCTTGGTGAATTTTTCTTCATTTCCTGCCTTCAGTGCTTAATGAGAATAAAGTGAGTCATTTTTACAAATTATTCATCTGTGCTCTTTCCTTACCCTCTCAGGTCACTGAAGGTGCAGCACTTAATTCAGTTGTTAACCATTTTAACCTGAGGGACTGTTGAAAATAAATCCTCTTTGCAAGGCTTTCTAAGGTCCACTGATGAAAACTGAATAGCCTGAGAATCAAGCAGATTAACTAAAACATTTTCTACTCAGACATCTATTAGAAAACTGATGTCTGGATAATACTAATCTGACATTGTGAACCCCTTTCATTTCAGCTTCATAAAATGAATAGGAAAATTAATGCATGAAGGCAGATTATCCCAAATATTATATTTTCTTTAAAATTATCATTTCAAACTAGCATCAGGATAATAATTATAGTGATTTTGCGATGAGAAATACTAGCTCATCTTTTTACAATCTTTTTCTGCTTACCTATCTCCGTAGCTATAATATACATATAATGATTTTTAAAGACAAACTGAAGACAAATCTGATTTTGTCAGGTTTTTCTCTTTTCTTCCAGCAAATGGAGAATTGCAAAAGTGGGTGATGCTCCAAATTATATATATATTATGCTACATTGAACAGAATTAGAAGACTGTAGTCTTAATTCAAACCCTGGCACAATTTATCTTATCGACTTTGAAACAGCATTCAAGTTGTCTGGACTATAATGTCTTCCTTAATTTATTTTTGAATTGCAATATCTCTAAAGTATCATAAAATATTTCTGAAATATAAGTGGTTGTTTAATTCAACTTGTCCATATCAAGCACTGCATTTATTTTTTTTTTTCATTTTTTACAAATTCTTGCTCACCATTGTGCAGTATTGAACATTAGTGATATACTTAATACTAGTACACAAATGATACAATATTATAACTTTGAGGAACTTTTGATTAGAAATTTTAAGAAGTACAACAAAATTCTTCAATGATACATAAAATGCATTCATCCAAATTCTAAGAAACTTTCAAAGATTGGAATTTCAGATATCTCAATATAATTATTTTCCACAAATTAATTCTCATATTATGTGCTCTTAATGAAAACCAAATGTGTTTTCATAATAAAGTGAGACTCAGACCTATTCATACTATTTACAGTATTCATTCTGAAGAACTTTTCTTCTTTAATAGATTCTAACTACAGTTTTACTGGGCTAAAGTAAAGCTAAAATATTCATGTCTAATGCCAATAGACCCAAGATTCTGTAATTTCCTCATGGAAATTTGTATTGAGTCATTTTCAGGTGACATTTTATATTGAGTCAATAACAAAGTATTTAAGGATTTGTCAGCCTCCTAAGACACTTAAAGTTGCTGAAGTTGTTTCAGTACTACTTGAGGTGATCTTGAAGCAGACTGTGTACACTGCTCTGAACAACTATTTTATTTGTGTATACAGATAAATGGATTTCATTTTAGGATATTTCTCCATGCATATAATATACTTTGATCATTTTGACCCTTTGGTACTCTTGATTATACAAAATTGTGAATTTTGCTGAAGTGATTTCAAAATAATACTTTTTAGAAAAAATACTACCTGATCCTGAACAAGATGAATCTCTCTCTCTCTCTCTGTCTCTCTCTCTCTCTGTGTCTCTCTTGAAATATATATATATATATATATATTAAATTTATAGAAAATTTATTGTACTTTATGTTTACATATAATCACTAATATATGTTATATGCATTTCATATTATAAGTCTTCTATGGTGAAAATATAAAATATGATTTTCAGTTTCCTCGAGAAAGAAGAAAGAAAAAATGGACCTGAGACTGAAAGTTGAATTGTCTGATCAAGATTTACATACTACTGCTAAATTATATTGTCAACCTTGTAATAAATTCTGATTAAGAAATTAAACCCTGTGAAAAGATTAGCAGAGCTAATTGATTTTGATCTGCTAACTTCAATTTGCAGTTTTAAAAAGGTGCAACTTCACCCAGATTTATGGTTTGAAGCTCTTGTGTTTGATTTAATGAAGTTTACATCTAAACTTATGAAGCATTTTGGTCAAGTGCATATATTTCTCTGAATGGAAACTATTTGCTTTAACTCCTGGGCTTCGGTTATCTTTTCAAAAATGTTCTCATTTAGCAATATTCAAGCATTAAAAGCAATAATTTTATGTACTACTATTTGTCAGCCATCAGTTTCTGCTTGCATGTAATTATGAGAACTTTTCTTGCCTCTATCCTATTTTATCAGCCTCCTGGACTTTTCCTGTAGTGATAGACATATGTTCGGGATGTTCTAATTCAGCTATTAACATGTCATATTGCACATAACAATCATTTATCATTAGAAGCTATTACAGGCTCTGAGAGAAGGAAGCCAGAATAATTATAAATTAACATTTGTAAAATGAAGGTTTTAAGAATCATAGTTTACAGAAATTTAGCACATTGAAAAGAGTTCCTTTTCAATATAAATAGGGAAAAATGATTGCGTGCTCTGTGTTCTAGTTTTTATTTCAAATAATTCATTAAATTTGGCATCAAATGAATATCAAAAAGATTCCTTTAAAAAAACAGTTCTACAACATTTCATGTATGAGTTAGCTCAACTTATTTTTGCAACCTACAAAAAATATTTAAGTCCAAGTAGACATTAATAAAACTTATTGATGTGTACAGTTCAAGAATAATTTTAATATTTATTTAAGAAGATTATATATATATATGTTTGATTGGAAATATGAAGAATTTTAAAGTCTATTTCTATTATAATTACCAAGCTCATTTTTTCAAAAGAATTTATAATTTCATAATTTTATTAACATCTCTTCCTCTACAAATTTCATTTTCCTACTTCTACACAAAAATATTTAAATGTCATCAAGATGTCTAATTTATATTACCTATGATTTCTTTCTGATTGGTATTCATATGTAGCTTTTTGAAAAACCACATTAATTTTAAAATCACAACCATTTTCACTACATGATTCATTCAGATTTCACCACTTTGCACATAACCTGTAGAACCTAAAATCCATCTGCTCTTTCCCTCCTACATGCTTAGAAAAATGGTCAGATCAATGACTGGTTTGTGCACAAAATGTAAGAAAGAAAAAAAATTTGATAATGAAGACAAGCACTATTTTAATTAAGTATCTAAAATAACAAAATCAATAGAGAAATATTCCAAAGCAAAACTTTCTATTGCTAATGTAGGCAGATTTTGCATTTTCTTTAAGTTTCGTGTGTCCCTGTTGTGAGATTGTCACCTACCTGTGGGACAAGCCACACAGCTTTCCATCTTGTATGTATTCCTCTTAATTCTATTTCAATACCTAATGGAATCATTATCTTTTACTTGTGTGGGAAGATGCATGCAGCGTTAGAGAGAAAAACTTCAAAGGCTAATTGAAGTTTAAGGCTCTGCTGTATATTCTGTATACTCTTGTTAGTTTGTATGAATACCTTAGAATCACTGGTAATTTGTGAGTACAATGGGAATGCAAATAAGTAATAATCAAATTGAATTATGTAAGTAATTATAACGTGTGTCCTCCTGCTTTTAAAAAAAAATAAAATTTGGATGGCATCTCCTAATGTCAGTGTTCATAGAAGCATGCATATTTGCAGGATCTTCGAAGCTAAAATGATTCATTTTTTTAAATATATATATTTAATAACTACCTTCTCTACTAAGAGAGGGTTCAGTTAATCTCTTTTTGTTAGATATTGTATTCCAAACATGTAGCACAATATCTGATAAACAATAGGAACGCAAAACAGAAAAAAAATAGTGTTTGAACATATGGGTCTCAGACTGGCATTAAATATTTTATTTTTCCAATATTATAATACAGGAGCTAGAATAAAGTTTAAGTCAAGGAAATCATTAGAATATTATATAGCTATGTTCAGCTATGCAAGTTGATGCCTGGATTTCCAGGATGAATTGTAATTATAAAACTTACTATGATATTAAGTTAATGTATCAAAAATAAAGCATTCATGATTAACTCCTGTTATGATTATAGTATGTGCCTACATCCTTATAATTATTTATCTTAATATATTTCAAAACACACTAAATGGAAAGCTACATTTTCAAAATGACAAGCTTTCTTTGTAAGAAAATGTCAAAGTAAGAGTCAAAAACATCACAGTGAAAGAAAAATTAAAAATGTAACGACTAGGTACCAGGATATAAACAATAACTATGTATCTAAAAAATTATGTTGTAAGTTATTCACTTCTTGGTTACATAATTTGGTGAACTACAGACTCCTGGGATGTACAATGTTTCAAAACTTTATAGATGATTAAAAATTAGCTTTTAACACTGTTAAATTTGTCTAATACAGTAAACAGACTACCTTTACAAGACTATCCACAAACTCTAAACAAATAGTGACATCTGAAGCATTGGCTTTCAGGAAATTCTTGTCATTTTTTTTATTTAAAGCAATATTCTAACATGTAGTAAAACACCGGGTGTATGTTTCTGTCCCCAGAGGTTACTTCACATTTCCAAACGTTTATCAAAATTCATCTCAAGTATCTGTAATTTAATATAGGTTTTTCATTTTAGTCAGATGCTGTGCTTCAAAGGGCAGGATGATAGAGATACAGTCCTTCCACAACAGCTAGCACCCCGCTAAGAAAAGCTTAGTTTTAGAAAAATATAAAATATTTTACTCTAAAAAGTGCCCAGGTTAAATTGTTTCAAATATACCCTGAAACATAAACCCTGAATCTGAGGCACTGGGGTGTGAAGTAAAAGAATTGTTGCAGGTGACCACTGCGTTCTCTCACTCCCCCAAGAAATGTGTTTGCCAAATCCAGAGAGCTGCATAGCAGAAAAAGCAGGTGACATCTGAGACAAAGTGTTCACAGGTAAAACCAATAGAGTAATTACTGATGGACATAAGAAAACACTGCAGTAACGCTACTTGTTTCCAAAGTCTTAATTAAGGCATCACAGGAACATTAGAAGAGCACAAGCTTTCAGAATGCAACTCCAAAATATTTATGAATGGGAAAACAATTATAATTCACCTATAAATCTGTTATTAGAGTTCACATGACATTTTAATTATAGAATTAAGAACAACTTTCAAACTTTTCAACAAATGTACATAATTTAACTTCTGCAAAAATTTTGAATCCTATAAATGAACACTTTCTGGGAAAGAAATGGCCATAAACCCAAATTTTAGCTTAACCTACAGTCGTACTGAAATGGTATACACATTAGGATTTTATTAAAGTTGAATATTTAAGACAATTCTGGAGTTTGCACTTCTTTTCTGTTTTAAAAGACTGTTACACTCAAAACTTGACCATCTACATGTGTCCATAATTAAATTACATTTAAAAACTGTAAAGACTAGCATATGTTTCATTCGAAGTGTAGGACTGCAACGTGTAATTAAAATCAAAGACATTTAGAGTCAGGATTAACTTGAAAGAACACTGGGTAAGCACCTTCTTTTCAGCCTAGCAAGCTGACAAATGGAACCGTTTGATATCAGTTTCCCAGTTATGGAGAGACCACTATTCTCCTGAATGCTGATACCCTAAATAAAAGTAAAATGTATTTGTGGAAGATTTGTGGAAACACACTTAATACTAAGAAAACACAATTATATTAATGTGTTGTTAGTTCAAAGTCTTAAGTCATAACTATTAAGAAGACATTTATTTACTATAAATTTATGTGAAGCCATGGATAAATACATATTAACAACAGTTTAGGCTGTGAGACCTGAAATTTCTATGCATAGTAAAATAAATAAAATAAAATAAATATTTATTTTGTTATAAATAAAGCCAGAGAAATAATTTTTTCTGCAACTGATCACAAAAATTTCTTAATGCAAATTTGTGTGACATATTTATGTCAACCTTAATCATCCTTCAAATTTAAGATCATTATTATACTAGTACTTTCAAATTTACATTAATACAAAGATAAAGAAATGCTTACAATGAGAAATAAAAAAAACATAATTCAGGGGCTAGAAATTCACAATCATAATTTAGCAAGCTAGCAAAATAATCATCACAAAATAAATTTAAGGGCAAAATATTAGAAAAGCTGCTGTGATAGAAAAAAACATTGAATTATAAATGTAAATTGAGACATTGGGTAGAAAATTTATCTTATTATCTTAAATTTTAAAAATAATTTTCAGCACTAAATGTGCATATCTCAAAATTTGTCTGCCTGATTTCCAGCAGTGGTTGGGGAAATTGGAAAGTCGGACGACTGCATGACAAACCTCTTTGGCAGCTCTGTTGCTGCAGGGCATTGGTATGTAAAATTTCTACATTACCAGTGGACACTAGCAGAGAAAAAAGTGATTCTTCCTTTGTTATAATAGTGTTTTTGAAATTAAATATACTGATAAAAATAAAAGGAATATTTGAAAATGCCTGTGTGAATTAGGCAAAAAAGTAGTAATATTAAAGTTTCTCGTTAATATTTTGAGACCATTCCAATAATTCAATATCTTGAACCCAACTTTCAAAATGAATGTTCACATGTTTAAAATTCTAGTCAGTGTTTTCCTGAATTTCTAGCATACTCCCGTGGATATTTGTCTCCTTCCTCTGTTTATGCAGTCAGCTAGCTGGCATGCTGAGATGAAGGAATAAGGATTCCTACTAAAAGATGCTAACTTCTTGAACTTTATGAGACATTCTTTTGAATGATTTCTTATGTCCTTGATATACTGAGCCCAACGTAGCAACTTTAGTCTAGAAAACTGATTATAAAATATTCATGAGAAATCCAATTGCTACTATTCTGTAAAAAAATAAAAAAAAATTGAAAAGTTGGAAAAATGCATTTATTTTGTAAAAAAAAAAAAATATCTGCTTCCTCTAATTTCAGAGAACAAAAATGCAATTTTCATAAAATGACTGAACACTGTAACAAACAAGAGGATTTTCATACATATGCTGTAGTCCTTTCTAGCTGCCACTGTCCAACTTGGAAACAGATGGCTTCTTGCAATAGGATATTCTACTTAAAAATGTCCCACTGAGAGTCTGAATGACAATTTCAACAAGGATTAGCAAGAAGAAATGAAAATTAAATACTTTCATGGAGTGAAGGTATTTGATGGTAATATTAGTGTTTTGTGTTGATCCTGGATTTCATTGTACGACTTTAATATTACTATATTTTGATGTCAAGCACAAGCTGTGTCAATATCATATGTCATTTGGCTTTATCCTGCAATTACAAAGAGTTCATGACAGGGCTCAGTGGGTAGTCAACACACACAACACAAGTAACTGCCTTTGAAAGTCATGAAGTACAACAATAAAATAAGGACTGCTGAATGAAGTATGTTATTTAAAAAGACCAACACCGATATTGACGAAGGACACATCCCAATCCTGTATTTCAGCTCGATTGCCCTTCTTCCCATCTTCTAAATTGTGCTATTGTAATACAACTATTAGACTCCAGAGGAAAGGAGCCTGCTCTGGACACTTCACTGCATAATGCTTCTTAATGTTAATTATTGAGACTGTACAATCTATAACCTTGATTTTTTTTTTTTTCTTTTCAGATGCAATTCTTAGTGCTGGCAAAGTAAGAGTCATTGAGTAAAAGCTGTTCTTAGAACTATCCCTCTTCAGCTTTCAATGAGACATTTGCTTTTCCACATCCCCCATGGGGGGGAAAATACTTACTAGGAATGTCCTGTCTCAGACGGACCCAGAATGTAAATATTTCTTCTGAAAAGGGGGAGGGATTAACAGCTAACAGAATTAGTTAAGGAAAAAATAGTTTTAAAATGATTCAAATGCAATGAAAATTATATGCTTCTCTATAAGTATGTATTCTCAGAATGCCAAAATCTTTTCAGTCATTTTGTTGAGTTGTGCACAGGAGTTACAGCTATTAATATTTATAATATAGGCAGAATTATCAAAGTTAAAGAATTCATGAAAATCATTTTCGAGAGAAAAATGACAATTAGAAAATAGATACAGAACTGAGAATTGATATACATACAAATTGCAGTAGAGAAATAACAATGAAGATTAATGCAGAAGTAAGAGCAAAAATGTTCAATACTGATTATCAGCTTTTTAGATGGATCTAAATATTATTTTACAGTATGATAAAGTTTTATGTAAGCCATTATGTTATCAAATACTTTCCTATCCAGGGTTCTTATTTGTTCTTCCAGAAATAAACTCTTCTTTGCTTACATATTATAATTTAACAACTCCTCAGTATTTCGTGTGCATGGAAAACATATTGACATTAATAATAATATTTATATTTAAGTCTGTAAGTACTTATTCATATTTTCTAAAATTGTTTTTATCATGACTAGTATTTGTTCTTAAACTTTGAAAATGTCATATTTAAAGATGACATTTTGACTACATCAAATCAATCCAAAAAGTGCTTTTATTACAAATTCTATTGTTTCCTAATTTTCTTTTGAGTTTTATTCGAGATTTTTAACGTATTATTAGCTTCTTAAACTATAATTTCTAAAGAAATTTTTGCGGATTCCTGAAACTCTACCAGGCTAATTGTTTCACACTAGAAAAAAAAAAATGAGTTTATCTTTACCAAATGCAGGTTGGAGCCAACAATACAAAATTATTTTAATTTTGTAGAAATTTTTCAGAAAAGGAACTACAAATGGCCAACAATCACAAGAAAAACTGCTCAACATCACTGGTCCCCAGAAAAAAAATGTAAAAATAATGAGGTTTCATATTACCCCAGTGAGAATGGTTACAATACGAACACAAGCAATGAGAACTCAAAAAAAAAAAAAAATACACTTCTACACTGTTGGTGGTACTACAATCTGGTTTAACCATTATGTAAAGCAGTTTTGAGATTCATTGGAGAGTTGAGACTAGAGATCCTATTTTATCCAGTTACAGCTCTATTGGGCACCTTCTGAATAGAAATTAATTCAATATACCATAAAGACACATGCATATCCATGTTTATAGCAGCACAATTCATTCATTCCAGCTACATTCTGAAAACGATGTAATTGATCATCAATAGAAAAATGGGTAAAGGAAGGTGTGGTACCTATGCACAAAGGAATACTATGCAACCATAAAGACATGGATATGGAGTATTTGAAAGAAAATGGGGCCACCTTGATTTAATAATGCCCAGCGACAAGGAACAAATGTAAAAGCAAAACTACTGATGGGTGTTTCTTTTATGAAATTCACAAAAATAATCACATGAAGAAGGCAGGGCAGGAAGATGGGCAGTGGACTCTGTCTTAGTTACCTTTCATTGCTGTGACTCAGTAACCGACACCCACAAATTGAGGAAAGGAAAGGTTTATTTTAGCTCACAGTTTCAGAAGATCATTGTCCATTCAAGGGTGGCTGGCAGCAATCAAAGTACATGGCAGAGACAGAGGTGGAGGCAGCTTCTCAGGAAATCACAGACAGGAAGGCAAGTTGAAACTACTGTAGTCCAGTCCTAGTCACAATCCTCCAAGGAAGGCAGTTTATATATCCTTCAAGGTCTCCATCCAGTGACTAGCCCCTCCTGCATCTAGGTGTGGAAGGTGTGACCACTACACACAGTTAATCCCGATTTGCATGTCGTTAGTCCTAACTTACACGCCTTTAGTCTTAACTCACACACCTTTAATCCTAACTTGCCTATAATCCACCCCTCCAGACTAGATGCCAATCCACCAACATCACATGGTTCCATAGACAATCCAAAATATTAGAATCCATAAGACTTTAGGGGGACACACCAGATCCTAACCACAACAGACTCCTTGCGAAGGAATTAATCTCTGAGAGTGGCAAGGGAAAAGGCTCAGGGGTAGCATAAGAGGGAAGGGAAAAGAGGCCAAAATAGGCGTAGATGGTCATTTTGTTCCCAAGGCAGGTGTTTCCAATCTGTTAATGAGTCTGTACTTCATGCATACATATATACTATGTACAGGCTCAGGGTGAACACCCTTGGTTCTATCCCCAGTACAAATAAAAATGCATTAAACAAAAGAAAATAAACATTTCAATTTTTTTTATTTTGCAGTCCATGCACTTACAAATTTATATAAATTTGAACTTTATCGAAGGGCATGCTCATTCTTGGCTGCAGAAGAGAGCTATCAGAAGAAATTTTCAATTTTTCTTCTTGCATCCTCAGAATACTATTTATATTCCTTATGTTTCAAACATAGCAGAATGCCAGGAGAACCATACAAATTAAAATTAATGATGATGGACTCTATAATAGTTTTGTACAAAAGCCTCTGATCACCACCTAACAATCTTAAGCTATTGTGACATTGGATAGATAAACATTTCTGAATAGAAAGTAGTATTTCTGACAGTTATTACTGCTACTAATAATGAGTTCTATCCATCTTGCACAAACTTTTTTAATGATAGTGTAGCATCAATTTTATATTAATTCTTTTTAATATAAGAACATGTTTAAATTTTGTGAGACAGAAAAGGAATGTGTATAAACTAAAATTTGGGGAAAAGTTACTTTCTATTACTTACTCACACCAAAGACAAGAGTAAAAATATTCTCCTCTTAATTATCTTTAATAATCTATTAAATTAGTTAGCTAACATTTTTATGCAGGTATGCTGTGTTTCTAATGAATTTTAATTGACAGTATAAGAATCCTAGAAAATCAAATCAAAATCAAAATTATCCTTTAAATTTATTAAAAATTATAGCAGAAGCAAAACCGGTACACACATGTTGCTATTTAACAGCAATGACATATTTAACATTTATAGTAAATATACATAATAACATATATATAACAAAATGTTCTGTCAGATGGTACCTAATATAATAGGAGACTTCTTTTTGTTTTTCAAATACGATTGCATGGAGAGGATAAAAGATATAAACTTTTGAAAATTTGAGATACAGGATCAGGTAGAAAGATTTTGGAAACATGTACATGCATGTACAGAGAACACACACATGTGTATACACACAAAGATCCGTACTCTAAGGGGAAATATGCTAGAAATATGCCTTGTGAAACAATAATCTTTCTAAATACAGTTGAAATTTTCCAGTATTCTCATGACTTCCATTTTAGTTTTAATACACATTTTTCCTGCTCGTTTTCTGCTATCAACCTAGAAGAAAACCGGAAAAGAGGATGTGGGAGTCCCAGGAATTGGCACTACAAACTTGTCGCGTCTCCCTCGACCCGCAAGAAAGACGCAACAGCCGCGGTTCTTCTCCAAGCTTTATTCAGGCCTCTTCTTAACCTTGTGCTCCAGCACCTTCTCTTTTCTCTCCTTCTTCCTCTCCTCCTCTCGCCCAGCTAAGCTGCAAGCAATTTTATAAGCCCCACAAGCCTATCATATCTCACTACGTGGCCCTTTTAGATAGGAGCCTGCACATGAGGAGATCAGTGGCCAGTCCGCGATTTCCACATATGGAGTTGTTTATCACATTTTATTAGGAGGTGTGGCTGCCACGCAGGCGCCATCTTTTGGGTGCGGCATCTAATCCTGCCCCTTGGCCCGTTGCCCGGCGCCATCTTAGGGTTTGGCTCCCCACACAAACTAATGTAACCAAACGCCATAATCTACTAACGAGAGTAAGATTATATCTAAAGTAATAAGTCAATAGGCAACAGAAGAAATGCTGATTGACTATACATTTACAAAGCAATAGTGCATTATATGAGTAATTCAGAGCTAGAATATGGAAGGTATTGGTCAGAAATTCTCTTGCTGGTTTCTATTTTCCTTATAAATAAATATTTTTTCTTATTTTCCAGCTTTTTATTTCCCTAATCCTCCAAAGGATTATAATTATTCATTAGATATATCTACATATACAACTTAATATGTTCATTGGTGTTTTTGAGCACTCAGACTATATTAAAAGTAATTTGAACTCAAACATTATTTATTTGTCTGGATCATTCTTCCTAAACTATGGTTGTTTTCTTCCTACATCTTTTCTAATATTGTATTCATTACAGTTTTCTATGATTATCTGTCTATTATTAGTGTTTTGGGGCAAACTCTTTAACCTGCAAAAGATAACAAACTTAAAATATAAAGATAAATAATGAGATTCAACAAAAATGTAATATCCTTATTGATTAATGGAAAAGACTTCGTTCTAACCCAGGTTTTATTATGTATGTGTGTGTCATCTTATTCCTAACCAACTTTAAGCACTGATTTCTTCCAATATAAAAATAAATAGATGACAAAAGTACCTTGTGGAGGAGTTGTAAAAATTTTATAAGTATTATTTGCAAAAATCATTCATGTAATGTCTGTCTCATAGGATCTCTTCACATGAAGGAACCATTGTTAACAGTTAATGACCACCTACAGCACTGGTTGATATTTTCCGAGGAATTCAAGGGAAGAAAATTATTCAAAGGGCATCTCTACTGGGGAATTTATGAAACAGTATCAGAGAAAACCTTTGCCTAAACGCTGCCTAGAAAGGAAAATATCAACGTGTGTAATGCTGTGAAAGCATTGCTTCCAAGGGCCATTGAAGAATGACAGATCTCATCTATGGAGTAGACTGAATTGACAAGGGAAGAGGAGAACAAATCCTGCTGTCACGACGAATTCAGAGGACCTTCCCAGAACAAAAGGTACCTTGCAACTTCTTCCGCGCACTCTATGTTGTTTAGTCGCTTTCAGACTGGCAGTATCTGCTCCACACCTGGGCAGCTCGCACACAACCAGTGATGTGCTGTCTTTCCTGAGGAGCTGGCAGTCTCTCAGAGCTTCTTTCCAGTCCTGTAACTCAGTGCTTATTTCCTTTGTAGAATTCGTCTTTGAATTTGCCTTTCCAACACAAAAGCAAAACTCTAGGGGATCACGCTGAGCTTTGCTTAGTGAGAAGCTTTAAGTACACAGGGTACTTTGTGTATCCCAAAGTAAACAGCATGGTCTTAAACAAAACTACTACACCTCACCACTCTGCTTTTTAGCTGCATGGAAGATGAAGACAGTCACCTCTCTCTACACTCCCTGGGCGGTACCGTAGCCTGAATAAACCTTTTCCTTTGAAGGGAAATTGAGGTGGACTGTCTCTAATCTTGCTGATTCTTCTGAGGGCCAGAGAGTAAGAAGCTGGGAATTCAACATTCTTTAGAGTTATAAGATAATAATTTCCATATTTACCTCTCCCTTTTTTTCACAGACTATGACATTATTTTCACACCATCTTTACTTTCAAGATTCAATTTCAGAAATTCTGGCATCACTCTCTTACTTAGAAAGTATATACCCATATTTTTTTCACTGAATAATACATTTTCTTCTTTTCTTTTTTAGCTTGGAAGATGTACATTTTTCTAAATGATAAGGGTACTTTAGATCTTCTAAATTAATAGTCCCCAGATACTTTGGCACAGGGGACCGCGTTTGTGGAAGGACATTTTTTCAGACGTTGCAGGAGAAGATGATTTAAGGAAGACTCAAGCTTATTCCACAGACTGTGCGCTATGTTTCTACATTATTATGTAGTAATATACAATGAAATCATTATATAATAAGGAAATAATAGTCATCTGTGTTTGAAGCTGCTCTCCAGGGCCAAAATCCCCACCTCGATTCCTCTTCCTCTCTTAACAAGCCGACAACGAAGGCGTCTTGCATATACAGTCCATGGTCTAATTCACAGACCAAAGGAGTCTAAAGCTGCCGCTCAGAATGTCGTGTGAGCTCTAGGCAAAGGCCAAAATCTCACAGGAAACAGTCTTTTAAAAGTATAATTAATTTTAACTTGACAATTATTTGTATCAAAATTATATATATATATATATATATATATATATATATATATATATATATTCACAACTTGTTTTGAGTTTTAAAGCCTACTGAGTACAACAAATACTTAATTTAATCACTATATGACAAGGCCCGGCTTCAGTCTCACTGAATAATTTCTCTTAAGTAGTTTTGTGTAAATTTAACATTCTTTATTAAAAATTCTTGAACTTCACAGCAAAATTTAATACTATAATCATAATTATTGAATGCGTAGTAATGATTTTGAAATAGTTTTGTTGATAATTTAACAGTAGAGAGGTTTTAAAACATCTTCACTGTATATATAATTTGGGTTTATCTAATTCTATTTCAAAATATAAAAAAATATAGTAAATATTACAGAATTTTGCAAATATTCATTTTATCTAGCCATAAATATATTTTGTATAAAATATGGCAGGGGATTCCTTCACAATTATTTTTAGTGCTTTTATAAGCAAAAGAGTTATGCTCAAGCACATATCTTATTTGTGTGGCACACACAGAAACACTTGCACAGACACACAGACACACATATGCACACACAAACGTGCACATGCAGATGCATACAGACATGCAAACATACATACACACAGATGCATATATACACAAACTCATGAACTCATTTTTACTTCATACTCTCATCTGATCTGCTGGAAAATATTTCTATATTTTATGTTCAAAAGAATAATAATAATAATCTCACATTAAAGAGATTGGTTGGATTCAGAGAAGAGGCATCAAGATTTAACTACTGAGACCCATTTGAGGAATAGGAAGCTGAGTTAGAGTGACTTAAGTGAAATTATTTAGATGCAGAAGATTAATATGTTAAGTACTGTATAGTTTCTCTGACTTGGAAAACCCAGAACACAGACATTCTATAGACCCAGACGAAGTGATAGCCGGAGTTGAGGGAAGGGATAGGGAGGAGGTGGGAGGGTTGAAATGGGAAGGGAGTGTAAAATTGATAAGATACCTATGTGCACGGTATACCCAAATTCATTGTAAACTCTATGTATTATGTATGTATATTAATAAAAATAGTGGAGAATATGTCAACATAGTATAAGGAGATTCACATGTTTGAGCTCAGCCTAGGCAGCTTAGCAACTTGGTATGATGCTGTCTTATAATAAAAAATAAAGGCTGACCTGAGGAATCAGCTCAGTGGTTAAGCTCAGGGATTGTTTTCCAGCACCAAAATCAATACATATATGTTAGTACATATGAAAATACAATTAATAATATTTTGTGTTTTCTTCAATAAATTCAACATAGTTGAGAATAAAATGTGTGGCATTTCAGTTGCTTAGATCCATCATAAGGTAAATATATAAACTGAGAGTGAATACCTTAGTCTTTTTTCTGTCATTTAATATCCATAATCTATGAGACCATATGCCATAAGAATTCACACATATGTAATATATATATATATATATATATATATATATATATATATATATATATAAATGTGTATTCACTGGCATGAGAATAAATTACCACATTTCAGTATTTTCATGTTATTAAATTATACTCTCTAATGTAAATAAATGCTATACAATTGTTAAAAATAAATTTCAGGAATATGATAATGATTAAAAGCAGAAATAAATTGAAGTATCAACAATGAGAACCCATTCATGTAAAGCTTGAAATCATGAAAAACCAGAACATATTTCAATTAGTGGTACATTTGTTACAATTATAAAAAAAGAAAGATTAATGTCTTAGGATAGTTGTTTCTTTTTAAGAAGGTCAAAACATTGAATCATCAGCTCTTTTGGATCCTCATAAATACTAATAATCTCTTATGTAATATGTGTTTGTTAGGCACTAAAAACATAAAGCAGGGTTAAGTAAAAATTTAGCATTTAGTAATTCACATTGCTCCTTCTCAAAGTTGATTGATATACAGAAATCCTGCTGAACTATTTAAAATTCACCTTAAAAAGACTTAGAGCTATTTCACTACATTGAAGTTGCAAGGATGAAATGGGTCTGATCAGTCCTGAATTTGAAAATACCAATATTTGCAAAGACATAAAGATTGTGTAAAGAAAAAATCAGGCACCATTACAATTGTTCTTGAAAATTGTATTTAGGGAGAAATTAGACATTTAGAACAAGGGTAAATATGATATATGCATAAGTATTTTTTTATTTTCTCATATATTATGGTTGTTAATAAATACTCTGATATTTAGACTAACTTTGTATAAGTCATCAAATCATTAGTGCTCTCAATGATAAAAATTTTATTTTCCAAAATGTCAACTTTTGGTCGTTTTTAACCTCCCATGCTGCCATATAATAATCATAGTTATGGATCAGTCCAGAAAAGAAATTCTAGAACTAAATTTACATTTATTTCTGCTTTCACAAGATCAAGTCTCTATAAATCTTTTTATCTTGCAAATCCCTTATTATTTGCTCTATAGTTTTATTTTCAAACAAAATAATGAAGTTAATATATTTCTAAATTTCTGATTTGGATTTTTGCATTTGTTCATTTAATTGGCTTTAAGAACTGAATCTACTGTGATGGAAATTCTGAGTGTTTATACAGTATTCTAGTAATGACTTTCACAGCTTTAGTAATATGCACAGATGTTTAATTAGGTTCTGCTGAACTACACACTTATTAAAAATATTAGTGATTCGCTTACAAATCCCTTAGAATATTCAAATAATATGTTAAAATAGCTCAAAATAGTCTGAAATACAAACAGAAATGAAAGCTGAAGAAAATGAACATATGTTTAAAACATATTGCACTTATCTCATTTGTATGAATTTGTTAACCTAAATAAAAGAAGATTTTTAATAAGAAAATATGTCTAGAAATTATTGCATGGACAGACGATTCACGCACAAAGATACCACAAAACCATAGGCTTAATATAAACTGACATCTTTATGTTAGAATATGATTTGCTATAGCATTCCCTGGGCTCTTGGTTTTAGTACCAATGCTACTTTCTTAGAGCAAAATAAGCAATTTTATTCATGTTTATTTCAGATATTCTCACTACGATTTCCTTTCATTAGTAACTTTCTGTATTAATAGTATGTATTAGGTGTATTGACACAAAAATTAAATATCATATATTTCATCCATTTAAAGTTTACCATTAACAGGTTTCACACATAGATGTTCAGCCTCCATCACAAGAAATGTAGTATAATTTTATCTAATAGAAAAGCAATACACATTAACAATATCTATGTGACTCCACTTCTCCATGCCATAGGCAATCATAAATCCACTTTCTATCTCCAAGGAAGTGCTTATTCTAGACATTTCATATAACAGAAATCAAGCCATGTCCAGTGTTTGCAACTGATTTCTGTCCCTTAGAATAGCCTTTTCTAGCACTCCTCCGTCTTACAGTGTGATTGCACGTGTTAGTACTGCGTTCCTTGTTACTGCGGAGATACACCACATGCTTATTCAGTTTCTCATAAAGTTCTCTTGGTTTCCAGTTTGGAGATTATATGAACGATATTGCTTCACATGTTTATGTATGTAGTTATGTCTTCTTAACTTTTAAGTACATATCTATGCATGGAATTACTGGCTCATATGATAACTATATTTTTTAAAACTTTGGAAGAAACGACAGACTGTATTCCAAGGGGAAGCTGCCATGTAAAGAACTACTTAGGTGCAGAAGATTAATTTGTTAAATACTGTATTGTTTCTCTGACTTGGAAAACCCAGAACACAGACATTCTTTGGAACCATATGAAGTGATAGCCGGAGCCAGGGAAAGGGATGGGGGGAGGGGGGACTGGGAGGGTAGAAAATGGGAAGGGATTGTGAAGTCGATATGATACATAGGTGTATGAAACAACCAAATTCATTGTAAATACTATGTATTATATTTATATATTGATAAAAATAGTGAGGAAAAACAAATAAAGGAACAATGATCTAAGAGCGTTCCCAGCCTTCCACGTTCTCTTTGTGACTTGAGTATTTCCGTATACTTTGATATTTGTTTCTGATCGCAGCTTTGTCAGAGGTGCGAGATGAAATTCATTGAAATGGTTGCGTGATTGGTTTTGCCCTAATGACTAACCGTTTCAAACATCATGAGAGGTATTCCATATGCTTGTTAGAAGCCTGTGTATCCTTTATGGAGATGTGTTTATTTACATTATTTTTTGCCTAATTTGTATTTGGGTTCACTCTTTGTTATTAAACTTTAAATGTTTTATTTCTGTATCCTAGACATAGTCTATTTAACAGATGCATTATATTATTTCATTTTATTCTTCGTCATGCTGATGTATTACTGTTTTTGAACTACTTTAATGTAGAAATATACACATATTCATATCCTGCCAAACACTGCTTTGGCTGTAACCCAGATTTGGTGTATTGATTTGTCATCTTCATTAATATTTTCGTATTTTCTAATTCAAGTTCTTATTATCCTTTTGGTTCGTGTAGAGATGCATTTTTAATTTCTATATCTGTGAAATACCACAAAAATATTTATATTATTATTAAATCATTTGTCTGTGATCAAATAATTATGTTGTATGTTTTATAATTTTATTGAAGTTTATTTCATTCTTGCATATATTCTATGCTGTCAAAAATTCCACTTGTGCTTGATGAGAAAGTTTAGTATGCTGTTATATAAATATGAATACAAATATTTAAATCCCTGTTTGATCAACGTTATAAAAGAAGCATTTAAATCAAATTATTATTTAATTACTACTATTTGCACCTATCAATTATTGCTCAAGATACATGGTGGTGTATTATTTGACTCCTTAATATTTTTTTGTGATCAATAATCGCTTTGCAATTTTAAAGCACCCTGCTTATTCTTGGTAACGACTTTTGTTACAAATTTTGTTTCAAAACTTTATGGTTCCTGTTCAAATATTTTTTCATTATTCTGTTTTTTGCCTATTGTATATCTAAATCAAAATAATTCTTTAGAAATAATGTACAGTTGAATTGTATTTATTATTTATTTTTACTATTTTTCACTATATTCAATCTATTTACATTTAATATTATAATTGTATTTTCCCTTTTGTTTACCCTTTAATTTCAAAATATTTACATACTACATATTGAAAGTTTTTTGTTTGATTTCTCCATTCTTTCCTGTCTAGTTTGTATTAGAAAAATTCTATTTAATTTCTCTATTAATTCTGCCCATGCATTCTTCAATATTTTCAAATGGTTTGTCTAGAGCATAAGATTAACATCTCACCTTCTTAGAATCAACTTTGGATGTATGCTGTTATGGACTAAGTTCCCTCCCCCCAAAAAATTAACTAATCTCCAATGATATTTAAATCATTTTTTCCTAATTTGTATTTGGGGTCACTCTTTATTATTAGGATTTTATATGTTTTTTCTCTTTATTCTAGGTAGTTTCTTTAACAGGTACATTATATTAAGACATTTCATTTTATTCTTTGTCATCCTAATAGATTATTGTGTTTGAATTATTTTAACGTAGGAATTTAAACATATTCAGATCCTCCCAAGCCCTGCTTTGGCTATAATAGAAATAAAAAAAAGAAGAGTTAATCAAATTTAAAAGAGACATAAGTGTAAGATCCTAATTAAACCTGACATGGATTGAAAATGAAGAAT